>CM061224.1:3713913-4289969 GCA_030844895.1 Ambrosia x helenae | reverse complement strand
GCGCAAACGCCTTTTGATCGCCATCCGCTCTAAACTTGCCAACCTTCACATCGCTTCCGGCCAACTTATCAGCCAGTTCAACGTACGACGCTTCCATTGCCTGACAGTATTGGCACCCATGGTGCGTAAAGAACAACAATCCACCCGTTTTTCGGTCTTCCATCTTGAGAAGATTCTCGATACCAGGTCGGCTCAAGTTCACCATGTTTTGGCTCTCAAATATATCCGAGACGACAGAGCTTTGTTTACCATCAACCGAACCATTTCCGTTCACGTTTTCCTCCTTGAGGTTTCCTTTATGCAACCCGCATTCTTTCGCTTTGGCATCCTCCCACCACCATCTCCCTTCCCTCTCGTGCTGACCGGGCAACACAGACCCGTGCACGGCTCACACCCTATCGAAATGTACCCTTGAGCGTGCAACGAGTTAAACGGCACTTCCATGGTCCGAAGAAAGTTCCACACATCATTACCGGCTACATTAGCCACAGGGTTCCACTTCACCAAGCTACCTGAACCGCACATCCAACCCTTCGAAAACCGGATCCACTTGAACAACCGGAACCTCAGACCTAGTCCCTGGAGACTGGTCTTTTTCTTTGACCGTAATCCAAGCGCGCAGACCCTTCAACGCCCGCCTCAACGGTCGCACCTTCCCCACTCGCAGCATCTTGATGACCGTCTTCATAAACGAAAACAAACCCTTGGTTCGAACCAAAGCCTGACTTCAACTGCATCAGGGAACATGTATTCAATCATCATGCCATAGTGTTTCTCAACTGTATCAAAGAACTGGTATGTTTCCGTGGTTTAACCGCCCTGTATCGAGGCTGAACACTCTGTATGGACGTCCGGTCAAGTGAGCATACTCGATTTAAGCAACATCCTCTGCACCACTGCAATCAAAACAAATATTCAGATTTTTTTTTAGAACAGCTAAATCACACAATATCTACCCTAAACCAATAGAAACAATTCGAGATGAAACCAGTACCGTACCGAATATGCCCAAACCAAAAAAATAAAGGCACAAACTAATACTGATTTTGTCGGTCCGGTACCGGTATCATTGAAAATACTTTAAACTAAAGCTACCGAAACCGAAATCATAAAAAACAAATACGGTACCGATACATATGGCATTTAGTCAGTAGTTACTTTACCGAGACAAATTTACTACACGACTTAAGACCATACGTAACGGATGCCCCAAATGGGCGTTATATGGGTAAATTCGCGCCCGTTCACCCCTAAACACCGCCCCTCTATGTGAATGGGCTCCAAAGAGGCAAAAAGGTGCCTTTTTGAATATTTAAATATATTAAAATATAATTAAAAAATAAAAATAATAAACAAATCATAAAAACAAACAAACGTGGAAGAATTTGGTTGGCGATTGGAGTGCCCCTACCTCGCAAAATATTTCGCGCTTACCCCTTTAGCGCCCAGGGGGCGGTTCACGCACTTTTCACCCTACCACTACACGGTCTAAGCTAATTTTTCAAAGCTAAAAATTTTACAAAACATGCATTAAACACTTGTAAACCATGCATTAACACTTGTACTAATAAACTACCTGAAAGCAATAGCAATATCATTCCCTATTTCTCAAGAGCTTTATCCATAATTTCAAGTGGAGAAGCCTTCTCAAGATCCAAAGCCAGCTTCTCAATATCCTCAACCTCTACCACTTTATCCACCACATCTACACAATAATTAACCACACAACGCTTTAACCACTTGTACATCACGCTTCATAACATATACATCCCAAAACAAACCCTAATTCCCAACAAATCAATATCAAATTATCCACATACCAGGAGCAAACACAGTGGCCGCAGACGGAACAATCGAATCATTCCTCTTAGGCTCCGCATTCACAACCTGAACCGGAGACCGTCTCCGGTTTACGTTCAAAGCCGCCGGTCCTTGAAAAGACCGATCGGACGGTTGAAAGTTACTCGAACCGAATTGAACACCTGCATACATCAATTCGGTTACAAACTTCAAAAATTAATTAATTAATTAATTGAATTAAATTAATTAATAAATGAAGAGTTAATTTGATATTAACAAAAAAAAAAAAATTAATAAAGCAATAACCGTAAAACAGTAACCGACTTGGCCTGAAATTAGTCAATTACCTTGTTCGGTACGGGAATTGGGAGATGAAAAGGCTATGGAAGTAGAAGAAGTGACAGCCAAAGCCATTGATGATATGATATGATATGATATAATAATAATAATATTATATTATTATTATTATTAATATTAATATTGAAAAACTGTTTGGAAAAAATAATAATTTGTGAATTTGATGAGGAAGTGGTGGAGAGGGCGGAAACTTATATACAAACGGAAGGGGGAAACGGAAATAGGAGGTACAATGAACCTGGACGTGATTTGGTGGTGTGTGTGTTTTCACACAAAAACACGCACTAACGAGGATGACGTGGCATAGAATGAAGGAAGGGCCAAAATGGTTGGCTTACATAACGGCTTACGTGTAACGCCGTTTCTAACTTTTGTTTGTGGAATAAATTGTTTAATTAAGAAAGTTAACGACGAAGAAGGTTCAAAAAGTAACATCACTTGAATGTTCGTTCTTGCACCTTTATTGTAGAAATATTTATGGTATAACATTTAATTTAAAATATATTAATAATTAGGGGTTTTGAATTTGATGATTCGTATCACATTTGTGTAAGTTGATATTTGGTTGGAGCCAGAATTGATTTGGATTCGAAATTTAGATAAATTTGAATATGATTTTCAGAACTTCAAATTTGGATAACCTACTTAAGTGCTGAATCATTAAGATGGTCTGAATTGTTAAGAGGCTCTGAATGGTTAAGAGCTTAATCATTCAGCATCTCTTATTAGCTTAATGGTTCAGCACTTAATCATTCCATTCAGATGCTGAAACAAACAGTCTGAATGCTGAATGATTCAGACCTGAATGATTCAGAGGCTGATTAAGAGGCTACCAAACAGCCCCTTATTTTTTTTATTTTTTTTTTGGAAATTAAATTTCATTAACCAAAAACCGCAACAAGAGTCTTCAAAGAAAAGACCTAAGAGCGAAGTACCCGGTGTTGTTTAGTTGGCCGTTAAAAAAAAAACAGCGTAAAAACAAGCTTACATCAAGTCTAGGGGATAATTACACCAATCAAACCAACATTTAACTTTCATCTTCGATCTATGTCTAACCCAAAAGAAAGAAATCGACTTAACATATTCCACGACTTCCATAGCTCTCCGGCATTTATTAGAGAAAACTTTAGAGTTCCGCTCGTTCTATAAACACCACATAGTAGTATATATAATACCCCTCAGCAAGTTCTTCTGATCTGCAGCCAAAGACGTGTTATCCGCAAACAAAATCAGATCGCTGACGTCGAAAATCAACCAAGTCTGTAGCTTGCACCATGACCCGATATGAAACCAGACCTCTGCAGCATATATAAAAGCCATAGTTATATATAAAAAGATATAATGTGTAAATTGCATTTTTTTAACGGCAAATTTTATTACACCTTAATTGCACCCCACCTCACCTTGCATTTGTAAGGATTTGAACACACTACCTTACATTTGTAAGGGGAGACACCATACCACTAGACCAAGAAGTCATGGGTGTGCAAATTGCATTATACATGTATAGTTTAAAAGCTTCTTGAATGTCACACACAACTTTGATGTTGGTGTTTGATATTCGGGACTTGGTAGAAGTGGTTAAAGATATGAAATGGAACAAGTGGAAGAAAACAATTATTCAAGGCGTTTTTCTAATATCTTGTTGGTGCATTTAGGGTTGTGCAACGGTTCAGAATCGGACCGAACCGACCCGGGAATCGTTTATTCCATAATACAAGAACCGGAACTGGAACCGATAATTACTAAATGGTTCGGTTCATAACTGGGGTGAAACGGTTCTAGGCCGGAACCGGTTGTCAATAAAATCCTAAAATTAACAATTAAATAAATAAATCAAAAACAATCAAACTAACCAAAACATCAATTGCAACATTCAATTTTTTTTCACAGTATCTGCATCTTTTCTTTCTATTGTCATCCTCATCATAAAATTTATCAAAATGTTTCCAACATTCACCAATCACCTATGAGCTTCTTTTTTTTTGTCACTTTTTTGATTCCCGGTTTGCGTTTCATCAGTGGTTTCGTTTTCGTCATTCTCGTCACCATAAACATTTTTTGTAAGATCCATTCAGTTAAAAGATTAAACTCAGGTTTGATGCGAAAGAAAAATACAGTGCATAAATAAGATGATAAATAGATTAAATCATTAAATGAGTAATCAAAGATAAGTATTGTAAGGGGGGACGGGGCGCTACCAGATTTGGTCACGGGTACCCCACTACCAGCACGGTAACACCGCCGCCAGTGATGCTGGTAGTGGATCCGTGAACCAAATCCTGGTTGTAGTTAACGGATGTAAACCCGTGAATGTGAATAAAATATTATTTCTTTCTATACCACCATCCCTTACCAGCTTTGGTTTAGCAATGAACATAGGAAGTTTATTTTGACTTTGATAAGGAAGATGAACGTGTATGAGGGAATTTTTCAAAAAAAAAAGAAAAAGAAAGAAAGAAAGAAAAACAGAGTATGAAGATGTTGGTTTCTTGGTTGGAAGTTTAGAAAGAGATGTTTCTTGAGGGAGATGAAGAGATTATTATTATTATTATTATAGGGGTTATGTTAGGTAAGCTTAGGGGTTGTTTAACAAGTGCTGAACCAGTAAGAGGTTTGAATGGGTAAGAGGCTCTGAACTAGTAAGGTGCTAAACCATTAAGTATTGTTTTGGTTGTACCTCTGAATAACTATGTTAAATGACTATTTTACCCCACCCCACATCCACCTACCACCTTTTTTTTCTTCTCTTTTATAACCGTTCACCAATCCACCATTTTCTTTTATTTTACCCCCATCCACCTCCCACCTACCTCTGCATCTTTTTATTATAACTTTGAATCCTTCATCAGTTCATTACTAATCCTTTAATCCATCATTTTTATACCATCCAGATAAAAGAGAAGAAAGAGAGAGAGTGTAGATGGGTGGCGTACGATGGCGGCGGCCGGAGGAGGGTTGGGGTGACCAACATTGGCGCTGAGGAGGGTTGGGGCGGTCGGCGTTCAGTGAGTTAAGTGAGGTTGGGTGGCTGGCGTTCAGTGGGGTGGTTGGGGTGACTATCAGGGTCGGAGCAGAAGGAGAGCAGAGGAGGGCGGCGGCGTTGGGTGGAGGAGAGGGAGGGTGGCGGCGTTGGGTGGTGGCTGCAGGGATGGGTGAAGGGGTTGTTCAGAGGTGAGGGCAAATTCTGTCCATGTTTTCATTCAGCAACATCACAATGTTGAACATTAAGTCTTAATGGTTCAGTTCAGAGCCCCAAGTTTTTGCAACCAAACACCACCCACCTCTGAATGGAGCCATTCAGAGGTAAACAAACAGCCCCTTAAAGTCTCGGTCAAAAATTATTATTATTATTATGTGTGAAAATAATTTATTGTTGGGTAAAAAATCAGTTGAGTGCTGTCTTCAGAAAACGGTTTCAGTGAAGTGAATCAGTGAAGTGATGTGACAATGCAGGATTGGTTAAAATCAGTAAAGTGAAAAACAAATCAGTTATGGGCCCCTTCCCCTCTAATAGAGGAAGAAGAAAAAAAAACAAACATGACTGAAGATTGGAGTAGAAAAACTCGTATGATGATTGGAGTTAGAATGTGACTTTTGAGAAGAGAATTGAATAATTGAAGACCAAGACAGCTGGATACAATATGTATAATATAATAATCTAAAGTTTCAGAAAAGTTAAAATAGAAAGCAGCAACCTTCAAAACAGTTCTAACGGTTTTTATTTGTACCCGTCGGTTTTAACTGGAACCGAACCGGGAACCAATTTTGTCAAAATATGAGAACCTGAACCTATAACATTAATTCGGTTCGGTTCTAGCGGTTTTAGGTCGGTTTTACAGTTTTCGCAGTTCATAACCGTTTATTGCTCACCCCTAAATGCATTTGGAGTGATAAAAATATTCTTGTGTACTTTATTATTGGTCAATTGAGAAAATGTTTGTAAAATTCCAATTTGATTTTAATTTTTGTTATTATGTGATTCATTCTTTAACATTCTCTATGAATCAAACCCAAATAGTTTGTAGATTATTTGAATCTCATAATCAGTTCACTACACATACAACATAAAAATATGCTTATAATTATTTATTTATCTCTTTGTTTATTTCTTTTCGTTTTCAAGTGGTCCTAAGAATACTTTGAAGGTTGCAAATTCATGTGGTTACCACAAAACAAACATAAATTCATAATATTTTATGTGGCCTACTTTATTTAAGAATAAAAATAGATAGACAACCACCCATTGGCTATATTTTAGCATATGGATGTCACACTCTCTTTATACGTATTGTGGATGCAATAATTATTCTACTTAACTTATATTGAATGGTACTGAAAAATAGAATCATAATATCTAAATCCTTCAGCAGGATATATTCCATAAATATGCAAAACTTTATGCCTTTTGTAATATCGAAATAAAAGTTTATAAATTTATCAATAAACTGAATCAATACTAGTTCAACAATGATAACATGTTTCAATTTTACAAATAAGAATTCTAAACATGTATATAGTATACTAGCTGATTATCCCGGGAGGGTCCCGTGGTTGAAAAATCTAATTTTACGTGATAACCTATTGCAAATGGCTTAAGTTAACTAACCACAAAATCTCTCAATCATTGCATTTTCATAGTATTTTAAATGATAACATGGCGATTGGGCTGATTTTCAACATCGTAGATAAGAACCTGGTTTAAAAGAAAAAACATGATTAATGAATAACATGAACACTTTGTGTGTGTTTTTTTTCCTGTATAAACGAAACCCCACAAAAAATAGTCGATTTTTTCTCCGTTTTTTATATAGCACTATGGTACTCATTGGAAAGATAATAAAACGCTTGTTAATTTAGTGTAATTATTTTTCTTTAAAAAATCTCGTATATAAAAGATATAAACGTTTAAAAATTTTGGGAAGAAACACGAGAGAGAAAATTTTAAATTTATTTTTAAATTCTTTTTTTCCTAAAATAACTCAATTTAATTTTAGTAATTGAGAATTTAGGGTTTTATGTTTATCTTTTTTTAATTAAAAAATAAAATAATTCAAAAACACTAAAATCTTTCAATTATGATGCCACGTGGCACTCTTAAGGGGAGGTTGAGGCCTCCATTGCACGCCACGTCAGCATATACGTTTTCTTTTATATATATATAGATAGATAGATAGATACGGTCACCTAATTGTGTTAATTTATACTATTAGCTTCATATCCCCTTGCATCAACCAAAATATGATTTATAAAAGATCAAGGCATCTTCACAACCTCGGTTTATACAAAACTTTAGTGCAATTAAACTATTTCAACTGATGCTTTTATGTGTTATTAAGCATTAGACTACTGATGCCTTGTAACAAAGCCGGCCTCAAGGGTGGGCGAGCCGCACTCTCAACCGAGGACCATTTCTCCGTGGCACTTCAGGTCACCGGATTTATATAATCGGAATACATCACAGAGAAGTTTGACCATCTAAATCGTGTCTCCTAAACTATTTAAAGTGTAGAGAGACGAGGGAAAATAATGTCTTCGGAATTATTTTTTTCTAGCAGCAGCAAAGAAGAAGAATGAAAGGAGAAAGGATATGAAGATTTGTAAATGGGGTAAAGATTAAAGGATAAAATGGTAATTGTGTTAAACAAGGGGGTCCAAAAACTAAAAAAGTGATTGTGGTCTATCACTAGACTATAACACCTAATGCTTTATTTTATACTAGCAGGGTGTTCGCGCGATGCAGCGATGAACACAGACACTTCTAAAGGTGTATATGGTTCGGTTCAGTTTGATTATTAGCTCCAACCGAAACTAAAACTAAAGTTATCAGTTAATCGATCTTATTAAACAATTAGTTACGTGGTTCGGTTTTATGGTTAGATTATCGGTTTTTAGTTCGGTTTAGTTAATTTTGGTTGATTACAAAAATCAAACTTTGGCTATTTTTTTTTTTGTCTAGAAGTACATGAAACGGAGATATAAATAAATGAAATAGAGGTATAAAAAGCTAAAAATATATGAATATATGAATGGTTTTGTTTCGGTTTGGTTTCTTTTGTTGAACTAAGTGTACCAAAAACAATAACCTATTTTAAGTTAATTCGGTTTTTGGTTAATTTAGCTTTGGCTTGCTTTCGGTTCAGTTTTTATGTTTTTTGCTTCTGTTTCGGTTAAATGTTCAATTATTGTTCACCCATAGATATCTATACTATATATAATATATTTAATAGGGGCATTCTAAAATTGTGACACCCGGCAAACTCAGGTTAATATTTTTTACAAACATATAAGTCTACCTTAGCAAAACATTCATAAAAATACTTAATGGGATTAGTTGAGTCAGTTCGATGATTCAGGGAATCATCGGGAGTCGATTTACACGCATATGTCCAATGGTTAGTGATTCGGAGAATCACTGGGTATGAACACACACAATGTCCATGGTTTGATGATTCGGTAAATCATCAAGGAAACATACACATGCACACAAATCTAGAGTCCCGTTATTAGTGAAATTACATGATTTGGGGTAACTTATCAAGTATTATGTGTTCTATAATTAATTAACAACTTGTGAATACGTGTTTACGTGAATTGGTATGATAATATGCATTCCAAGTGGCTTTTGGGGTCGAAGGTGTGAATGGGATTTAAAAACTCCCATTCGCATGGCTACAGGTGTGAATGATTAGTGTAAACCCTCATTCGTATATTAAAAGATGAGAATGGAAAAATTAAAATCCCATTCACATATATATACTCTCATTCACACATTCTAAGATGCGAATGAGAGCAACCTATATAAGCATCTCTTTGCCTCATTTTCATCATTTCACAACCCTAACTCGCCCCCAAGTGCTCTCTCTTAAACCCCAACCTGTAGAAACGAGTTTTTGCACTTATTTCTTAGATCCTTAAGCCAAAACAAGTTTATAATCAATATCAAGTGAAGATTCAAGGTGTGTTAATCATCTAAACCCTTTTTAATACATTTTTATGCATTTTTGACAAACCCTAAATGTCCAGATCTAAGTTTAAAGAGTTTTCTTAAATAAAAGCCTTGCTAAAACCTTTCTAAACAAGAACTAGACCTAAATAATGAATTTACTTATAATAAACCCAAGTTTAAATGATGTTGGTGACCATATAATTGGGGTTTTTGTGTTTTGTATTGACAGAAGGATAATAAGATGTTGTTTAAATGATTTAAAGTTGTTTAGAAGCATGATTAGGTGACGTTTTGATAATTAATTTATGTTTTGTGAACTTTAACCCATTTAGAGGGTTTATATTGTAGATCTAGGGCTTGTAACATTAGTATGATGATAATAACATGATTAAGAATGCATTGGGATGATCTAATCTATGTTTGGTAACCTAGAAATGAAGTTTTCAAATTTATTTCAATGTTTTTCATTTTAGGTAACGTTTTGATGCAATTGATGTGACATCTCCAAAATTTACCATTTTGGGAAACATGTGATTGATATGCAAAATGAACAAAACAATGATTAATTCAGGTGTGATAACATGCTATTAGGTTATATTGATGTGATTGCAGTGTTTGGTTATGTTTCGTTGGATTTTCAATTTGATTTGAATGGTTTTTGTTCGTCAAAATGGTTTTTTCAGCTGCATGATGCGAATAGGTACTCATTCGCATGAATGAAGGGTGCGAATGAGAAGGTAAACCACTCATTCGCACCAACGAGAAAATTTGTGAATCTTTTGTATAAACCAAGTGTTTTATATGGATTACTTGTGTGAGAGCCATATATACTTGATTAAACTGGTCAAACAGGTCACCAACGGGATGTCAAATCTTATGTGGTCATGTTAAACACTAAACACATTTTCAAAACACGGAAAATCAAGGTATTGGACAACTAAGGGTTATTTGACAAACGTATCATCAGTTAAACACTTATAGGCTATCTAAGGTAGGTTTCCAGTAGTCAGACTACCATAACATGCCTGGTTTATTACTTACGTGATAACATGCTTGGTTTATTACTTACGTGAAGACACAACTTAAGGTGAGTTTCACAACCCCACTGTTACTGTTTCCATTTTTCGGGGGAGAAACATGCGGTATAAACTTAACTTTTCAAATCACAGTATTACATTATATCACATGGGTACTAGGCGACTTTTCATCTTAAGTCCTTTCTAACTTGTGAACCATGAATATGTGGATACATAGCGGGGAAAGTATGAATAGGTATATTGGGCCCGACAAGCCCCACTCGGGTCGACTGGAGGTCAGACGACTGCATATTTGTCCTATCTAACTTACAACACCGAGTGATGACCGGTGGCGGGTATTAAAGGCAACTTACTAACGTTCAGCAATGATTCACGACGCTTTAGTATCATGTAACGATATCTATCTAGCATCAGATATAGGTGTAAGGATTGTTGGGTCTGGGTTTTAAAACGTTTACTTGCTTTATAAACATAATTACATAAAAGTCTGTGAATTCACCAACATTATGTATGTTGACAAACATAGCATGTTTTCTCATGTCGCTAAGGTAGCAGTGAGACTAGGCGCACTAGAGTCGCACGGAGTCTCATATTGTCCCGCATCTTGTCAAACTTTGGTTTTAAACTATTTGAACTACTTACATTCATTTCATGGTTTTGTAAACATTTAAATTGCTTCCGTTGTAACTTGTTTGGTCAAACTTTTAAACTGCGTGGTTGTTTATTATGACGTTTTCATATCATATAGTTGTCGTTTATTGTGACCATAGACTTTGATCCTGGTATGTCATGCACCTTGTGGTAAAACCTCACAAGTGGAATTTGAGGGTGTGAAAAAAATTCTCAAAAGTTAAGAGTTAACGTTTGTTTATTTAAATAACAGTTACATATTACCCCCTTATTTTAAGCCAACCACCCTTAAGAATTTCAAATGACTATAATTTTCATACATTAATACTTTAAAACAAAATTATATCATAAAAAATGGCATTTTATTGTTTATAATTTGAGTGTAATATAACAAACTTTTTTAATTAAAAAGATTGATATGTTATGTAATTAATAATATCTAGGGGTGAAAATAGCTAAACGTTTAACAAAATTGACCAAAAATTGATATATTATGTGATTAACAATATTCGTTTCTTGACTTTGTTTTGATGAACCTCAATATCATTGATGCAATTTACTACAAGTTACAAAATTATAAATGTGGTGTCTCAAACTTTACTTGTAAAGCTAAAGCAAACTAGTGTATCAATTTACCACCAAACAGTAGCACATTCCCCGTAGATCGAAAGCGGTTTAAAGGTAGCGCTAGTATTTGATTTGTTTATTCGTTCATATTCATTGTATCACTGGTAATAGTGTGAATAATATGATGATTGGAGTACTTAATTATAGGTATTTAGGCTCTAAATGTTACTGTTGGTAGAAAATGAGGTTTTGGTGTTGGTGTTCGCTAAGAATTTACCTCATGGTGAATTGGTAATGGTAACATGTCTCTTAGTTTACTTAAGATTGAAAGTCCTCAATATGTATGATCATGATACAAATTGTTTTAACTTAACAATATTTTTATAAGTTTTCAGTTAAAACTAAATATTCATACATGAACCTTAATTGCATAGATTGGCAGTGATAAAAATAGATAAGCTAAAGATAGACTTGCAATAATCTATCTTTCTTCAAAACAATTTGTTTGTATTAGTGTACTTATAGATTGTTTTGAAGAAATAGAGAGAAAAGGCGGAATAAGTGGCGATAATAAATGATTCAAATTTCAAATTTTAAAAACCCTTTATATTCCTTTCGCCACTACAATTCAAAAACCCCTATACTCAGCTTCAAACCATATTATGAGTATAATTTGCCAAATACTTTTAATTAAAAATTGATTTTTATGTGATTAACAATGTATAGGGGTGAACAATAATTGAACCCTCAACTTAAATCAAACAAAAACAGGCAAAACCGAACCGAAAATTAACCAAAAATCGAGTTAATCTGAGTTAACCTAATATCGTTTTTTTGTACCCTAAGTTAACCAAAATTAACAAACCGAAACTGAACCATTCATATATTTATATCTTTTATACACATATTTCATGTATTTATACCTGCATTTCATACTCTTCTAAGACTTTTTTTAACTAAGTTGAACTAAAAACGACAATCTAACCAAATAGACTAAACCAATTAACCAGTTGGTTAATATGATCGAACCGATAATGTCGGTTGTGTTTCAGCTGAGGCTAATAATTGAACACAACCGAACCCAACTATGCACCATTAAAAGTGAATGTGTTTCCGACTACATCGTGCGGGGACGCTGTTATGAATATATGAATTGTTCCATTTCAGTTTGACTGATTTCCATTAACTAAAGGTAAAAAAAGAAAACGATAATTGATTTTAAGTTACATCGGATGTTGATTAATTCAATTTTCAGTTGATTTTGTTTCGGTTTTGTTTGTTTATGTTGTTTGGCTTCGGTGAACGGTTTAGTTATTGAAGGTGCATCTAGAACAAGTCCATGAAGAAGAAGAAGAAGACATTGATTTGGGTGAATATGTGAATGGGATTATAAGGGGTTAGGGAGATTTTGGGTGAAATCAGTGAATGAAGAAGAGAGAAGAAGATGATTGATTGTTTTTTTTATTAATACTAGTAGGAATGCCCGTGCGTTGCAGCGGGTGCCCAACTGATATCAAATGTAAACATTAGGGTGTCAATCGTTTCGGGTTGATGGGTTGTCGGGTTTACGGGTTGCGGGTTGATGGGTTGAAATGTGTAACCCGAACCCGACCCATATTATTATTCTTGTCAAAATTTTCAACCCTAACCCGACCCAGATAAAATCCGGGTCAACCCGAAGATGACCCGTTTAGCCCATATTTTTTAAATGAGTCATACATGTTCATGAGTTATAAGCGGGTTGTTGGGTTGTAAGCGGGTTATCAATAAAATGTTTATTGGTGAGTATATAAGTGTGACAAATAAATAATATAGTGTGCCAAAAATAACACAATTATAACTAACCATGTAAATATAAATGAAAAAATAAAACCAAAAATATAATAGATTTTTTTCTAAATCCGTAAACGGGTTAACGGTCAACACATTTTATATATGCGTCAACCCGAACCCGACCCATTTTTAATACGGGTCGACCCGAACCCGACCCGTTTTTTAAATGGGTCGTGTTACTTGGCCCAAATTTTTTTTTTCGTGTCGGGTTTGGGTCGGTTTTCAGGTCGTGTCAATAATTGCCGCCCCTAAATGTAGTTATATAAGCATCTATTTACTGATCTATTATATCATTTTGTTTGCAATCATAGTCAACTTTGATCAACCAATCAGTAGCTAATTTACAGTAACACTTTATTTTAATACTAACAACATACATCTACAAATGCCATAGACACTGTAGCTTCAAATTTGTGCTCACATCCTTATTGATTACAATGACTCAAAAGGATCTTTCAAATCACACTAACCATGCTTTTAAAAAAAATGACGGAATAAATAACAATGTTAATCAATAAAACACATAGATATGTATTCTCAATTACATACAAACACCAAACAAACAATTCTAGACCATCAATGAATTTTCATACTAAAAGGATTTTATTTACCCCTTTATTTTTCAATATGCAACTTTATTACCTTTTTAAATATTGATCTTTGTATCTAATAAAGCAATGAATACAATAGTTCAATAGTTTGGTCAATTAGACAAAACAATGGCCACCACTACCACTCCTCCCTCTCTCTCCAAAAATTCGGCCTCTCAAACACTTCCTCAAGGAGGGCAATATGTTTTAAATCATCAATTTGAAGATCTTATGGATAATAGTGTTATCTTTCCACCCATACTTTTAATACCTGCAATTTCTTAACAATAAAAAAACATTAAGGTAGGGATTTATAAAAGAATTTGACTACCGAATACTATACAAATAGAAGCCTAATTGACTGATCATTAGTTAATTAATTTAACTCTTTAAAATCACACATCAGCTTAGTGAAAATGATTCAAATGTGCTTTTGGTCAAACAATTAAGTCATTTGTTGCCAAGGTATTGACATCTACACAAAAAAAGTAACATAATCATTTAATTAAAAACAACTCGTATGAATCTGTTTGGGCTATTCAAAGGCTAAAAATTAGTATGCAATGTAAACATAGTAATGAGATAAACCATAAATAACAATCTCATGATGCGAGTTGTAGTTATCTAAATAATAGATCCACACCTTTGCATACGACTCGTATAGTTTCTTGTATTTTCATTCAAGTGCTGCCCTCTCTTAAAAATACTGATCCACATAAAGACGGTTCCCATTCCAAACCAAGATATTTGATAATTAGTGGACATAAAACACTTCTACTTTATATTGTATATTTATGGTGCAATAAGTCGATATAAAATTGTATAAAGTAGTAGGTTACCTTCTTTTCTAAAAAGACCATAAATAAAGTTAATGAGAACTTCATCTCCAAATCCAAGAAGTTCAGTCACCCTGTGAGCTATCCATGGTCGCATAACATCAATCTTGACTTTCGACATATCCACCTAAACAAAAGACTGAAGTATTATCATAATATACCTTTACGACTGGAAAAAAAACATAACTACTGAAGCATTTCAATACGAAATCAGGAGAATTAGGAAGAAAATTTGGAGAATAAATATGCCATTTTGAAAAATGAAAAGAGGATGTAAGGTAGAATTTAAGACATGGACATGAAAGCTTCATTCAATTCTAAAGAATAAATGGTGTCTCTTGGCTTTCTCTATAATCAATTTTGAAGGTGAAAGGGAAAAGGGTAACAATGGAATGAAATTTTAACTTTTAACTAAAAATCAAAGATAAAATTACATGCATACCCTTTTAAGTGTCTTAATTGTACAAAAAGTTCCAATTATACCCTTATTATATAAGCTTGATTCACTTGTACATGTTGTTGTAATAGTTGGATGGTGTACAAAATTACTATGGTAGCCATCACTTCTCCTTAATAAAATAATATATGTTTTAAATCATCAATTTGAAGATCTTATGGATAATACTGTTATCTTTCCACCCATACTTTTAATACCTGCAATTTCTTAACAATAAAAAAACATTAAGGTAGGGATTTATAAAAGAATTTGACTACTGAATACTATACAAATAGAAGCCTAATTAACTGATCATTAGTTAATTAATTTAACTCTTTAAAATCACACATCAGCTTAGTGAAAATGATTCAAATGTGCTTTTGGTCAAACAATTAAGTCATTTGTTGCCCAAGGTATTGACATCTACACAAAAAAAAGTAACATAATCATTTAATTAAAAACAACTCGTATGAATCTGTTTGGGCTATTCAAAGGCTAAAAATTAGTATGCAATGTAAACATAGTAATGAGATAAACCATAAATAACAATCTCATGATGCGAGTTGTAGTTATCTAAATAATATATCCACACCTTTGCATACGACTCGTATAGTTTCTTGTATTTTCATTCAAGTGCTGCCTCTCTTAAAAATACTGATCCACATAAAGACGGTTCCCATTCCAAACCAAGATATTTGATAATTAGTGGACATAAAACACTTCTACTTTATAGGGTCAAGTTATTCTACACAAGGTAATAAAAATGAGAAGGGTGAGAAGGATACAAAAAACACAATAAATCATGAAATATGACACAATGAGCCACAAAATATAACACGGTGCCAAAAAATACAACACAATGCTGAAGAAAAAAGACACAATTATGAAAATAAGAAGAAGACACAATGGTACATAAAAGACACAATGATATAACGCATATTCTAAAAACCACAAGCTAAAACCTCAAAAAAACGAAGACCTAAAAACTCACGTTGTAGGGTTCGATAAGACGGTTCCAATGCCGCTTGAATGAGTTCAATCGGAGTCCGTTTGATACCCTTCCTACGACTTCCTATTTTTCTTTCACTGTGTATTTGATCCTAACCCCTACTTTATATTGTATATTTATGGTGCAATAAGTCGATATAAAATTGTATAAAGTAGTAGGTTACCTTCTTTTCTAAAAAGACCATAAATAAAGTTAATGAGAACTTCATCCCCAAATCCAAGAAGTTCAGTCACCATGTGAGCTATCCATGGCCGCATAACATCAATCTTGACTTTCGACATATCCACCTAAACAAAAGACTGAAGTATTATCATAATATACCTTTACGACTGGAAAAAAAACATAACTACTGAAGCATTTCAATACGAAATCAGGAGAATTAGGAAGAAAATTTTGAGAATAAATATGTCATTTTGGAAAATGAAAAGAGGATGTAAGGTAGAATTTAAGACATGGACATGAAAGCTTCATTCAATTCTAAAGAATAAATGGTGTCTCTTGGCTTTCTCTATAATCAATTTTGAAGGTGAAAGGGAAAAGGGTAACAATGGAATGAAATTTTAACTTTTAACTAAAAATCAAAGATAAAATTACATGCATACCCTTTTAAGTGTCTTAATTGTACAAAAAGTTCCAATTATACCCTTATTATATAAGCTTGATTCACTTGTACATGTTGTTGTAATAGTTGGATGGTGTACAAAATTACTATGATTTATGGTGCAATAAGTCGATATAAAATTGTATAAAGTAGTAGGTTACCTTCTTTTCTAAAAAGACCATAAATAAAGTTAATGAGAACTTCATCCCCAAATCCAAGAAGTTCAGTCACCCTGTGAGCTATCCATGGCCGCATAACATCAATCTTGACTTTCGACATATCCACCTAAACAAAAGACCTATGTATTATCATAATATACCTTTACGATTGGAAAAAAACATAGCTACTGAAGCATTTCAATACGAAATCAGGAGAATTAGGAAGAAAATTTGGAGAATAAATATGTCATTTTGGAAAATGAAAAGAGGATGTAAGGTAGAATTTAAGACATGGACATGAAAGCTTCATTCAATTCTAAAGAATAAATGGTGTCTCTTGGCTTTCTTTATAATCAATTTTGAAGGTGAAAGAGAAAAGGGTAACAATGGAATGAAATTTTAACTTTTAACTAAAAATCAAAGATAAAATTACATGCATACCCTTTTAAGTATCTTAATTGTACAAAAAGTTCCAATTATACCCTTATTATATAAGCTTGATTCACTTGTACATGTTGTAATAGTTGGATGGTGTACAAAATTACTATGGTAGCCATCACTCCTCCTTAATAAGATAATTTGATAATTAGTGGACATAAAACACTTCTACTTTATATTGTATATTTATGGTGCAATAAGTCGATATAAAATTGTATAAAGTAGTAGGTTACCTTCTTTTCTAAAAAGACCATAAATAAAATTAATGAGAACTTCATCCCCAAATCCAATAAGTTCAGTCACCCTGTGAGCTATCCATGGCGCATAACATCAATCTTGACTTTCGACATATCCACCTAAACAAAAGACTGAAGTATTATCATAATATACCTTTACGACTGGAAAAAAAACCTAGCTACTGAAGCATTTCAATACGAAATCAGGAGAATTAGGAAGAAAATTTGGAGAATAAATATGTCATTTTGGAAAATGAAAAGAGGATGTAAGGTAGAATTTAAGACATGGACATGAAAGCTTCATTCAATTCTAAAGAATAAATGGTGTCTCTTTGCTTTCTCTATAATCAATTTTGAAGGTGAAAGGGAAAAGGGTAACAATGGAATGAAATTTTAACTTTTAACTAAAAATCAAAGATAAAATTACATGCATACCCTTTTAAGTGTCTTAATTGTACAAAAAGTTCCAATTATACCCTTATTATATAAGCTTGATTCACTTGTACATGTTGTTGTAATAGTTGGATGGTGTACAAAATTACTATGGTAGCCATCACTCCTCCTTAATAAGATAATTTGATAATTAGTGGACATAAAATACTTCTACTTTATATTGTATATTTATGGTGCAATAAGTCGATATAAAATTGTATAAAGTAGTAGGTTACCTTCTTTTCTAAAAAGACCATAAATAAAGTTAATGAGAACTTCATCCCCAAATCCAAGAAGTTCAGTCACCCTGTGAGCTATCCATGGCCGCATAACATCAATCTTGACTTTCGACATATCCACCTAAACAAAAGACTGAAGTATTATCATAATATACCTTTACGACTGGAAAAAAAACATAGCTACTGAAGCATTTCAATACGAAATCAGGAGAATTAGGAAGAAAATTTGGAGAATAAATATGTCATTTTGGAAAATGAAAAGAGGATGTAAGGTAGAATTTAAGATATGGACATGAAAGCTTCATTCAATTCTAAAGAATAAATGGTGTCTCTTGGCTTTCTCTATAATCAATTTTGAAGGTGAAAGGGAAAAGGGTAACAATGGAATGAAATTTTAACTTTTAACTAAAAATCAAAGATAAAATTACATGCATACCCTTTTAAATGTCTTAATTGTACAAAAAGTTCCAATTATACCCTTATTATATAAGCTTGATTCACTTGTACATGTTGTTGTAATAGTTGGATGGTGTACAAAATTACTATGGTAGCCATCACTCCTCCTTAATAAGATAATTTGATAATTAGTGGACATAAAACACTTCTACTTTATATTGTATATTTATGGTGCAATAAGTCGATATAAAATTGTATAAAGTAGTAGGTTACCTTCTTTTCTAAAAAGACCATAAATAAAGTTAATGAGAACTTCATCCCCAAATCCAAGAAGTTCAGTCACCCTGTGAGCTATCCATGGCCGCATAACATCAATCTTGACTTTCGACATATCCACCTAAACAAAAGACTGAAGTATTATCATAATATACCTTTACGACTGGAAAAAAAAACATAGCTACTGAAGCATTTCAATACGAAATCAGGAGAATTAGGAAGAAAATTTGGAGAATAAATATGTCATTTTGGAAAATGAAAAGAGGATGTAAGGTAGAATTTAAGACATGGACATGAAAGCTCCATTCAATTCTAAAGAATAAATGGTGTCTCTTGGCTTTCTCTATAATCAATTTTGAAGGTGAAAGGGAAAAGGGTAACAATGGAATGAAATTTTAACTTTTAACTAAAAATCAAAGATAAAATTACATGCATACCCTTTTAAGTGTCTTAATTGTACAAAAAGTTCCAATTATACCCTTATTATATAAGCTTGATTCACTTGTACATGTTGTTGTAATAGTTGGATGGTGTACAAAATTACTATGGTAGCCATCACTCCTCCTTAATAAGATAACTAGTGGGAATGCCCGCGCGTTGCAGCGGGTGTCCCTACTAATATCATATTATGTTTTGATGTCTATTACGAACTACCACCCGTTCCAAGTTTCTAACAAATGAAGCTTAAACTATATGAGAACATGAAGTATCCAAACAGTAAGTTCCTAAAAAACTTCACAAGCTTAAACTGCAAAATAGTATGTGATGATTTACTAATAAATAAACAACATATTATCGAATGCGACAAATAATCAACATATTTTGTAGTCATGATAGGCATAGGAACATGTTAAGTAGAAAATACTCATAGAACTTCCATTAACTTTGCTTTCAGAATAGCATGTGCCTAAGTTTAACATAATATGCTAACATAATTTATACAATCATTTTGTTCAAGATAAGAGTTAAGACATCATCTATTGGCTAAGGCGTGGCACATTTCCTAACACTTTATACAGAAATTCAAGGATTTACATGGTGGAAACTCATCAAACTGGAATACATACTTGAATATCATCATTGAACACTAAATGAATGGTTTTATATTTGGCTAACAGCTGAAATGCATTGTGGTTTGCAAAGTCTTCAAACTGCAAGTTTTAGGCGATACAGACATAAGACGGAGGTGCAAACGAGCCAAGCTATTCAAACTCGGCTCGAAAAAAAGCTCGAAATGAGCCACGCCTAAACAAGCTCGAGCTCGAACCCGAGCCTAAAAACCAAGCTCGTTTAGTAAACAAGCCCAAGCTCGAGCTTTGTTTATCGAGCTCGATCCGGCTCGCGAGCCTTAACGAGCACACTATTTATATAAATTTTAATTAAGATATTAAATATGTATTTATGTATAATAATTATTATTTATAAAACTATGAACAAATAACCAAATTATATTTAAAATAAGTATTACAATTAATATAAATTAAAGAGTCGAGCTCGAGCTTGGAAACCTACAATCGAGCCGAGCTCGAGCTTTATGAACAATGCTTGAATCGAGCTGAGCTCGAGCTTTCATAACTTAAACGAGCCCGAGCTCGAGCCTGTTCAAGCTCGGGCTCGGCTCGACTCGTTTGCACCCCTAATGAGTAGAGTGCATAAAAGGTACCTTTCTGAGCTCTGATAGTTAAATCTAACTTTTAAGAGCCACATGGATTATTTTACCTGCACAAGCACTTTTTCACCATAGTTTTGTTTGACTACAGACATGAACTCTTCAAGTAGCCGCCTCGCCAAAGTACGTAAAATCCAACCTTGTTAATTGTCGAACACAATCATGAGGTCAAAAGGCAATACACACAAACACCTATGTGCCCTGCCAAAGTACGTAAAATCCAACCTTGTTAATTGTCGAACACAATCATGAGGCCAAAAGGCAATTCACACAAACACCTTATCCTATAGTCACAAAAGTCTAAATCTGTAATAGGTAATTATTTATTATAAACATCAGAGAACACCATTTATTTTAAGGAATTTAAGTAAATGAACATGCTCATGTATATAGACTTGATATACCGGATCAAGAACACAAACTATCTTCCATGACACAAATTGGTTATAGTTCTCTTCATTACGACCGAAAATATGAAACTCTGATTTGATGATGCATATTTAATAGGTTCTGAAAGAATATAGCAAGATTACAGTATACAATCTCAATTAATAACAATTTGCATTGCATAAGATTACTACTGCACTAACAAATTGATACCTTATAATGGGTTTGCACTGCAAAAGATTACTAACTTTTGTACATTGGTTTGGATTGATACTGAATCTACACGTAAATTTTAAGAATCCATCGTGGTCCAATTCGATCATGAATCATGATCAAGCTATCTACAATGCCTAGCCTAAGGTTAGGGTTTTTTTTTTATTTTTTTATTTTTTTTTTTTTTATTTTTTTTTTACATCTTAAGTAAAGTAAACAACATTTAAAATAAATAAACAACAATCAAACCTCAATCGCCGTCAGCCGGATAAGCGCAAACCAGTTCATGTTATAAAACCCTAAAAGCAAGGGGTGAAATCGATTTCGAGATCCCGATGACACTTCCCTGAAAGCAAAAGAAGATAAAGAGATTGGCGGTGGAACAATAGTGCAACAGAGCCCTCAAAATGAAAGCAATAAAGGAAGCTATGAGCATAAATTTAAAGCCTTAGAAAAACAAAGAAAAAAACTGCAGGGATCGGATACTACCCTGGAACGATACCGGTAGATGGTCATCAAACGACGATGCATCTTTTTCTTCCTATTCATATGCACAGGGTTAAATTGATCATTGTCTCAAAATGGATAAATACCACCAACTTTGTGTTTTAAGATTATAGAGAAGCCACCAATTTGTACAAGTTAATGTCATGGTATAACCTAATTGTTTTGAAGTGATGGAAGGATGAGATTTTGGGCATATATCGTCATACAGTTGATTGACAACAGAAAAGATACAAATATTATTATTGTGAAGGTTACCTTGCTGAGAGAAGAGCGGCGGTTGCAACCAGAACAAACGGACGGTTGGGCTTTGTGCTTCTTCTAAAAAATTCCGAGCAATCAGAGCATAGAAGCAAGAAAAGTGGAAATACAAGGAGGCAGCAGTTTTTGCATTGAATTCGTAATTTATATGCTGATGTTTCACTACACCTCAATTGATGGCTCACTTACCAGTAGGAGAAGATGAAAGGTGAGGGAGGACAAGATTGGAACAAAATTTTTATATTGTGAAGAAAGAGGTGGGTGAAATGTCTATATTACCCTTCTAAGTGTCTTAATTGTCACAACTATCCCCATAATACCCTTAAATTTGTTGCTTAAATATGTTGTACATGTTGCTTCATAAGTTGTATGGAAATGAAAATGACTATATTAGCCATCACTCCTCCTTAATAATAATAATAATAATAATAATAATAATAATAATAATAATAATAATAATAATAATAATAATATAGATATAGATAATCATAGGATGAAATATCTAATTTGTCCCTCATTAAGTAGGCAAAATGACAAGCCTACCCCTGACCTTAGCGTCAGTCTTTAACTGAGTTAGTGAAAAGGTCGAATATAGCAAAAAAATCCAAACCTCAGATGTTGAATTGCAAAAAAAAAAATAATAATAATAATAATAATAAATAAATTGTATTGAAGTGACAAACTAGACCAAACATCACGGACGAAATTAGTATTTAACTGTATTTGTAACTACAAAGCATTTGTCATCACATAAGAACGTTTCTCTAAATATATATAATAAAAACACAACTTAAACTACATGTTTTTGCTATGTTGATATAATTTACAATGGTTTTAAGACATGAGGACCCAAAGATTGCAATTATAAGTTTATCCATCGATTGCTAAAAAGAAAATAATTAGTTTATTGTTATAGTGTTAATCGTCATTTAAAAAAATTAGTTTATACAATTCATTAGGGCCTAAGGGCCTTTTTTTGGGCTCATACAAGACACTTGGATCCCTAGGACTGGCTCTACCTTGTTACACCCAAACGATTAATATGTTAGCAGTGTCGGATCTAGAATAAAAGTTTAGGATTATCCACTTTTTTTCTTATTTTTGAACTTGGGCGTATCTGTATTCGCCCAGACAGTGGCAAAGCTACACTTTTAATAAACTAAAGCTCATGTAGAGAGATACACACTGGAGTTTGATAATTGTTTTTTTTTTTCAATCCTTAATAAATTTACAAAGTAATATACTACTAAAGTTAAAATAACAAAATTAAAATAAAATATATATGTACCTTTGATTTGAGTTAAGTAGTATAACTTTGACTTTAGCATAAGAAAGAAACTATATCTATTTTTTATTTAATACATACTTCATCCTGTCCTATTGTTTTTCTATTTTTACAGCACCACCCCTGTTGTGTCTCACAGTAAAAGTAAAATACAGAATTCATAACTACATAAATAAAAAAACAAAAAAAAAATTGTACTAATTTTGTAATTCGTCGAGAAAGTTGAAGGGTAGCACAGATTACCACTGGTGACTAGCTAAATCAGCCTCTGGAGCAAACGATATTTCTATCCCAGAATATAAAGAGACCGGTTCCAAAAATACCCTCAATTCTTAAAATCGTTTCTAGACAAGAAAAGTATAATAGCAACATAGAAGGTTTTCACATGAGATATAAACATGTGAATACTTCTATATTGCCAATATATTTTTCACTAGCTGATTACTCCGGGAAAGTCCCGGGGTTGAAAAATCTAATATGACTTAATAAAAAATGATAAAAGTATAAAACATTCCAAACGTAAACTCAGTCATACAGATAAGCATTCAACCACAGGAAGACCATTCATAGGTCGCTTCAGAAACCCTAATGTTCATATATTGCTGTCAAAAAACGAAGCATATACATCACAAACATCAGCCATTTTTTAATTTTGAAAGCATAGCTTTCATCACACTACGTTTCCTTAACAGTTGATCGGTTGGACAGCGGAGCATCACAACGATTGTCACTTTCCACTCAATACTTTTCTACACTTACTGTCAACCCTCAACAACCAACAAACTATAAAAACTTCTAATTAAAACCATTAGGAACCAAAACAACCATCAAGTCACACAACCATAAATGATCAACAATTATCAAATTGGGGTGTGTTTAGTTTAGAACCAACAATTTAGTAAACCGTTATGTTAAGAACCATGGGAACCTCATAAAAATATGTATAATGAAAAAGAAAATATAGTTTATTTGATTTTCTATTCTTTGAAAAAAAAAATTTCGGAGTAATAAAAGTACGCATACATATATCATATACACATGTGTGTATAAACAAATTACTGTAAATAACATAATTTTAAAAATAAATTGTAAACATGTTCAAATTTTACATATTTTAAAATAAATTTATGTGAAAATAAATATTACAAAAGTAATATCGTGCTTGAAATTAAGGCCCATTTTGACCTCTTCATCTTTTATTCATCTCTTACTAGACGTTCACAAAATAGGTCCTGATTTGGTCAACAAAATCCATAACTGAGTAGGGTACGAATTGGTTTAAGGTACGTTTGGTTCTTAATTTTGTCCAAGAATTTAAAATGTTAAAATAGTGTTGACTGTTGAATATGGCAATATAGCAGCGTAGGAACAAAAAAAATAAACACAAACAACTATAAAAAAAGAAAAAAAAAACACGGATAGGGTTTTTTATACCTGAAAATAGGTATCTAATACCCAAAACTGGGTATACCCGAAACCGGGTATTGAAAACCCGAGCCCGACCTGAACCTGGTATATGGGGTATGGCTTTTCACGAAAATACCCTACCCAAATGCGACCCCGGTTATTTCGTAATACCCGGTTGTACCCTACCCGGTCATACCCAAACCCAAGTATTCAAAAAACCCGGTTTTGTGCACCTCTAGTTCAATTCCTTTCTCTACACTCGGGTCTGCGACTGCTCTATACATGCGGGTCAGTTAGGATAGGAATCAGCACCCTTTTTTTTTCACCTATGTCTCTTAGCAAATACCGAATATTGGGTTGTTGAGATATGAGAACCTTCATAATTGAATGTGGCCTAGCCCATACGATTTTTTATTTACTTCATACAGCAAAAAGCCCATACTAATTGACCAAAAGCCCACCCAACCAATGCATTTCTTACAACTCATATTAAACAAAAGTCCATATTATTTCCCAAACTATATATTTATGGAAAAGAATCAAGAATAGCGACGTGTTGAAAATGCGCAAACCCAGTCTTCTCCAAAGATGAAAAGTAGTTAAAGTCAAGCAAATTCTTAAGGTAAACCCTTTTTTATATATATAAATTTATGAAAATATTATTATCATAAAAAAACATATAAGGCTGAGGGGTGTGGTACCGACCACCCCCAACCACCGATGCCACCTCAGCAGAATGGAGAAGAGAGAGAGAGAGAAAGGAGAGAGAGACAGAGAGGAGGGATCAGGGGAGGGGGGGGGGGTCGGTGTACACCCTCGGCAAAACGATCCACGTCACCCCACCGATGGCTTTTCCTGACCCACCTCAGCCTAAGTAATTCAAACGTATATATAACTTTAATATATAATTTCAAATTAATAACATATACCAATATTTTATTGTATTGGATTGAGTAGAAATTGCATGGGACAAGTTCCAAGAATTTTAAGTGGACAATGATGACGTGATGCTCAACAAAACCACTCATTCAACACCGTAAACAAAATGATAGATTCGAAAACAGTTACTATTTCTTTATACTTTTAGTAACAAATTTTATAATAAAAATATTTTACGTATATTTATTTTTAATTTTTATGTCATGGAAAATATCTTATACAATTCACAACTATAACCAATTTTAATATCCTTTTATTTTATTTATATATCAAATTCTTTTCAACTAGTTACTTTTACGTGTAGATATTTTTTTTTTTATCGGCGAACAACTGTGTGGCAACCACTCTTGCGGGGCGCTGTGCCCAAGAATCGACTACTCGACCTCTAGCAGCCCCCGCCTTCTCCCGATGCGCGGAAACCCGAGCCCCACCCGCCCGAAGGCACGACAGTGTTATAGAACTCGGTAAAACCTCGCCGCCCGTCAGATTCGAACCGGCGCCACCCGAATTCGATTTTCACCCGGATACCAAACCATTAATGTTGGAAGTGGGAATTGAACCCATGATCACCTAAGTAAACATAAGGCCTCTCCACCACTTCACCACTATGGATGGATAAAAACCACTATACCAATGTTAACTTTGTTTTTATGTGTAGATATCTAGTTTTGATGTATCATATCTACTTTATTTTAGAAAGGATTGTGCATAACCAAGTGCAACATTTGTAGTTTTTGCAACTATGCGTGAGAATCTGCTCCTATTGGTGTGGTGTAGCCCCTACTCGCACCTCTCTTTCATCTCGCTTGACTTAATTTTACATGACTTGACTTTACGTAAAACTTATTCTTTTACAGAGGGCTAAAATATAATACTATAAATAGCAACCGGCTAAAAATAAATTGTCTTAGCCACTTAAAGGGGATGAGGCGCCATCGGAATTGGTCACAGGTACCCCACTACCAGTACGATAACACCGTCGTCACCCATGCTGGTAGTGGTCCCGTTCCGTGAACTAAAATCTGGTTGTAGTTAACGGGCTGATACCATTGAGCACCCCATCTCCTGTTAATCAAAGTAATAAATTTGTAAAAGCTTACCTTGTTTTTATGGACTTTCACTCTGCTTTTGTTTCTTCACCAATGTTAGGTAACAATGAAAACAATGAGTAATGATTGAACTTTAAACAAAAAGATAATTATTGTATACTTTACAGAGTTATACCCGTGGTTCTAATCAAATGCATTTGGCGGACGGGGCGCTATCAGAATTGGGCATGGGTACCTTACTACCAACACGGTAACACCGTTGTCACCCGTGCTGGTAGGGGTCCCGTGAACCGTTTTCTGGTTGTAGTTAACGGGCTGGTAACCGTGTATTTTTTATTTTTCTAATTTACTTTAATTCCTTTTTTATTTATTTATAACCATTTTAATGCAAGATTTTGTTTATTTTTTATTTACTTAAATCGTTTGTTTAAAATAAATAAAACCAAAAGTAAATAAAAACATAAGACAATATTTATTAATATTAAACATAAATAAAAATACATAAAAACATATATAGAAGATAAAGCTTGGAGTTGACGCATGAGTTTCCAGACCTGGAGATGCTCAAAGGTGACGCGGTAACGAGCCGCATAGCTCGTCTGGGTCAACTCCACAGCCAACTCCGGCACAATGCCTGGGTACCAGCTTATGGTACGCTCGTAGCACGTGGTCCATCGATCACATTTGTTGTTTAGATCGGTCCACTTTCTCTGTAGGCTCTCAATTGTGCGGTCGCTTTCGCTGACTTGTTGTTTGAAGTCAGCCAAGACACGGTCCTAGAAGCTTGTTTGGCGACCTCCTGAGTCCCCCGAGCCCCTACGGGGTTGGCGTTGCAACGATGGGTCGTTTTGTGCGTCCTTAACGCACACAACCAAAGCCATTTCTTCGTTTTCGGTCCAGCGAGTCATTTTGAAGGTTTGAAGGTTTGGGTGTTATTGTTGATGTTCAAGTGTGTTTTCACCACCGTCGTTTATATACAAAAAAACTCAACCGTATTGCATGATAAAAATTGAATTTCTTTGACAGTTAGATAAGATCGATTTTAATGGGAATAAATTTTTTTGACCGTGTTTGGTGGAGATGGTTAAGAAATAAACACGGTCTGACGGTTTGGTGATAAAATTTATAAACCGTGTGAATTTAAAAAAAGATTTGTATTTGTATTTAAATGGAAAAAAAATAGAATCAGTAGAGTTCTGCCTACAAAAAACTGTTTCAGTGAAGTAAATCAGTTAAGTGATGTGGCAGTGCATAATTGATTAAAATCAATAAAAAAAACATTTTTTTAGTAGCAACCCTTTCACCCTTGTAATATAGTATTTAAGGATATTAGTATTAACTTAGAGATTGTAAACCCTCAAGTTTTCCTTAGAAAAGTTAGGTGCGTTAAAAATACTACACTTTTACATTAATTAATATAATTAAATTTATATTCTTTTTGTGTTAAAAAAAATCAATACTTTCATAACAAATACCATTAAGTCTTGTATTTTCATTTGTGTTAAATAAAGTTTAAGCTACATTTCTCTTATTCAATCATATATGAAATATCATAAAATATAAAGATATAAGTTCTCAACCTTAATGATTTAGTAGGTGAAAAAACCTTTTTCTTTCTTAAATCTATTTGAATACGACAAAGTAGATAGTTTAGTGTCGTTAATGCTAAAAAGATCGAGCAGACATAACGATAGTACTTTCAACAAAGAACCTACATCTTAATATTTCCACAAAACTATTAAAATGGATATTCCCGCTTACATATAACTAATCAACAAAAATCACAAACTCTCATGTTCTAATTAAGCTCTAGCTAATTTTAAAAACTAACCTCAAAATGACCAAAACAAGATGTTGATGACTACAACGACACGATGAGAATAAGATATAGACAGTCTTATTTCTAATCCGTAAGGATAGAGAGACTGCTTCTAGTAATAATAATAATAATAAAATTGAAGATTGGGTGGATGGAATGGAATGGAAGATTATTATTCTAAGAAACCGGTTTTGGTCAAGATGGCATTTCTCAATTTGCTAAGGTCTCTTCCTTTGAGTGTCCTCCCAACACCTTCACACATAGAAGAAGAAGCAATGTGACTCCTAGCAAGTCTTCTAGCAATGTACTCATGTGGTGGCACCATCTTCCCATCTTCATAACCATCATCATCATCATCACCATTCTCATAGCATCCATCACCTTGACCTTGACTTTTGTAAATCTTTGACCAATCAGGGATACCCATTGGAGCTGAAGATTGTTGTTGCTGATGTGGCACCCTACCCTCATTACACCTTGGTATCATTGATCTTGCTCCATCATGAGATGTCCAAGATGATCTTTTCTTCATCTTATTATAGGGTTTGTTGACTTTAGCCTTTGACTCTTCTCTTTCCTTCACCACACCCCACACATCTTCCTCTTGAAAATCTTGATCTTCCATCATACTTTTCCCATGCCAATCTGCCATAGCTTCAATCTTTCACAAAAATAAAACACACCCAAATGAAATTTAGCAACAAACCCACATAGCATTTTGTGTATTTATAAAAAAAAAACATGACCAAACATTTGTGCTTCATGTGTGTGTGAGTGTATGCATTAAAAAGAAAACAAGAACAAAAGGATGAATAATAAAATATAGTATATAGCTTGTGCTTACTTGTGTCTTTTCAACAAGATGAGGATGAGAGAGTTCAAATGGTAAAAAGCATAGGAAGGTAATGAAAGTATATAAAGGCTGGTTAATAATAAACTCACAGAGAAATTATTATTATTATTATTATTATTAAGTGAAAATAATATTTAGTGAGTTTGCAAAATTTAAAGAGGGGAAAAGAAGAAGGCACTTTTTTCAAGAAACTAAAAACTGAGCCTTCGGGAAAGTGAAATGAAAAGAAGAAGAGACAAAAAACCGTCTTTTATTTCTAATAATAATATTAAATAAAAATAAAAGGTATGAAGTTCCAAATTTTACTTAAAATATGTCATTAACCAGATATCAAAGTGTGACGTTTATAAACCAGCACTTAAAAAGGAAATATTAAAGGGTAAAAATCAGAAGAGAATCTCAGTCACTCTTCACATGAATGAAGACATGATAAGAAACTGAAAGGTGTCTACTTTTTCTGGCCTCAAGAAAGTCCAAACCATCAATATATACATACATATGTATATGTATGTGACATGTGTGTGTGTATATATATAGAGAGAGAGAGAGAGAGAGAGAGGAAAAGGAAGGATCAAGAAATCTTTTTAGGCTAACTATGGGGAAAAGGTGTTGGGTGTAGTTAGAAATTTGCTTGAAATAGGTCTTGGAAATAAGGAAAGTCTATAAAAGCCCATAGATTTTGCCATCTTTTCAGATGAAACAAAGAAACAAGTAAAAGAAGGATCAAGAAATCTTTTTGTTTGTAAACTCGTAAAGGAAAAACTAAATTGGTCATGTGTTTCTTGTTACCTAAATCCTTTAATCGTGAGGTGGTGTTAATTTGGATGTATACCTCGACTTTCATCATTTTTATGTTTAAGAAAATAAAATGTTTAAAAAATAATTATTATAAAATAACTAATTAGTATGTATTGAAAAAATAAATTGTTTTATCTCACTATTCATCCAACTTTACAATTTACATTTTATGTTTAAGAAAATAAAATGTTTACAAAATAATTATTATTATAAAATAGGGTAGGGTTCTTGTAAGAAAACAGTTTTGTGTAGGAAGGGTAGGAAGTGCTTTCAACCGTTTAATTTAGAAATAAATGGTTTAGATTAAAAGTTTAGGTGTTTTAAGATTATACTAATTATAATTTAATAATTAAGGATATGATGATCCAAAAAGTGTTTTAAAAGAGAGCATGAATGTCATTTTGTTTTTTTATACGGAAACCGTTTGATTGCATCCCTTAATTCACATCACTTTCTCTCTCTTCTAAATATTTAATTATAATAGATTATAACTAGCTGATTACCCCGGGAGGGTCCCGGGGTTGAAGAATCTAATTTTACGTGATAACCTATTGCAAATGGCTCAAGTTAACTAACCACAAAATCTCTCAATCATTGCATGTTCATAGTATTCTAATGAGTAATAACTCATATTCCCCACAAAATCTAATTTTACGTGATAACATAAACACTTTGTGTGTTTTTTTTCCTGTATGAACGAAACCCCACAAAAAATAGTCGATTTTTTTCTCCGTTTTTTATATAGCACTATGGTACTCGTTGGAAAGATAATAAAACGCTCGTTAATTTGGTGTAATTTTTTTCTTTAAAAAATCCCGTATATAAAAGGTATAAACGTTTAAAAATTATGGGAGGAAATATGAGAGAGAAAATTTTAAATTTATTTTTAAATTATTTTTTCCTAAAATAACTCAATTTAATTAAAAAATGAAACAATTCAAAAACATCAAAAACTCTCCATTATGATGCCACGTGGCACTCTGAAGGGAAGGTTGAGGCCTCAATTGCACGCCACGTCAGCATAAACGTTTTTTTTTTATATATAGATAGATTGTTTCTCTCTCATATTTACTCACCTATCTCTTCTCTCTCACGTAGAAATAACCAGGTTTCTTTCATCTTCATTAATATTCACCTTCTTCATCTTACTAATAGCTGGCTTCCTCATCTAAAACTCATTCTTATTGTCTTGTTTTACATATCAGAGCCGATAAACACTATACAAGGAACAAAAAAACCCCAACCCGGTGTTTTAATCCAGACGCCATCGACCACCACCGAATAACATGCAGGGAGATCAGAAAACCACCACACCATGCATCTACCCTGACTGGTACCGACCGACAGTTTATGTTTATTTTCTTTTATTAATTAATTTTTTAATGGTGTTTTATGAATTTTGAAGATAGGTTTGTTTGAACAGTCATTATTAGGGGAATATACTTTGTTGTTGGGTTTACTAGTGTTTTTGATTCTGTAATGGGATTTCTAGTGTTTTTGTATTCAACAGTCACCATTAAATTTAATCAAGTTGTTCCACAATCCACTTCCTATTTAATTATTTTATTCACATACCCTTAGTTTGAAGGTAAGCACTCTACAATTAATTTTTTTTTGTTTTGTTTTTTTGTTAAGTAGTTCCACTCCCTATTTAATAATTTTAACTTTTATCCCATACTTGATACAATTTTGATTCACACAACTTTGCCATAATTGATAATTTTAACTTTTTAATGGTGTTTTATGAATTTTAATGGTGTTCAACGAATAAGTAGTGTTTTATACGATTAAGTAGTGTTTTACAAGATCGAATAGTGTTTTTGTCTTCGGACATTATAGTTTTCGGAATAATGGTGTTTATTCGTTGTTTTGTGAAACTTTCGATTTTGGTGTAATAATATTGTTTTTTTATTTTTTAGGAATTGGTGAAAGATTAGGGCCGGTTACCGAATGCTACTAGGAGAGAATTGGAGAAGACCGCGTTTGTTTGAATTGGTGAAAGATTGGGGCCGTCAATGGGAAAAAAGTGACTTTACTTTTGTGATTTGAAAAAATATTTGTTTATCTTTGTGTTTTGGATTATGTCTCGGACATATTTTGGATGATGGTACATTGTGTTTCTTGGATATTTGATTTAAGAAAACGCTAACATGGCTTACTAAACCCTGTTACCAAAACATCTTATAAAACACTGCTTATTCGTATAAAAAACACTACTTAATTGTATAAAACACTACGATTAAGTAAAAAAAAACACTTACCATTCGAAGGATCTTGTAAAACTTCTGCCATGACTTGAAGAATCGAACAACTAATAAAGATTGGTTAAATATATTTGAAGAATCAAACAAGTTTTTTGGTATTTGATCGAATTATTTGATGTGAATATCTTATGATTCTTATGAAAATAAGAAAAAATTGGTTATTCTAGGATGATGTGAAAGTTATCAATTGTATGTAATGTTGGTTAGTAATAAGCCAAGCTAATTGCATACTCTATATAAGAAGATAGCTATGGATTTAGCTAGAATTGATAATGAATACATGATGTTATGGATAGTGAAATAATTCCATATTATGTATTCTAACAAACAAGTTTACCTCATCCCTAAGTTAGGTACAACAAAGAGGGGGCAAACGGGTCAGACGGATGCAAGGTGGATACTTATGGATACAAGAATGGATGTGAGGTAAGTAATACTTACATTACTAGACTACAAATATAACTCTTGTATTGATGTAGCTGTTTAAACTTTGATGTGGGACAAAGGTATGACCCCAATGGGTGAAACCTATTAAACGAGTAAATTATGCGAATTCATGTCAAAACAGGATTGATGGTAGTAAATGAATCAAAGTGTGTTAATCAAATGATGGAAATCATCAATTGGGTCAATAAATAAAACTATGTGGTAAGCAAGAGTCTAAACTCAAGATTTAGATAAAATCACTTGAAAAAGGAAGTTATGTAATTTTGGTAAATGGGTCAAGTGGGATTGCCATTTCCCCCTAGTTAAGGGTTGGAAGGTCATGGTGTTATGAACCATGAGCCTTTAATGGGTCAAATGATGATTTTCTTATCATTCGAACCCGACATTTAATATTGGCATTCTAAGCCTTAGGAATCTCGTGGTTAAGGGGTCAAATGGTAAATGCATCACCATTGAGTCTCGATAGACTAATGTGGTCAATCTAGAATGTATGCATGAAATACTTGGAAGTTGGGCACTTGATGCCTAAGTAATGACAATGGATGTGTGGATATGGGTCAACGCCGCCTGGTAAGTCCGTAGTTAGATACAAGGCTTTGGGCAAAGTGAATTCAATTAAAAAACCACCCATAAGAGGTGTGGAGGCCAATTCGGTAAGTATTATTTTATCTAAGCTTAATGCGCGTCTTGACGCCAAGTATTTCTAAAGCCATAGTTAAATCATGGGATTGTAACCAAACTAAGTCCGCAGAGGCTTAGAAGCTTTTAAATGAATCATTGAGTCGAAAACAATGAATTTGAATCAAGTAGTGTCGCCATGGATGGCTAAATTGAAGGAGTTGTCTATAAGGGGCATTTTTGGGAATTTATAGATTTACTAAAAGTTAAATCTAAGAACCAAATCATAATGAAACAACCCGGGCAATGTTTATTAGTTTAGCAAGTGTCCAATGAGTAGACAATATGGTTTTGAAGCCTTATGAGTGGTAAAATAGTGCCTTGTATAGTCCAATGCCTTAATGGGCCGATTTGGGTAAATTTCGACATAAACATTTTAAACTAAGAACCAGGTTATAGTGACATAAACCAGATGATGTTTTTAATTATACAAGTGTCCAATGAGTCAACAATATGATTGTTAAGTTTCTTGAATGGTTATATAAGGTTTTGTATAGCCTATGGCCTTAACGAGTCGATTTGGGTAAAAATCACATAGTCCTTAGTTAAGCTGAAAAGAGCTTTTAAACGTGGTAAATGGGCATCATTCAAGCTCATTAAATGGTATTAAACATGTCCCCAAATGTCCTTAGGAAGGGCCTTTAATTGGGTTTTAAAAGTATCAAAGAATTGGGAAAACCGGACAAGAGAAAAATGACTAAGGTTGAGAAAAGTTACAGGGACAGAACCTACTAGCAGTAACCTACAACTAGCTGGCAGTAGGTTACGGTGGGTGCTATCCCAAAAGTGTTGTTTTGTCCGTTTGATCTAGTTCCTTCTGTTTTCGACGTGTTTCGACACTTCCACTATTCTAAATACATTATTATCAATCCCACTAACCATTCTTTGTGTAATAGTGCTAGGTACACCTTCGTTGGAAGGCCTGGAGCAAGGATCAAGTCGCGAGGAGAGCCGAACACACCCGAAGATACAAAAGCTTCCGCAACAAGAACTCCCGTCAAAACGCTAAAACTTAGTATATGTTTTTAATAGTTAAAATGTAAAAATGAGGGATCCAATAATGTAATTGATCACAATGGTTTGGTTTTTTTCATAAATATCAACGTTTTAATCGGGAGTGGTTTTTAATTAAGGCCAAAACTCGTAAGTTTAAGTGCTAATCACATGTTTACGGGTTAGGGTCTTACAGAGTTAATTACTTTTTCCGGTTTCCATAACTAAATCCCTCTATTTCTAATACGAAGTTAGTTCAATAGTAACAAATTCACGTTGTATTAGTTAGACATAAGCAAAGACAACGAAAAGCGAGCAACTAGAAAATGCATACTTTGGACTATATTTGGAGTAATTAGTATATATGTGATAGATAAGTTGGTTGTTTTTCGTTGACAATGGTGATAGTACTCACACCTGTTAATAATCACCAAAGCGCTCTCTCACTCTCACTCTCACGCACACTCTGTTTTATCGCGTCTAACACCTCTATTTCAACTCCTTTGTAATATATCCTCTCCTGCATTGCCTCTTCCCTATAAATGATGAGAGCTATCCAACAACTTGTCGTTCCACATATCTTGGCGTGAGCTCCCTCATCACCACATATTTAAGCAAACTCTTTATCACCAACAATCTTTGCCTACTCAATATTACCCTGTCTTAAAAGACCCTTTTCTTCAACCAACTAGCACACACCTATCCTTAATTACCTCTTTCACAAAAACACTAGACTACTATTGATGAAAACGATGGTCAATGAGTTAGTCGATTACTTCATCCGGTTTCCATAGCTAAATCCCTTTACTTCTAATACGTAGTTAGCTCAATAGTAACAAATTTAAATTGTATTAGTTAGACAAAAGCAAAGGCGGTAGAAAAGCGAAAGAAGACATAATTTAGACTACGTTTGGAGTAACCTGACACATAGGCAATTTAGTCTAGCTATGAGGCCCATTTTCATAATTTAGATTTCTAATTTCAAGTGCCCCCTCCCCACAAATTTAGCAATCTTTATTTGTTTTATAGGGTCAAGTTATCCTACACAGTGTAACAAAAATGAGAATGATACAAAAAACACAATAGATAACGAAATATGACACAATGAGCCACAAAATATAACACAATGCTGAGGAAAAAAAATGAATCGCAAAAATGACACAATGATGAAAATAAGAAAAAGACACGATACTACGAGCATGTTTGGCTTCCCTTATTTCCACCTTCTTATAACTTATAACTTTTTCAAAAGTTAATAAGTTAGGAAAAGTGTTTGGCAAAATGAAAAGGACGTTTTGTTTTAACTTTTTGTTTGCGTATGATAAGTTGTTTTTGAAAAGTAAGGAAGAAGTGATTTTTTGAACCTCCTTATAACTTATTGATGGTTATTTACATACATGCCCTTCGTATATCCTTATACATTCCCTCCTTATACCCTTTTTGGTCATTTTACCTAAATAAGTTAAACCAAACACTTTTTTACAAAATAACTTATCAACTTATTGTTTTGCCCCACCACATAAGCTAATCCAAACACTTTTCAAAAAACTCATTTTCAAAAAGTTATAAGTTAATAAGTCCTTTTAACGAAAAGTCCTTTTTGACTTAAATAAGTTTATCCAAACATGCCCTACATAAAAGACACAATGATATAATCTAAATTCTAAAAAGTACAAGCTAAAAATCTAAAAAAGCAAAAACTTAAAAACTAAGATTTTTAGGAGTTTAATAAAACAATTCTAATGCTAGTTGAATGTGTATTTGATTCTAACCCTTTTTTTTATATACAAAGACTCGTGAATTATGAACTAATTTGTACGTTTATTTAGGAGGTCAATTTCGAAAATAGGCTATCAACTTTTGTTTCCTATTTAGGATTGGCTTGTCTTATCTAAATCTATCTATATATAAAAGAAAACGTACATGCTGACGTGACGTGTAATGGAGGCTTCAACATCTCCTTAAGGGTGCCACGTGGCATCATAATTGAAATATTTTAGTGTTTTTGAACTATTTCATTTTTTAATTAAAAAAAGATAAACATAAAACCTTAAATTAAATTGAGTTATTTAGGAAAAAAAGAATTTAAAAATAAATTTAAAATTTTCTCTCTCATGTTTCCTCCCATAATTTTTAAACGTTTATATCTTTTATATACGGGATTTTTTAAAGAAAAAAAATTACACCAAATTAACGAGCGTTTTATTATCTTTCCAACGAGTACCATAGTCCTATATAAAAACGGAGAAAATCGACTATTTTTTGTGGGGTTTCGTTCATAGAGGAAAAAAACACACAAAGTGTTCATGTTATTCATTAATCATGTTTTTTCTTTTAAACCAGGTTCTTATCTACGATGTTGAAAATCAGCCCTATCGCCATGTTATCATTGGAATTTTACTAGGTATCCTTCATCAAGAGAAGTTAGGAGAAAGAATCGCGCAACACTGCAACACATGGTGTCACCTTATAGCAAGGTTATTTTTTATTTATTTAATTACAAGAGTAATAATTATTACTATTAGTATTATTAGAATGGTTATATTTTTCAACCCCGGGACGCTCCCGAAACAATTGATAGTTGCTGACGTGGCGTTCAATGATGGCCTCAACCATCTCTTGATTATGCCACGTGGCATAATGAGATGCAATGATTACAACTTCCAACTTAAGTGTTTGTTTAGTTGATTAGGTTAGGAATTATAAGAGCCATTAGAATGTGAGAAATTAGAGAGATGTGATGAGTTTTTTAATAGTTGCAGCTTAAATAAGTGATTCTTTAGATGATTACTGATTAGGTTTTAGATTAGGGAATATGAGTTATTACTGATTAGAATACTATGAACATGCAATGATTGAGAGATTTTGTGGTTAGTTAACTTGAGCCATTTGCAATAGGTTATCACGTAAAATTAGATTTTTCAACCCCGGGACTCTCCCGGGGTAATCAGCTAGTTATCCATATAAAAATTGAACCTAATGTAGTGATTTTTGTATCTAGTAATTTTTCTTCTCAAAGAGTTTATTTTATCCCTCACTCCTCGATTATGAAGTTTATGGAATCAAACCCCTCAAAAGGAATGAGTCAAAGTTGTTATTAGAAACTAAATGTAAGTTCCATATGAATGGCATAAAAATTCATCAACACTAAGGCTATATGGAGTCAAGTCGGAGAGAAGCTCAGTGAGGGTGAGGTGGACAACTCCCCCAGGGGGTAAACCTCCCCCCCCCCCCCCCCCCCCGCGGCCCCTCCTGAATTTTCGGTGATTTCGGCAATATTTCCCCCTCCTCCCCTAATTGAATGTGATGATTTGATTGGATGAATTTTGTGGTTTTTGTCTTTATTCTCTTAAAAAAAAGGAAGGAATAACCATTTCCTTGATTTGGAAGATGTAAAGGGGTAAATGACGTGATGATTTGATTGGATGAAATTTGGGGAAGTTGAGGGAGATATACACCACACCAAATAGCCAAAGTTGCATAGTTCCAATTGGCATCGGATGCTCTTGCTAATTCCAATATTGTTAAAAGGGTTGGAAGCTAACTTAATGAACTATCCAATTCCATAAATTTTAAGTGATCCTTTAAAATGTATTTCGGTGAGAAATATAGGCAAACACAAAAACATAAAGTAAGCAATGAGGATATCATTAGTGTCGATGAAAATATGAAACGCGTAGGCGGAAAAACCAATTGCCATCAAAGCAGACTTGTCGAAGACTTCCTACTAGCACAGTTGATGCCCCCAAGAATAGACATGGAATGAGGTGGGGATTATGGTGGAGAGAAAACATCTCACCGTGTTAGAGATCAAATATGTTACATTTGAAATGGTTATTTGCAAAAGAAAAAAAATGACTTTTTACGTAGTAAAAAATTATCAAATATGTTACAGATTAACAAACCCACGCATTAATTGTAACATTTGAAAGAAAATGTTCAAAAACGAAATATAAAATTACCATATGGACCATCCATGTTGTATGCTCTCATAAATTATTTCTTAAAAGGAAATTCACAAATCACAACTACTATTACATTATGCACAACACATTTACACTGTCATAATTGTTGAAAGGCGGGTTCATCACTTGGAGAGTCAAATCTGATGCAAAAAAAATAATAATAATAAAAAATAAAAAAAAAATCTTGTTAACTATATGAACTTGAACATGACTCACTTATGTGTGGTTAAAAACTTGACATCAACATGATTTGCTCAATTGAAAATTTTTAGGTTTTTAATGTTACTGAAAGATTACAAATTGCACTTAAAAACACAAATGTTTCATAGACTGATGCCTAGTTTTCTTTTTACTTTACCTTGAGCGAACGTAAGTTTTTAGCACTAAGACCACCTGTAGTGGAAGAAGGTCGCCACGCCCTCCACTCCCAATGGGGTTTTGTGATTGGCTTAGCAAAAAGAAGGCCAGAAAACGCCATTTTCCGGCCTTAAAATTTCCATGCCAAAACACAATTTTGAAGCAAAACGCCCCCGGGCCGGTGTTGGGGCATTATGGGGGCGTTTTTTCATCCATTCCACGCCCAAAACTTTTCTCAACCACACATGGTCAGTTTAGGTGTTCAACCATGTAGAATGTAACATGCATAACCTTAAAGATTTGGACATGAAACACTGATTACAACCTCTTGGCAACAATGCCTCTATGAACATCATAACTTCACATAAAAAACAAGAACCAGACTAAACAATATTCAAAAACATCTAAATAGAGTAATGAACCACAAAAGGTTTGGTAATTAATCAAATCACTCAACAAACAACTAAACAAGTACACCGTTTTTAGTTACCTATTATTAAACGAACATTTTTAAAACACCAAATGTACATATACTCCGTTTTCATTGAACAAGTCATCGTTTGAATAAATATATATTATCCTTTATTTTTTATTGTTCCAATTTTTGCAATGAAGGGCCAGAGAGATTCATCCTTGAACCTAATGTATATATGAAGTATGAAATATAAAACGCACATGTGTTTATGTGCATGAAAATGTAAAATGGTAATATCAACGTACAATCATCTGGGAAACTCTGAAAAAGGCTCGATTCTGATTGGGAAAGGTGGTAAAGATTGATTGGTTGATGAGAATACAACCTTATCCAATGACAGAGAAAGACAACTAAGCAACATCTACATACACTTCAAAAATATTGTAGTACTTCAAAGGGGGTGGGGGAGTAAAAGATAAATTGTACATAGAGATTTGCACACACCCATATATATATTACTGTCTCACTCTTCTTTTACTTTTTTTCTTTTTAATTATAATGAAAACAATATAAAGTGTGAGGATTTTGACATTAAATGAAACCTATTGACATAACATAGACAAGATGTTTATAATGTTTGAATTTCTTTTTTATAAATGGTATGTATGTTATGAATTGAAACTCATTGAACTCAATTTTAAAAATCTACAAGAACGGATACTAGTTGAAACTTGTTCATATCTAAGGACAGTGACGCAAAGCAAAGTAGGATATATAGTATTCTTTAGTGTGAAATACATAAATTTATGAATGGATAAAAATATTACTTCAATCTTCCAAACATCCATGATCTTGTGGTCTAGTTTGTCCCCAACAAAGTGACATGAGTTCAAATTTACTTAATAGGGAAGCGAACCAGGTTTACTAAGGAGGAATCTCCTAGCCATGAGCTAGAAGAGAACCATTACACCAAACTTTACATGAGCACGTATTTAACCTCCGAACCTGAACTAAGGGGTTGTTTGGTTGATTAAGTGTTGAATGGTTAACAAGATCTAAATGATTAAGTGTTGAATCAATGCTGAACGGTTCAGCTACATCCCAAGTCTGAATGGTTCAGCCTTAACTATTTCATTCAGAGGCTCATTAAGAGCCTTGCCAAATAGCCCCTAAGACACAACACATTAATTCAATTCCCAATCTTTCACCAGCTACAGGCCTTGGTCAACAAGAATGGCACTAAGGCATGACTAACTTACTCCAACTACTCCAACTTAATTAGATCTGTAGTACGGTAGTTCCATCTCCAATTGAGACACCTCTCTTAGCCAATTCATCCATTGTAGGAATTCTTATGGCCACCACTCTCTATAAGAAGGTGTTAACCTTATGAAGGACCCAATTACACTGTTTTAACACAGGAATACCATGAGAAGGGTTAACTCCAATATTGATGTCTTCTCTAACATCTTTAACAGAGAACTGAAGCCTTTTGTCTGACTTCCATCCCTATTATCGTCGACTTCGGTAATAGAATAACTCCTAGGCAACTCTGTATTCTGTAAAAATTCTGCCCAACACTAAACTGATCCCAGAGATGATTTCCAACCCTAATTTCGTATAACCAATGACCCAAACCTGTTGTAATTATCACAAACTAAAGCTTTGGCATTTGAGGCACATTTATAAATGACGGGGAATACCTCCCATAAGGGGACGAACCAGTTATACATCTTCCGAGAACCTCGTTTTATTACATTTCCCCAGCTTGAATATCATATTCTCATTCATATTTAGATTACATTTTGAAAAATCCTTTTGAATGTTGCTAATAGACTCCCATACCGCGTTACAACACTTACCAATATGGATGATTTCTTTGTCTTTTCATTTTCCATTGATCAATTTGATAACATGAGTCTACAACTGGTTAGTGTCATCCCTGTAACACCACCACCACTTTAGTAGTAAAGCCAAATTAGCGCTCCTAAGACTGCCAATACCCAACCGCATTCTCTTAGAAATAACAATTTTCTAAAAAGAAACCTACGACTGTGAGGGGTGCCTTGTACAATTATAGAAAATATGTGGGTAAACTGTCGAGTGTCGACCTAATTATAGCAACTCTCCTGTAACCGTTCGTATTTTCTTAAATAATAAAATCCTCGTTTATTTTGCTCATTGTGACTTTCCTATGTTACGTTAATTAATTGGTGAATAAATTATGTTAAACTTTGTTTAAATAAATAATATTATAGTTAAATATATTGAAAAACGATTTAAAAAAAAATATTGGTTGGGCTGGGACTCGAACCCGCGCCCCAACCCAGGTCAAACACAACAACACAAGAACAAACCACTAGACCAGCAAGGTGTTGTGTTATTTTTCTTGAAACAGTTTAATCTTATACGAACTAGGAGTCCGTGTGTCAAAACTATGAAATCAACACCCAGATATACAACGCAATTGGATTCAAATTTGACGCGCCTTTGATCTAGGAATGGAAACAAAGCTTGATTGACAGACCACTTTCGTGCTTTACACGCCCAATTACACCAAAACATTCCTTAATCGAGCTATATGACGCGTTATCATTCATGGCATAGTCAAACTTTCCAATTCGTCGTGTAAATCTGTAATACTATAAATTGGACCTTCCTATACGACCTAAAGGTGCCGATAAACAATCCCCCACCCTCAATTTCTGTTATTCCCTCGTTCATAATCAGATTTGTTCGTTGTTTGACTTTTCTGTTGACCTATCATTCTACTTCAATTTTGGCCTGTAAGTTTTAAATTTTGTTTTGGTCTTGATTCTTATGCAGAAGTTTAACAATAACCCTATGAAATCTGGGTTATTGTTCAGTAATCGCGTGATTTAAGATCTAGGGTTCTTCATTTTTTCGATTTGGGGATAGTGATACCTGTTAACGTCATTTTAAATATATTCAGAAACGAATTCATAACAACCACCTGATCTAGATCAGGTCGATGAGTTGCGTGATGTTAAAACAGAAGGACTAGGGTTCGATTCTGAGCACCAGCATTTTTTTAAGGAATCATATAATCATTCACACAAACTATATAATAAGATTGAATCCATATTATTATGTTCTCAGGGTGTGGCTCAGTTGGTGAACCACACTTGTGATAAGTCATGAACCGGCCAGAGGCCCAGGTTCGATCCTCCCCAACAACACATTTTTGTTATCATTTTCCTTTGATTTTTTTTGTTATAATATTGATTAATAATTCTATAATATATTTAAAATACCAAATATGATTTATAAATTCTACAAAATTTATTTTAGACTTATAAACTAATTAACTTTATAAAACTAAATTTTATTTTCAGAAAAAGATTAATTAATTGTATTTAATCAATTTATTTTATTTTAATCATAATAAATTCATTTTCCATTATTTTTGTACCAAAATTTCACATAAATTATTTTTATTAATCTAGATCAGAAAGATAATTTTATAACCAAAAATTTATGATATTTAATAATTTTGAATATTATTACCATGTTTTGATTAATAAGTTATAATTTATTATATACACTTTAATTATGAAAATAATTTTAAAAAAATATTTTCACACTATAATATTTTATTACAACCACCCTTGATCAAGATCTTACAAAAAAAATCCTTTTTATTTATTTATTTTTTTTAATTTCTTTATTTATTATTTAACTAACAATTATTTTAAATCAATTAATAAAACGATCGTAAATCCCCAAATTAGGAACCCTAGAATACCTTTAGACTAGAAAACTTAGACTTTTAAGTTTTCCCAACACTTATTTTATTGCCTTGAACATAGGGTGATACTTGGAAACATTTGGGCCACATCTAGACTATTTCAAAAGATTTAATACTATTGTTAAGGTAAGTTTACATAACCCCATTTTTACTGTTTTACATTTTTTGGGGGAAACATGTTAAACACTTATACTCAACATCTACAATTCTATTACGTGTCTTGTGTGATTTCTATGTTGCATTATGTCTTAAACAATATTTTGGTAAACACAATTAGACTCGCGTAATCATTAACTTCGTACAAGTCGACGATACATATGATAGATCTATTGGATTGACAACCCCACCCGGATACGTGTACCCCTGGATATGGTTAACATGGGTGATTGTTATCGAACACATAACACACAAACGAGTGAACCATATGCGTATGGGATGGACCACAATAAACTTGTCACAAGGGTTGATCATGCAAACGCTTTACCTGGTAGTTTGTTTTCACATATGGACTAGATTTTCCATGACACTTGAATTGTACAGCTTTTATACTCATGATACTCTACACAAAACCTATGTAATTCTCACCAACTTTTGTTGACCCAAAATATTTTTCCAACTTAACATGTTTTCATTTAAATAAATAAATACTTAACCCCACCATCATTACCATCACCACAATCATTAGTTCATCACAAAATGGATTATTTATAATTTTAATAAATAAATAAATGGAGATGAGATTGAAATTATTATTATATTATTATTATTATTATTATTATTATTATTATTATTATTATTATTATTATTATTATTATGGTTAAGAGTTGGCTAGAAAGTGGGTTTTGTATAAGAAGTGTAAGAAGCCATGTTTGTGTGACAAGTGGCATGTCTATTATTTATAAAAAAGGTATATTAGTAATTAACATAATGGACTATTAGTTTTATAATAACTCAAAAATTGGATAATTATGGAATTTTGATATGCATTTATAGTTAGGCGATTTTTATGGAACCCGCCATTATGAATGTCAAACACAACTTATGAATATAAAACACTACATCATTAACTAACGGACATTAAAACACACCGACATGAAATTTTGAAGATAAAACACAATGTCTTCAACTATTAGCCATTTCAAAATACACTAACATTTAACTTATGGTATAAAACAATACACCATTAGTTTACCATGCAAACACATCAACATACAACTTATTAATATAAAACACCAAATCATCAACTAGCAACCATTAAAAAAATGATAAAACACTACCAGCGGTAATAAAAAACTATGCGAAGACATCAACATACAACTTGTATGTTGCACCATAATGTTTTATTTGTATCCATGATTTTAGTTGATTTGTTGTTTCCTCTAGAAGCGGGTTTGAAGATATTAATGAGCATTAATGTAGAAAACCGTTTTTATTTGATTCCTTTTAATACATAAGAGACTTGACCATAATACCCCTACAGATTTTAATTAGCCAATATTACAAAACATTAATTACATAACTGCCACACATTTAATCCACACCATTAAAAATCTAATCCAAGGGATGTAAACACTTCCTAGACTTCTTAGGAAAACACCACTTTCTACATGAACCTCACCCTTATTATTATTATTATTATTATTATTATTATTATTATTATTATTATTATTATTATTATTATTATTATTATTATTATTATTATTATTATTATTGTAATGGGATCGATGGAATCAAGGGTGTATTTTAGTCTAACTGTAAGTTGCAGTCAGTCAATCTTTCACGTGAAGATGGTCATAAGTGAACATAACAACACCATTATCATAGACATCTTCTCCACCCCCATACGAATTCCACCATCACCAATCCAGCCATGATAACCACCTTAAACCCAACAAGAAAATTATTCATGAGATTATTGATGTTTATGCGTCATGACGATGGCGGTGGTGGCATGGTGGTGATGGTTACAGATGGTGGTTGTGGTGATGGTTACAGATGGTGGTGATGTTGATAGTTGGTGAAAGGTGGAATGAAATAATATTATAAAGATCCACGGATACTGTTCACTCCCGTTAGACAGAACCCGAATTTGGTTTACGGGACCACTACCAGCATAGGTGGCGCCGGTGTTACAGTGCTGATAGTGGGGTATCCGTGACCAAATCGGTAGGCGGCTGGTCCCTTAGGCTAGTAAGAGAAGGAAAGTGTTAAATATTTTGTAATTAACTTATAAATCTTTGGTATTTTTATAATGACATGTTATGAACTTATGATATCATGTATGTTGATGAGGGTTAGACTTTAGAGGGATTGTGACCCTACACTGGGATTCGTGTGTGCCCAAAGTGTGTTGGATGTGTGTGTGCAGATTGTGCCTTTGGCAGATGTAGAACACTAGAACCTCAGGTGGGTCATCTATGCGTCCCTGTTTTATATAAATATAAATAAAATCTTAAAAAATCATAATGATAATGATTGTAACCAGGGCGAAGCTTGGTTCGCCAATCGGCGGGGGCCGAATTCGATTTTTTTCGTTCGGTAGTGGCAAATCGGCGGGGCCCGGACTCAACCCGGACTAAATTTACTTACGAAAATCGCAAATTTCCACTAATGCGTCTAAAACAGGGGGCCAGGGCCACCCCTGGCCCTCACAATCCTTCGTCCTTGATTGTAACGTCAAAAACACACACAATCAGCTGCTGAAGAATCTCTTAATGAAAAAATACTTAGATTTTCATAAATGATTATATCGAATAAAAAAAACTAAAACCATCTAAGCAATTGACATTAGAAATATGCAAGGAATAGTTTCGTTTATTATATTATTTTTATTATATAACTTGAGGTGTGTGAAAATCAGTTTTGAACCTGCTAGTGGTACAATCACACTTGTTGCTCTCATTTATGAAGAATTGGATAATCACCTCAAATCAAACTTACAAAAACTTTCATCTTTTTTTTTTTTTTTCAAGTACATGGATGATCGTGTTAACTGTGATTATACGAGGCATAAGGCCAAGGGGTGTGGGTTCGAGGAAGATATCGGGGAGCCTAGATGGCACCCTCCCCCGTTGGGGCAAAAAGCCTTTGGGGCAGTGGCGGATTTAGAAATTAATTTCAGTAGTAACGTTTTTTATTTTTTTTATTTTAGTAGTAACGTTTTTCAAATACCATAAAAAATACAAATTTTCCACTACGCGCGCAAAGTTGAGTAGCAACGGACGCGACACCTAGCTTCAAGCTAGGTCTGCCCCTGCTTACATAGAAGAGATAAAGGACTCGATATATACGATGTGTCGAAGTGTCGTTATACTTGGTGAAACTCTAGCTTACATAGAAGAGATGATATATATGGTTATTTTTGAGTCAAAACACAATAGGGAGTAAAGCTTTGGATGATAATATATGTACCTATAAAATGAACTTATTGGTAACTTAGGTTGTAAGACTAGAAGGTGTGGGGAGCGGCATTGGGCCGGCGACGCCAAGCCGGGCCGGCGAACACCGCCCCCCTGGGCCGGCGACGGCTTAGCCGGCATCTCAAAGCCGTTTATGCCGGGTCATTTGATTGCGTTGGAAAGCGTGATTTGACCGTTGGTTTGTATGACCGTTTGAATAAAAAAAAAAAAAAAAAAAATCAACCAAATAAATTTTTAAAAAACCTATTTAAACCAAACAAATCCAACCTTTTTCACCACAACTTTTATAAACTCTCTCACACTTTTATAAACTCTCTCCCACTTTTATAAAATCTCTCAACCTTCTTCACCACAACCATGTCGTTATCATCTTCTACGACGTCTTCGTCTTCTTCGGGTTCGTCGTCTACAAACGAAGCCGTAAATTTTGTTATAAACATCGTGGGGCAAGCGGCGCAGATTATTGCCGAGGATCTAGGAGATGAAGGCGATTCAGCACCTCGAACTAGGAAAGCGGCTATAAATAGAGACCGAGAGGGTAAGTATTATATTTATTTTGTAATTTTAATTTGTTTATATTTTTGTATATATATAGTATAATTTATTTGTGTTTATATTTTTGTAAATATATTGTAGATTTTTGTGTGTTTATATTTTTGTAAATATGTGTAGGTGCCCATGATAGATTGGTGGCCGATTATTTTGCCGACGAAGCGTTATACTCGGCGGAATTATTTAGGCGTCGGTTCCGAATGAGTAAAAGATTGTTCACCCGTATAGCCGATGATATGGCTAACTTCGAGCCATTTTTTACCTTACGATACGATGCAAGAGGGAAAAGGGGGTTCACCACCCTACAAAAATGCACGGCGGCACTTCGGCAACTAGCGTACGGGACCACGGCGGATGCGTGGGACGAGTATTTAAAAATGTCGGAAAGAACTGCACGAGAGTGTCTGTACAAGTTTAGCAAGTGTGTGGTGAAGCTTTACAGCAAAAAATATTTGCGAAAACCAAACTCCAGTGAGGTCCAACAATTGTATCAGTTTCACCACCAACAACATTGTTTTCCAGGAATGCTCGGTAGCATTGATTGCTACCATTGGCCTTGGAAAAACTGCCCCGTAGCATGGCGCGGAATGTTCAAACGAGGGGATCAAGATTATCCATCAATAATATTGGAGGCGGCGTGTTCACAAGATCTATGGGTTTGGCATGCTTTCTTTGGCATTCCTGGTTCGAATAACGACATTAATGTTATTAACCAGTCGCATATTTTTGACGATGTCATAAAAGGCACCGGTGCGGAAACTAGCTTTACAGTATCGGGGGTGGAGTATAGGCGCGGTTATTATCTTGCTGATGGAATCTACCCACCTTACTCGACGATCGTTAAAACTATTCACCACCCGTCCGATGAAAAAAGAAAGAAATTTGCCAAGTATCAAGAGGCGGCAAGAAAGGACATTGAACGATTTTTTGGTGTTCTACAAGCAAGATGGCACATCATTTCACACCCGGCACGTATGTTCACCCCTAAAAAATTACGTTACTGTATGTATGCGTGTATCTTGTTGCATAACATGATACTTGAAGACGAAGGCGCCGCCATTTGTGTGTATGACGAGAATGCCCCGCCGGAGAATACGGTGCCTGTCAACCCACATCAACAAGATTTAAACCAGTTCTCGTTACATAACGAGTTCACGCATAAAAATCTTCAAGCAGACTTGGTTGAATATATTTGGAACAACGGGCAAGAGTAGATTATTTGTATTTTTTTTTTATGTCGAGTATGTTACTTTAGTTTTAGTTATTTTTTTTTAATTATTTTTAATGGTTTTATGTAATATTTACTTTTTAATATTAATATTAGAATATTTACTTTTTATTGTAACATTAATATTATTTAATTAAAAAAAAAAGAAAAAAAAATGAAATAGCATTAATGGATGTTGGGCCTCCTCCACACCCCTAGGAGCATCATCCTAAGGATGCTCCTACCCCACGCTGACGTGGCAGGTGAGGTGGAGGCAAGGCATGGATGATGGGCCTCTACCACACCTAATGGTCTAAGAGAGGACCTTGATAATGATAAGACCATTAGGTGTGGAGAGGAGAGGCATCTTGATGATGGGCCGCCACGTAGGAGTGGGAGGAGAGACATCTTGATGATGGGCCTCCAAGGGGGTGGTGTGCACCATGATAACGGGCCTCCTCATTGGTCAGAATTATTAATAATAAAAAAAAATCAATTAAAACCCAACTATTGGCACGGCATCAGCGGCAAAAATATGCCTCCCATGCCGCCCCTGGGGGGTGGTGTAGAGAGGCCCGGCATCCGCTTGATGCTCCTATGCCGCCCCCCACACCCACTGGTCTAAGAGTTAGTATATATCTAACAGAACTAAACTAGTTACCTTAAAATGATATCTAACATGATATTATTAACCCGTAGATGAAGGGGTTAGATTACTTTAAACATAACAACAATGGGTCAGAAACGACAAAACATAAGACCGAGGTTATTAACTTCTAGAAATACTAAACGGACGAGGGTTAATCCGTTTCTTTAGGGGACAGGGTGCCACCAGAAAATGTCATGGATATCCGACTACCAGCACGGTAACACCGTCGCCATCAGTGCTGGTAGGGGTCCCGTGAACCAAATACAAGTTCTTTTACCGTGTTGGCTTTGAAGGAGAGATAGAGGAAAATGTATTAATAAAAAAACGGTGTAAGTGAGTTCTAGAGGAGATAGAGTGTGGAAAAGGTTCTTAAAAGGTATTTAGGAACCATACACCTTATAATTAAGATTCATACACCCTGGCCCACATCACAGAACAATAGGAAGCTGCCACATACGCAGAATGTGATGTCACATGGTGTATGAATCCTAGAACCCTAAAAGGTATGAGTGTGTATGTGAGTTCTAGAGGAGAGAGAGAGTGTGAGAAAAGTATTATTATTATTATTACTATATGTGTGAAAATAATTCATTATTGGGTAAAGAACTAGTGAAGTGTTGTCTCTAAAAAACTATTTTAATGAAGTAAATCAGTGAAGTGATGTGACAGTGCAGGATTTGTGTAAATCAGTAAAGTGAAAAATAAATCTAGGAGCATCCCCCTGGTATGCTCTAAGAGTGCAGGGAGTGGGGGGAATATGGGCATGAAGAAGCTTTCAAGCCTACCTACATCATCCCCTGGTGGCATGGGAGGGGGCTTGAGATTGAGTTGGAATTTTTTGATTGGCCACTTTTTTTTTTAACTTTAACACACAAAGTAAATAATATAATATTATTCCTTTCACCTTCCCCCCCCCCCCTCACTTCCCACAATTTTCACCTTTCAAACACGGGTCTCACAAGTGCCACATGACGCTTCATGCCCCCTCCACTCCTCGTAGTCTAATAGCAGGGGCGACCTAGGGTGGGCCGGGGAGGCCAACCGGCTAAGGTCTGGAAATATTATGGTCACATTTAAAAAAAATCATATATATATATACACACACTAGGTTAGAGTCCCGTGGGGACCCACGGTTCACCCAAAAGTAAAATGAAAAAAGTAGGAAAATAAGAATTGTATTATGCAAGTTGTTTTGGTTACTAAATGTTTGATAATGCAATATGTATGAATTTTGATGTTAAACGCAAAATGCCATTTAACAGTTTAAAGCAAGAACAATACAAACAGGACTAAACGTACCAATTCATTTGTAACAGTGCATCCAAAACCAGGTAAACCATCGTAGTTAGATACTTGAAATTGTTGCATATTCAAACTCATTGGTTGTTGTAAAACATTGTTAGCTTATTCTAAAACATTGTCAGTATAGACTTTGAATAATTTCATTTGACCACCATTTTTGTTAAAAGTAATAACATGAAAACGGTTGAATTCCTTTTTTTCAAAACAAATTAAATCACCAATATGGAGACGAAGATCATTTAGGAATTTCACCCAACCATTACAAAAACAATAGTTACGACCAATCTTTTTAATTGACATGTTCCAATGATGTTAAAAACAGCATTAAAAAAGAAAGGATCATTTTTTTTAAATTAAATAGGCATATGGACATGAAAATAAGAAACATACCAAAACTGTGGACGAAGGGTCATGCAAAACCTTGAAGAATTGAGAACCGTTGTGAAAAGACATAATAACGTTTGTGTCTTCGGATCAAATCCTGGTTTTCAAATATATATATATATATATATGACGATTGAAATTTGTTAAGGGACAATATGTTCAAATATATATTTATTGACCGAATTTATGTTTACCATTAAACATAATTTTGTAAAAACAGATTAAACATAATTTCGTATTTAACATAAATTCGATAATAAATTATGGTAAACCTAAATTCCAGGTTAAATTGATTCATAATCAATAAGTTATACAAAAAAAATGAGAGCTATTATGGTAAACCAAATTTCGTATTAATAGTAATATAAATTAATGAGATTAAAAATCGTAATAAATAACATTAAATTCGGTCAATTATTATTAATGACAATAAATAATACATATACATAATTTCGTAAAAATAGATTAAACATAATTTCGTTTTAAATATAAACTCGGTCAATAAATAATGGTAAGCCTAAATTACGGGTTAAATTGTTTCATAATCAATCATTCATACAAAAAAATAAATTATAGCTATTATGCTAAACCGAATTTCGTATTAATAGTAATATAAATTAATGAGATTAAAAAATCGTAATAAATATTATAAAATTCGGTTAATTATTATTAATGACGATAAATAATACATATACATAATTTTGTACTAAACATAAATTCAGTCAATGAATTATGGTAAGCCTAAATTACGGATTAAATTGATTCTTAATCAAACATTCAAACAAAAAAATAAATGAGACCTATTATGGTAAACCAAATTTCGTATTAATAGTAATATAAATTAATGAAATTAAAAAAATGTAATAAATAACATTAAATTCGGTCAATTAATATTAATGACAATAAATAATACATATACATAAATTTGTAAAAAAATATTAAACATAAATTCGATCAATGAATTATGGTAGGCCTAAATTACGCGTTAAATTGATTCATAATCAATCATTCATAGAACAAAATAAATGAGAGTTATTATGGTAAACCGAATTTTGTATTAATAGTAGTATAAATTAATGAAATTAAAAAATTATAATAAATAACATTAAACTCGGTCAATTATTATTAATGACAATAAATATAAATGGATTAAACATAATTTCGTAAAAATGGATTCAACATAATTTCGTAAAAATGGATTAAACATAATTTCGTATTTGTAACACCCCGACCGATGGCGGAAACATCGAGGTGTCACGTAGTGACGATTGTTCAATAGCTCATGGACTAAAAGTGTAAATCTTGATATATTGATTAAGTAGTTTATTACATTGAAAGAAAAATACAAGACACAATAATTCTAAGGTGACAACTAAAAAAAAACTAAAATACAATGAAACCAAAATCTAAGTAAAAATTCCAAAAGCTTAAAAGTCATCTCATAAATAACCTGAAACATGTACAAAATCATTTGGTCAATACAAAAATTGTATTGGTGAGCATACCCTGTTTAAATAAATATAGTAGAAAAGTGTTTAGCAATTCATGTGCGGTACCATTTGCAATTATGTAATAAGCAATATCCGTTCAAAACCAAACCTGAGAATAATGACTAACACATGACTAACCAACTGAATAATGAATTAACAAGACAATGACCAAGATTCTCTCAACAGAGTCTCAAAGGGGTATACCATAGTACTATTCATTGAAAAGCTAGGCCGCCCAACGGTTAATGATTTTGACAAGTCATAGACACACCAATTAACATAAAGCAAACACACATGAGAATTGCATTAAGTATAAGAAATTGAAACTTGATTAATATATAGGTACATGAGTCACCCCAAAGTAGTAAAACAGTAAAAAGGGGAAAGATATACTCACAGTTTGCGAAAGCGAGCAAAATCCAACTTAAGCGGTCGTGAGCTAAGTAATGGGAATTCCGAGGAATTCAACCTATAATGTGTAAGAATACTAATAAGGAAGTGTCTAAAAAGTCTAAGGAAACTAGGGTCTAAGGCATTAGGGTTTGCTAAGTCGATTTGGGGAATTAGAGTTTTATGATAAGTCGCGTTAATGTAAAAGTTGTATCTCACAATTAATATATGAAAGGTTGTAAATGTGGTTTATTGAGTATTTAATTAAAAATATGTTTAAAGAATTAAGACAAAATAATTTAGTTAATTACTTTAACTAATTATTGTAAATAAATACAATAATCATAAATATTGAAATAAATAGTTATGAGTTACTCAAAGATCCATCAATGATAACAAATACTTTTAATCATAAGACATTTTTATTTTATAAAAACAATATTTGTAAAATAGATGTTGTACTAGTATAAATAAATAAACGTGTAATTTTGCCGTAATTTATAAATAAGACTAATAATACAAGACATGATCCAAAAATGCTATTTTTGTAGGAATTGGACACTTTCTGATGTAAGCTAACAACAATAATTTTCCCATAATTTTTATAAACTTATTTATATTTAAAACTGATTTAACGATATTAAATTATGTTTAAATGATTAAAAATAGGGAAGTCAATAAAATTAAATGTTTTCTGAACCAATAATTTTTTTATTAAGATTTGTTACTTTTCCTTTATAATAACTTAACCAAGTTAGGTTAGTTTAACCCAAAAAGTCTCTAAACTTTATAAACTAATTTTTTTTTTTAGAATTCTTTACGAATACGCTTCAACGTACGCATTTGATTAAAACTTATACTCGATCCATAATAATTTTTTTAATTCGCTTTAAAATTAAATTTGAAAACGACGAAACTTATAGGGATTATAATAGAAAATTTTGAAGGGCTATTATTGTAAATTTGACGAAAGACGAAGGTGACGGATGTCACAGTATTAACCATAAACTCGGTTAATAAATTATGGTAATCCTATATTACGGGTTAAATTGATTCATAATCAATCATTCATACAAAAAAATAAATGAGAGTTATTGTGGTAAACCAAATTTCGTATTAATAGTAATATAAATTAATGAGATTAAAAAATCGTAATAAATATCATTAAATTCGGTTAATTATTACTAATGACAAGAAATAATACATATACATAATTTCGTACTAAACAAAAATTCGGTCAATAAATTATGGTAAGCCTAAATTATGGATTAAATTTATTCATAATCAAACATTCATACAAAAAAATAAATGAGATATATTATTGTAAACCTAATTTCGTATTAATACTAATATAAATTAATGATATTAAAAAATTGTAATAAATAACATTAAATTCGGTCAATTATTATTAATGACGATAAATATTACATATACATAATTTTGTAAAAATATATTAAACATAAATTCGTATTAAACATAAATTCGGTCAATAAATTATGGTAAACCTAAATTACGGGTTAAAATGAATCATAATCAATCATTCATACAAAAAAATAAATGAAAGATATTATGGTAAATCGAATTTCGTATTAATAGTAATATAAATTAATGAGATTAAAAAATCATAATAAATAACATTAAATTCAGTCAATTATTATTTGTGACAATAAATAATACATATACATAATTTCGTATAAATAGATTAAACATAATTTCGTATTAAATATAAATTCGGTCAAAAAATTATGGTAAGCCTAAATTACGTATTAAATTGATTCATAATCAATCATTCATACAAAAAAAATGAGAGCTATTATGGTAAACCGAATTTCGTATTAATAGTAATATACATAAGTAAGATTAAAAAATCGTTATAAATAACATTAAATTTAGTAAATTATTATTAATGGCAATAAATAATACATATACATAATTTCCTTAAAGTAGATTAGACATAATTTCGTATTAAACATAATCTCGGTCAATAAATTATGGTAAGCATAATTTACGGATTAAATTGATTCATAATCAACCATTCATGCAAAAAAAATAAATGAGAGCTATTATGCTAACCTGAATTTCGTATTAATAGTAATATAATATAGTAAGATTAAAAAATCGTAATAAATAACATTAAATTCAGAAAATTATTATTAATGACAATAAATAATATATATACATAATTTCGTATTAAACATAAACTCGGTTAATAAATTACAGTAAGCGTAAATTACGGGCTAAATTAATTCATACTCAATCATTCATACAAAAAAAAATGAGGGCTATTATGGTAAACCGAATTTCGTATTAATAGTAATATAAATTAATAAGATTAAAAAATCGTAATAAATAACATTAAATATAGTCAATTATTATTTATGACAATAAATAATAGATATACATAATTGCGTAAAAATAGATTAAACATAATTCCGTATTAAACATAAATTCGGTCAAAAAATTATGGTAAGCCTAAATTACGTATTTAATTGATTCATAATCAATCATTTATACAAAAAAATAAATGAAAGTTATTATGGAAAACCGAATTTCGTATTAATAGTAATATAAATTAGTAAGATTAAAAAATCGTTATAAATAACATTAAATTCAGTCAATTATTATTAATGACAATAAATAATACATATACATAATTTTGTTAAAATAGATTAAACATAATTTCGTATTAAACATAAATTCAGTCAATAAATTATGATAAGCATAAATTACGGATTAAATTGATTCATAATCAATCATTGATACAAAAAAAAAATGAGAGCTATTATGATAAACCGAATTTCGTATTAATTGTAATATAAATTAGTAAGATTAAAAAATCGTAATAAATAACATTAAATTCAGTCAATTATTATTAATGACAATAAATAATCTATATACATAATTTCGTATTAAACATAAACTCGGCCAATAAATTACGGTAAGCCTAAATTACGGGTTAAATTGATTCATAATCAATCATTCATACAATAAAATAAATGAGAGCTATTATGATAAACCGAATTTCGTATTTATAGTAATATAAATTAATGAGATTAAAAAATCATAATAAATAGCATTAAATTCGGTCAATTATTATTAATGACATTAAATAATATATATACATAAGTTCGTAAAAATAGATTAAACATAACTTCGTATTCAACATAAATTCGGTAAATAAATTATGGTAAGCCTAAATTACGGGTTAAATTGATTCATAATCAATCATTCATAGAAAAAAATAAATGAGAGCTATTATGGTAAACCAAATTTCGTAATAATAGTAATATTAATTAATTAGATTAAAAATCGTAATAAATAATATTAAATTCAGTCAATTATTATTAATGACAATAAATAATACATATACATAATTTCGCAAAAATATATTTTACATAATTTTGTATTAAACATAAATTTTGTCAATAAATTACGGTAAGCCTAAATTACGGGTTAAAATTATTCATAATCAATCATTCATACAAAAAATAAATGAGAGCTATTATGGTAAACCGAATTTCATATTAATAGTAATATAAATTAATGAGATTAAAAAATCATAATAAATAACATTAAATTCAGCCAATTATTATTTATGACAATAAATAATACATATACATAATTTCATAAAAATAGATTAAACATAATTTCGTATTAAACATAAATTTGGTCAAAAAATTATGGTAAGCCTAAATTACGCATTAAATTGATTCATAATCAATCATTAATATAAAAAAAATAAATGAGAGCTATTATGGTAAACCGAATTTCGTATTAATAGTAATATTAAATAATTAGATTAAAAATCGTAATAAATAACATTAAATTCAGTCAATTATTATTAATGACAATAAATAATACATATACATAATTTCGCAAAAATATATTTTACATAATTTCGTATTAAACATAAATTCTGTCAATAAATTACGTTAAGCCTAAATTACGGGTTAAAATTATTCATAATCAATCATTCATACAAAAAATAAATGAGAGCTATTATGGTAAACCGAATTTCGTATTAATAGTAATATAAATTAATGAGATTAAAAAATCATAATAAATAAAATTAAATTCAGTCAATTATTATTTATGACAATAAATAATACATATACATAATTTCATAAAAATAGATTAAACATAATTTCGTATTAAACATAAATTTGGTCAAAAAATTATGGTAAGCCTAAATTACGCATTAAATTGATTCATAATCAATCATTGATATAAAAAAATAAATGAGAGCTATTATGGTAAACCGAATTTCGTATTAATAGTAATATAAATTAGTAAGATTAAAAAATCATAATAAATATCGTTTAATTCGGTCAATTTTTAGTAATGACAATAAATAATACATATACATAATTTCTTTAAAATAGATTAAACACAAAACGTATTAAACATAAATTCGATCAATAAATTATGGTAAGCATAAATTACGGATTAAATTTATTCATAATCAATCATTATACACAAAAATAAATGAAAGCTATTATGGTAAACCGAATTTCGTATTAATAGTAATATAAGTTAATGAGATTGAAAAGTCGTAATAAATAATATTAAATTCGGTCAATTATTATTAAAAAAAATAAGTAATACATATACATAATTTTATAAAAAAAAGATTAAACATTATCGTCTATGAAATACGAAATTGAATCGTCATATATATTGAATCGAATTTATGTTAAATACGAAATTATGATAAAACCGATTCGTACATATGTAAACATATTGTACCTTAACAAATTTCAATCGTTGACATTGACTATTAGCTTTATATATTTTTCTAATGATACAAAATTCAACAATTACTATGTATACAAGCATAAGGACATAATACGTTTTCTCCTTAAAATGAGACAGTGGTTGTGTTGAACCAACCTTAAACTCTAGGTAGCCACTGAGATTACATTAATGCTATAAGACAATGAGTCTCAAAATAACTATAAGACACCGAGATTACCTTAAATTGTAGGTACAGTTAGGGCTCTATTCTGGAAATGGGATATCAGCAAAATCCTCTCTGTAAGGAGCATTTGTCATAGCATGAATGAACATAATCGATAGAGTCATGAAAATACAACCCGATTTAGACAAAATGAATGAATAACAAATGTGCGAAACATTCAAATGAAAAAAAAACTCAGTAGACCCGTTTCATTTAAATGAATAAAAGTGATCAAAATAAATCTGTTTGATTTCTTCTTAATAATGTTAAGAAAAAAAATGAGTCAAAATAATAGTAGGAATCAAGATTAGAAGAGTAGGATCGATGATTACCTTGAATCGATTATGGAGAATCAACAAATGATGCAAGATGAAGAAGGAAGATTCAAAGATTCAAAGATTTGTTGATTCTTCTTAATAATGTTAACAATAGAAAATGAGTCAAAATGATGCAAGATTACCTCGAGTTGGTTGTGGAGAATCAACAAATGATGCAAGAAGAAGAAGGAAGATTGAAAGATTTGTTAGAAAGAAAATGATGAATGTTGGTTGGAAGAATTGTTAAGGAAGATTGGAGAGTGATGGAAGAATGGAGAAAATAAAAAAATACAAAAGGTTATTTGTAGGAAAAAAGTTGGAGCTCCATATACAAATGTGGATACCTCAGCCCCCTCTAAGGGTTTCATTCGACCCGAGATGTATTCAATTATTATATAGATATATATATATATATATATATATATATATATATATATATAGGAAGGATAGGGAGAAAACCCTCCAAAATGAAAAAACTCTAGAAAACCTTCAAAAAAACCTACTTCCCGAGCTTTTTTTTTTTTAAAAAAATTAGGGCATGTAATATACATGTTTTTAAGTGTTTTGAGCCAAAAAAATCAAAAAAGCGCCGAAGGGTTTTTTTTTTTTTAAAAAAAATAAGTTTTGCATCATAACACATGTTACCAGTGCAAAAATAAGTTAACATGTGTTATGATGCAAAACTTATTTTTTTTTTTTAAAAAAAACCCTTCGGCGCTTTTTTGATTTTTTTGGCTCAAAACACTTAAAAACATGTATATTACATGCCCTAATTTTTTTTTTAAAAAAAAGCTCGGGAAGTAGGTTTTTTTGAGGGTTTTCTAGAGTTTTCTCATTATTTAGGGTTTTCTGTGGATCCATCCCCTATATATATATATATATATATATATATATATATATATATATGTATATGTTTTTGTAAACACATCTTTAAACATTTAAATTTGGGCTAAGGGGCCTAAAAGACATATTTTTAACGACTCAGATCAGATACGTAAATCTTTAAAGACGCCTTTTTTCTAATAGCACTTAAACATTTACTCATGTTTTGATATTGTCTAATAAAATTACACGATTTTGTTTATGTGACGCTCTCTGTTTCGTTTCTTTTTTAAGTAGATTGTCACTACCTAGTCACCCTCCATTCTAAACACTTAAGGATATCTTTGAAAACAAACTTTTTGGAAATTTAAGTTATTAAGAAAAAATTCATCCTCAGTTAAAAAACCTTGTTTGGTTGATGGAGTTTTGAGCCTTTAGGTTAGAAAAAAACTCATACTAGCTACAAGTTTTTAATGAATAAATGAAACAAATACTCATTTTACGATAAAAAAACAAAAAAAAAAAGGAAACAAGGTTTTAATTATGTCCATTTTGGTCATTTTATACATTTTATTAAAAGTTTAACCTACTCTGCTAAACACCCCAATATATTTAAAAAAGCTACAGCTTCCAACAGTGACGGATCTAGAAAATAAAACAAGGGGTAACATTTTATAAAAATTATTTTAAAGGGTAACAAAAAAATTGTTTTAGCAGTAACATTTTATAAAAATGCCTCAATTTAACAATTTTTTTTCACTTCGCCAGGAAAATTGAAGGGTAACAGATGTCCCCCCTGTGTGTTTGTTGCATCTGCCCCTGACTTCCAATCACCAACCACCAGCTAGTTTTCCCAAACATACCCTTAAACATCATTATGTAGTTATGTTTTTATTTTAAAGAAGCTTTTAAATAAAAGCTTAAAAGTGAAGACAGTTTTACATCCATAAAACTTAACCAAAACCGCAATACCACTATAACTATTTTATTTATATTAAGCAACAAATTAAACATTTAGTTCATATTCAAATATTTAAGCTAAATATAAAGACAAAATAATGATATAACAATATTTTAGAATTTACATTAATTAAATACATTGTATAAGATTGATTCATGTGACAAGTTATAGTTTTATGTTTTATGTTTAATCTTAACTTTTAAAAAACTATGCATATGATCCTCATAATTTCCTCTTCCATCACGAGTTAATTCTTCCTGTTGCAAAGCTATATTGATTAATTACAACTAGTTTACAAGCCACCTTTCAATCAGTATGTGGTACAATTATTGTCACTTCCTCTAGTACAGGCCTAAATTAATTTTTGTACTCAAACAAATTGTGGTCCTACAAATATTGCAACATATATTTTTGAATGTCCAATAACAATTTTGACCCTACAATTACTGCAACACTAAACTCTTAGATTTTTTTATTTTTATGGAGAAAATTGCTCGAATAGTCTCTTTGGTTTGCCTAAATTTCACATTTAGTCCGTATCTTTTTAAAGTTATAGGTATAGTCCCCATCTTTTAACATCGTTTAACTCAGATAGTCGCTGGAGTGGATGGAAGTTAGATTATCTAGTTAAGTTGGTCTGAAATTACTAAACTACTCTTATTATTAAAAAATATAATTAAAAATTATGTGGGTCCCACCCACAGTAATTATTTTTTTTAATAATAAGGGTAGTTTAGTAACTTCAGAAGCACTTAACTGCATAATCTAGCCTTCATTCACTCTAGAGACTATCCGAGTTAAACGATATCAAAAGATGAGGACTATACCTATGATTTTGAAAAGATAGAAATTAAAAGTGATTTTGAAAAGATAGAGATTAAAGGTGAAATTTGAGTAAACTACAGGACTATTCAAGCAATTTTCTCTTTTTTATGGTTCCAAACACAATCATATAACAAAAGTCTTTAAATTGTTTTTTTTTTTTTCAGTTCATAAAAAAATAACCAAATTATTTTGTTATAATTGATAGCCAAAATTGGACTCTATTTTTTTAGCCACCCCACCACAAAAAATATTTACAGGTGGGAGGACCCCACACATCTGTATGTGCCATCAGTTTCTCTACTTAATGTTTGGTTCCCAAAATCCCATCCACAACCACCAGAAGAAATTATAGTATTATAATACAGTAACATTTACTTTATAAAAAACATACAAACAAACGAGATGGGCTTACTAGTATTTATGACAGAGTTGGAGAGGTAAGATCCAAAAATCATATACTATTAGTATGGGGTATTGCTTTTTTCCTTTAACTTTTTTTTATTGAACGATAACTTTCAATAAAACCGGCTAGCTCTCAAATCGAGAACCGCCAAAAATTAAGTACACATATACAAAGGGTCCTTTAACCAATCATTCCAAACACTCGTCCTAAACATGGATCTATATTTCAACCAAAGAAAAGTTCTAGACTTAACTTCGGCCACTACCTCAATCACCTTACCCGACTTGTCGCCAAAGACTTTTGCATTTCTTGTGTTCCAAAGTACCCATGTGGTGATCATGATGATTCCTCTAACGATCTTTTTCCTCCATTTACCGCCATGAACATTCTTATACATCATCAGTAAATCATCATATTCGTATGCGAAAAACGGATCTAAACTACACTATTTGCATATGTAAGTCCACACTCCATAAGCAAAGCCGCAGTCGACCAACAAGTGCGTCACATCTTCATCCGTCATCTCACACAAAGGACACTTCATATTATCGATCTGAATTCTTCTTTTGACAAGCTGTACCCGAGTTGGTAGTCTATCCCGCTCCGCTCTCCATGTAACCAGGTTAACTTTGATTGGCACCCAGCTTTCCCACTTCATTTTTAACTTCTGAGATGTCATGTTTCCCACTTCATTTTTACCTTTAACTACTACAACCATAGCCGTAACCGCTAGCTTTAGTTGTGGGAATTTTTAATGGTAAACATAACTAAACTTTAGTTTCGGTTAATCATTTATGGTTTAGTCACTTACGGTTAATTAACCTAGATAGGTTTGAGCTATAACTACGACTAAATGAACATTGAACAAGAATCGGAGACACACTCATCTATAAATATAATAAAAGAGTAATTAAGGCTTCACACGACTCTTAACTAAGGTGTCCACATAGAAGCCACATCATACTCCAAGTCTCCAACTAAGCATCCACATGACATCTCTATATCAAAAGTGCTAAGCTGACCCATATCTACTTCTCCTACGAATTTAAGCGACTTAACTCAAAACCCTAATTCCAACTCCTTTCTCCTTCACACATCACAGTCCCCCAAATCGCCTTCTTCTTACTTTCGACCATATATCCCAAACCCTTATCCTCATTCAATTGGCTTCAACCTTTCTTTCTCCATTGATTTTAAGATGATTTCTTAGCACATCGTCTTGAAAAGGTAAGTTTTTATCCGTTCACTTATGTCTTATTCTACCCTGGTATTTATCGTCTTTCTTTTTTGGATTGTTGTTAAAGATATTCGTTTACTAATTGTTGTCGCTTTGAATCCCTTTAATTGCTCACGATTGTGTTTTTCACAAATTGAATAAGTTACATTTGCTTGCATAAATCGATAAATCACAATTGTTTATAAGGGTTTTTTTTTTCTAATTCCGGTGTTGTGGTTTTATACTATAATAATTTCTAATCATCTATAGTCCACTGAGAAATTCCAAATTATAGAGTACAAATCACAATTGTTACGTTTAAAATCATAACTTACTTTAAGGTATTAACCCATAATTGTAGAGAATACGACCTTAGCATGACATGTTTAGTACGTGAACAACCAGATTGTGGTATTGGATGACCAAATGTTTCTCATGCTCATCTTTCAAACGCAATGCCTCAGCAGTCTTTTCAGCAGAAACTTTTAGCGCATTTCCCACTTCACTATCTTCAAACTCAGTTTCAGGTGAAAAAGAACAAAGAATAGATATCATTGAAGCAAGTTCGGCTTTTAATTTTCATCTTCAAACTGTGGCAGATTAAAAGTTACAAAATCTTACAATATACCCAATGGAACAAAATATTACCTAACCGTCGGATGGGAAAGTGAGGAAAAAGAAAACCACCATCGTCTCACTACTGAATAAGTGATGGAGTCTATACAAATATGTAACCAAACAGCAGTTTTTTTTATTCATTTCATTCCATTCCACTGTCATTCCAACATATAATATGATACTAAACAAAGTACTAAGTATATGTGTACAGAACTAAAAGATTAAAGATACACGAATAAAGCCACAAACAAAAAACGAATAAGAAATGAAAATGAACCTGTAATTGTGGTCGACTTGCCAATGCAAGAGACAAGAACGGATATCCCAAAACAGCAACATAAACATTACTGATCACCACCTTCTTTCTTCTCTTCTTAGCCGATCAGGTAAGCGATCTCTCTCTGGTTGGTCGAGTGTTTTTATGAGATCTAAACAGATCTGTAAATTCAGTTGCATATCCTCTAAAGCAAATCACTTAATTACTTTTATCATGTAGATTTCTCTTCTGCATCATTTTTCTGTAAATCAAAACAACCCAAAATCAATACACAAGTAATAAGTGGAATCAATTAACCTAATGAAAAACACTTGAAATGAATAAAATTAAAATGTGTTTCTAATCATACATATACCACATAATACATGTCAACCTTCTTAAAACACTCCTTCCAAATCCCATCACTGTTAACAAATCCATTCGCTTCCTCTTCACCATCAAATATGATCATGACCAAAAAACCTCTCACATACTTAATCATCACATATTCATAACCACGAAATCATTTACATATACGAATTAAGCCACAACAGTAGGTGGCTGTAAAGCTGCCGCCAGTCATCACCTAAACCAAGCATAAAATATTAAAATTTATTGACCTAATCAATGGACCACAAGAAAAATCAAGTAATAAAAAGTTCAGAGCAGAGATATGCCATACCTTACAAGTCACCCTGTAAAAGGAGGCCTCGCCTCGACCCTTGATTCCCCTTGCAAAAGTCAGTTCTTTTACTTTCTTCCTGAAGAGAATATGTAGTCTTAGGCCGGACCATCACAACAATGGTCGGACCGAACCTAAGGCACAAAGGAACGACGCTTCGGTGAAAAGGCCCATGGGCCCTAAACCACCGAAGCCCATCACAAAAAGTATAAATACTCACCAAATTTCCCCATTTGGCAACTCAACTATTTCCGAATCAACTCTTTCTCTCTCATACTTTTTTGAGTTCTTAAAACCATACTTATTCTCACGCCGGAGGGTGGTCACAGAGAGACATCTCCTCTCCCTTGTGGCGAGCCTAACGGTGTCTAGTTTTGCAGGTTTACAGCAGATCTGACACGCTTTAATCATCTTCAAGTTTCAACTCTCAGATCTGGTTCTACGAACCACTCAAAGGTAACTATTTTCCTCTTCACTTCCCAAGGGCAACATTTTTTGCCTTAACTTCTTGAAAACGCGCTTTTTGGCAAGTCGTTTCTAATAACAGAACAATAAGCAGTGAAAGGTGGAACAATATAAGTAAAATTAAATGAGGACAAGACAGCCTTCAACTGTCTGAAGCTGAAAGTTATTCACTAATGCATAACAGATAATACAACTTCGAATCTATATATGCACATCAAGTCAGCAACCAATTCAATGTTGAAAGCTTATTATTATGGTTGCAAAAGTCGCTAGGCGGTGCCAACTCGGTTGACTGGGGAGTTGTGAATACTCTATCATAGTCGGGATTACTCGTTGAGTAATCGGCGCCTAGGCGAGATTTTTGCAACCATATTGAACGCCTTGTTAAGTAACAATGTTATACTACAACGGTACAAACCTCACGAGACTTGTCTGTCTCAAAATCACTATACAATGCCTTGTCAATTCGCTCCCGGTCAATAAGCCCAATCATGGAATTGAATTACAAAACCCTAGGCACTTACATAGTAACTTCAACGAATGGAAGCTCAGCAACAGACTCAGAAGAATCAAGTGCATTTTCAACAAGTTCCCTAACGGTAGTGTAAAGAGATTTCCCAGGTTAATATTCATTAATTAAATCAAACACAACTTATTAGCTCAATTTTCATAATATTTATAAAAACTCACAAGTTATTAACAAAGTAATGGAACTCACATTGTCAAATCCAGCGATATTTTTGTTCTCGGCAAAAGTTTCAGCAGGAGATTCTGATAGAACAAACGTAAAGTTTAATTAACAGTGAAATCTATATATATGTGTGTATATATATGTTGAATTCGAGAGAGAGAGAGAAGGACTAACTTCGCTTAATAGCACTGATTTAGGTTTTCTAGGAGTTTTGGATTTGGATTTCTTAGCTTGAATCGGACTTTCCTCACTGCTCTCCCCGGAGTCCATCAGAGCAATTTCTGATTAGTCAAAATTAGGGGTTTGTAGAGGCGGGAAGTGTTTTCGTCGGCACGGTGCCACCATCTAGCGCCACTACCACACCCACCAACATACCAATTTGTTCATCCACTTGGAGCTAATAGTTAATTTGTTAATGCAATGAAACCATAGCTTGGTGATGAATAGGGAGAGAGAGAGAGAGTTACGAAGGTATAAAGTGATGGAAGGGGAAACGATTGTCTGTTGAGGGAAGGCAAACAGACCATTATGAGGGCAGGGATGGGAAAAGAGGGTATTAAGGTAAAGAATTTTATAGTTTTAACTAAAATGTGAATACAAATGTACTAATATACCCTTTTTGGTGTCTTAATATTCCACAAACTTCCAATTATACCCTCATTATGTAAGCATAAATCACTTGTGTATATTGCTTATTAAGTTGTACGGAATTAAAAATTACTATCCTGCCCGTCACTATAGATTAGTAACCCCGCACTACACGGCGAGACAAATTAACCAATTTTGAATAAAAATTAAATGAAAATGTAGACGAAATAGTAATAATAACACTAATAAAAAAACGTAAAACTAAAATATTGTAAAAACAAAAAAAAATTGCTTTAGTTTCCCCCGACCCCATTCAGTTCTAGGAGGTTTGGTTTATTTTTGGCACAATCTGGTTTCTAGCCCGTGCCAATTTGGCCAAAACCAGTTTTATTCCTTCTTAAAAGAGCCTAAACCTATTTTCAACCAGAGCTGGTTTGAGAAAAACAAAAGAACGGGTTACATCTAGGCTAAGTTAATGTAATGAACACTTTTCGAGACTTTTTTTCTTATCTTTTGTTGTCAAATAAGTTGAAATATAAGTTTATTAAAATGTCACTTAAACATCCATTTAGTCTCAACAATTACATGTATTTAGAAGCACGAATAGAAAACTTGAACCAACATGAATATACAGTAATAACTGCAACAAGCCCATCTCCTCACGTACCTTCAAATGATTATATGTGCAAAGGCAATTTTTTATATAATGTTCCTAATTAGTAATACAATGCTTTTTAGGACCACCAGTACAAAAAGAAGTATGATTTATAGCTGGATTTAATCGACACGTTATATATTTCTTAAACAGTTAAAAACTTAATATTTTTAATTTTATGTGTCGCGGACTCGCGTCAAAGGTATGATATTTAAAAATAGATAACTTTAAGTCTATTTATTTGCTCCTTAGTTATATATAATAACATAATACTATTACTTAGTTTGTTTTTTATGAATTTCTTTAATTTTGTTTTGTTAAATTATATATATATATATATATATATATATATATTTCTACCTAGTTTTTTTATTTATAAGTATAAAATTATTGTTGAGAAAATGTATTTAGTTTATTTAATTAGAATTATAAGTTTATTAAATAAAGTATCAATTAATTAGAAGTTTATATTAAATAACTAGATTATACCCTAAGAACGTCCCGGGGTTGAGAAAATCTAATATGACATATCAATTTAAATATGAAATAGAATGATGCGTTTTACAGTTACATGCAGGAAATCTTCGGGTAGCACCTAACCTAAAACAATTAATAATGCATCTCCAATGTTAACACGTAACCTTAAACAATGTATAACTATAACATTAATACCTAACCTAAAACAATGTACAACTCCAATGCTAACACATGTTGAAAATAGAATTAATATTCACTGATTTGAACATAATTAGTGATTTGCCTATACATGATTAATCAATTACCTGAATACTTTTTTTTTTGTTTTTTTTCCTTTATGAACAAAACAAAAAAAAAGTTGTTTTTTTCTCCGTTTTTATATAGCACTATGGTACTCGTTGGAAAGATAATAAAACACTCGTTAATTTGGTGTAATTTTTTTCTTTAAAAAAATCTCGTATATAAAAGATATTAACGTTTAAAAATTATAGGAGGAAATATGAGAGAGAAAATTTCAATTTTGTTTTTAATTTTTTTTCTTCCTAAAATCAATTAATGTCACATGACACACTCAAAAAGAATAATGTCCTCTTTAAATGTCATGTATAATTTATTGCATAGATTTTTTACGTGTGAAGTAATTGAATACTCAAATAAATATGGGGAAATGGAATTAAATAATCCCAACTTTGGGGGTTTGAAGGGAATAATCCCAACTTGAAACTTGTAAGATAACAGTCCCAACTTGTCACTGTTTTTTATTTTGTTGGTTCTAAACTAACCCCGGTTAACTTTCTCTGTTAACTGCCTACGTGGCATCCTACGTGGCCTAAAGTGCTAAGCTGTAAAAAAAAGTGTGGCCCACCATATCCACATGTTTAAATGTAATTAAAATAAATGTTTTATTAATGTTTTTAAAAAATGGTCCCATAAACATATCTTATATCCCTTCCAAGATTATAATCATCTGCATTCATTCATCAAACGTAAACCCAACCCTCCCAAGAACCCTAATTTTCAGCCCTAAAAAAATTAGGGCTTCTTCCCCAAAAATAATTAGGGTTTCTCCCTGTCTATAATCGGCATTTACAATGATATGTGGTTGTGTTGACAGGTGGTGGTTATGGTGGGTTGTTGGCTGTGGGTGGCAAGTGGAGAAGATGACCGGACCAGAGACGTTGGTTTGTTGTCGTCGAAGAGGTAATGAAACCGGTCACCGGTGATGGAGGGTGACCGGGGAAGATAACCGGCGGTGGCGTTCCACTCATTTGGTTTCATATCTTGGTGTCAAATGAGGATTCTTCCAACTGTGCAACATACATGGGTTTCTTTGCATCAATCATTTGGTCTCATATGTTGGTGCGATGACGATGAGCTAAAATAGGAATTCAAGAATTTGAGTAATGTTGATTTTTTATTCTTGGGGGAGGTTGATACCAAAGAAAACCAAATGCTTGAGGATAAGAAATCTGTGTTATTATTTCAGAGATTGGGAATCATCTCTCTCTCTCTCAATTGTGTATATGTGTATATATATTGGTATAAAGATTAAAGAATAAAAATAAAACACACATTTACATTGTGAGGCCCACGTTTTTTTACCAAGTTGGACAAATTTGCCACGTCAGCTGACACATGTGATGCCACATAGGCAGTTAACAGAAAAAGTTAACCGGGGTTAGTTTAGGACCAACAAAATAAAAACATTGACAAGTTGGGACTGTTATCTTACAAGTTTCAAGTTACGATTATTCTCTTTCAACTCCCAAAGTTGAGATTATTTAATTCCATTTTCCCAATAAATATTAGATCATTTATGTTATTTAGGAAGAAATCCTCGTACATAAATTATATCTTGTTTTTTGATGTGGAAGAATACCAAATATTTAATCAATATTGTTTTTATTATGTGATGAAATTTACCCGATCTAAAGCATCTAATCGATCCAAAATTTGTATGTCCGGTTTTAGGGTTGCAAAGGAACCGAACTTTCAGTGAACAGTTTATGAATCGTTTGGCGAGAAGTTCGTTTAGCTAAACAAACGAACATGAATAGAGGGTGCGTTCGTTCGTTTACGTTCATGAGCATTCAATAACATGTTTGTTTGTGTTGATAGTTTATTAGGGTTTTTAATTTTTATATTCTTAAATATTTTTATTTATTTTACCCAAATAAATCATATATGCAAGGTAAATGTATGACTATATGAGATTAATAAACCTACTTTTAATATCCAAGTTCCTTATATTTCCACATTCCAGTGCCGATGCCCTCCACCTTCGACGCCCTATACCATTCACTTCCGACGCCATCCCCCATCCACCTCCAATGTGAACTTAGTTTTTTGAGATACTACTGTTTACCAATATTATGTTAAGTATTAAGTATGTTATGATAATTAGGTTATATTTTGGGTGGATCTAGCTAATGTCTTAACGTGTGAATTCAATCTTATTCGAAAGTTAATATATGTTTATTTGTGTTTGTTTCTGTTCAAAATCACTTGTTTGGGTTCGTTTGTGTTCATTAATGTTCATTTTTGTTCGTGTGTGCTCATGAACAAAATTAATAAATGAACACGGACAAAAAATCTCGTTCGGTAAGTGTTCATAAACTGTACGTGACCACTTAATTTCCTTAACAACCGAACACGAACAAGACCTTGTTCATATTCGTTTGGTTCGTTTGCAACCCTATCCGGTTCTATGAAAATGAAACACTTAAAAGAAGTGGCACCATTTAAAAAAATTCGCCACCAAGTTTAATAAGAATTAAAATATTATTAACCTAAAGGAATCATAGAAGTTTAACACTGGCTTTGTCGTTGGTTTTCTCCAATCAATTGTTGTTGGTTGGGTTAGCCCAGAAGAGAAGACATATGGGTCATGAAGCCCAATACAACAGCCTTGAAACTTCATCTACTAAACCGAATTCAAGAGAAGGCCTAGACCATTGACTAAATTCATTTGCTCATTAGGCCATAATAGGACCCCAAACTAAACAACTTGTAAAAATAGCAACACCCACAATCATTGTTTGTCACAACTACTATGACTCGTTGTATCGTCACCACCACCACCACCGCAGTTACCACCCAATGGTCACTACCGACACCATTGTTGTTGCCTCCTCCGTCACAATCACTACCACCACCATTATCACCATCCTGATGCCGCAACACCACCACCATCGTCACCTCCACCATCACTGCCTCCTCGTCGTTAAATTAAATATAGTACGTGAACTCATTTTCATATTCATTTCCATAAATGACTCATTTTAACCTTAACTTATCACAATCTAAACTTATTTCGATCTGAAGCAAATAGATAACTTATTTCAAACTAACCCGTTTTGATCCATGCTCGTTTTCCTCTTAATCCGTTTCGGCCCAATACATGTCCCACCCCATCCGTTTTAACGGGCTTAATGTAAGCTAAGCCCCAATAACAAGTGACCATGAAAATATACCATCAATCTTATGCATTTTGATAGTTCTAGTTCAGAAATTCTAAACCTAGCCCAATGGGTCAACCACAAGATATGAACAACTTATTCATATATATATTCAAATACACAAATTTCATTTGTTTGGAGGGAATATTAGCCTTACAGATTACAAATTCATTCCAAAAAAATTGACATCCTCCACAACTTTTCCCTGTATTTAAAAAAAAAAAAACACATATTATTATCCAATTCAACAAACATTAAACACACATGACTTGATTGATCAAGAACTATACCAAACTTTATGATCAAGCCAATGCATCAGCACCAGCAACAATCTCCAAAATCTCTCCTGTAATCTTGGCTTGGCGCTGGCGATTGTAAACCCGCGACAAGTTCTTCTTCAACTCAGACGCGTTATCTGTCGCATTTCCCATAGCAGTCATTCTTGCAGCAAGCTCACTTGCTAATGACTCCTGCAAAGCCCTCAAGATCTGACTGTTCAAATACAACGGCAACAATGCATCAAGAATCTGAACTGGGTCCTGTTCAAATTGCAAGATTGGCGAAAAGTCCATGGTTTCGGCCCTAACTACATCTCGTTCGACAGTCAACTTTCCCTCTTTAGTAGTCAGCCTAAAGAACTCATCTTCAGCAGCATCAACACAGATTCCATTGATATCACAAATCTCACCTTTGGGTGATAATGGAAGCAATGTATGAATCACAGGGTCAGATTTGACTAAAGACACAAACTTTGTGTACAAAAGTTCTACTTTGTCCACTTCTTCACTTACAAACAGCGAAAACACATCGTCTGCTATCGCCTGCGCTTCTTTTGCAGTTGGGAGATTGCTTCCGTCGAGAAACTTGTCAACTGGAATGTATGGTCTCCGGAGGAAATACGAATTACCCTTTTTGCCCACACTGATCACAACATAATCAAGACCAAGAGTCTTGAGTTCCCGAATTCTTGCTTCGGCTTTTTTCAAGATAAAGTTGTTGAAACCGCCGCATAGACCACGGTCGCCGGTGACCACCACCAACGCCACCTATTAGAGAAAATATATTAGTTAGTCGAATCATATATTCGGACTATGGTAACAACATAACAATAAACTCCAACTAATATATTCATTGTAATAGTGAACATTGATCAACTATTAACTATTCTCTCAAATAATAATTACTTAAAATATATATAGGGATACAATGAATAAAACAACCTAATCAAATCATATCAATTGTAATTACATAAAAATAATCACTAATATTTTCTCTCTCTAATAGTGATTACTGATCAATTATACACACACACATATATATAAATATATATAGATATAGGCAGTGTTGTAAAAGTCGGCCTAGGCGCTAGTCGGAAAGCAAAATCGGAATAAGGACCTAGGCAGTGGCGGATCTAGAAACATTTTTCAGTAGTAACGTTTTTCATTTTTTTTCATTTTAGTAGCAACGTTTTTCAAATTTCGTAGAAAAAAACCAAATTTTCCACTAATTTTCCACTACGCGCGCGAAGTTGAGCTGCAACGTCCGCAACCCCTCCTCTTTAACTGGATCCGCCCCTGGACCTAGGTTGAGTCCTAGGCGTTTTTTGGGATTAGGCGGTCCTAGGCAGACCTAAGTATTATGTGTATACAATATATATCTAAGTATTTCTAAGTATATATCTTACCATATTTTTAAAAAAACACATAAATCTGTGTACGTATAAAAATTTCAAAACGCCTAATTCGGCCTAGTACCGACTAGTTCCTAGGCTAGACCCCACCGCCTGCCTAGCGCCTTCTACAACCTTGTATATAGGTATACAATATACAATGAGTGAAACCTAATATAATCATCTCTTTTAACTACGTTATTTATATATAGGAATAAACACTAACATATTCTCTACGATATATTATAGGGAACCTAATTATATTAAGTATGGTTACGATATAACAATAAACACTAACTAATATATTCTCTCTAAAAATAATAATAATAATCCGACCTTCTTGACGGTCGAACATTCGTCAAGGGGACATCAACATCTTCGGTTTGAAGTTGTTCATTAATGCTATAAAGTACTTCAACCAAAGTTTCAGAAAACGGTCTTGCATTCACAACAGCTTCTTGAGCTCTTCTAACTTTTGCAGCAGCCACAAGCTTCATTGCCTCAGTGATCTTTTGCGTGTTCTTAACCGAATCTATACGGGTTCGAAGATCACGGAGGCTGCAATGGATCGAAGAAGACGGTTTCGATGTCGAATGGTTGGCATTTGATGGGTTTGAGCTGGGAATTTGCACTGGTGCAATGAATGATCTGAAAGAAAGTGGTGAGGATGAGTCAAGTGATGGTTTTGAGGACACCAACATTGTTAAATTTGAGCAAGACATGATGATTATTATTATTATGTTATTATTATGGGTTGTTGTTCAAGAATTCAACAATGAGGTAAAGGGTGTGTTGATAATAATCTTATCTTTTTGTTGTATGATGAATGGTATGTGTGAAACTAAGAGTTTGGAATATGGATGAGGTTTTTTAAAATTTTGAGTGGATGGAGATGTTTATGATCATGTATGGATGAGGAATGTATCAAGTGGGCCCACCAATTTTTTTTTTTTTTTTTTCATAATGCTTCTTTTTTTTTTTGTTGCTGTGGTGAATGGAAGGAAAGGTACAAGTTAGAGGGAATGATTTACAAGTTTCTAAAGCAATTTGGCTAGTGAAAGAATTGGACCTCATTAAAGCCCAACGGTTGTATTATGTTTTTTTAAAGGCTTAGTTCAGTTAAAATTCTTGTATAACCTTAACCTAGCGGTCTCAAGTTTGAATCCCTATCCACACACTGGTGTCCTCCTTGCCTAAGCTCAAACCGTCACGGGAATTTTTTTTGTGGTGTGCATGGATCAAACCTGTGACCTACCCTCAAAATGGGAACTCCTAAGGAAAAACCCACCCTAACTCAAACCAGCTGGGCTGAATATCATTGGCCAAAGTTGTATAATGTATGATCTTGTTACAACATATGTTGCATAAGATATAAAAGTCTTTATTGCAATTTGACTTGCATAAGGTACAAGTCTTTATTGCAATTTGACCAGAAAGGATATGCCCTTGTTCTAAATAATATTCTCACAATCGGAGTCCGGAGACCAAGATCAAGGGTATGGTTATACTTTTGTCACCACTAGGATTCGAACCCACACAACTTAAAAGGAAAAATCCTTATCCAAGTGTGAGATTTAAAATTGAACATAAAACCATTACCAAATTTAAATTAAAAAAGAAACATATAAACACTTACATGTATTATTTTTAATGTAATAAATAAGACGAGTTACTAAGGGGCTGTTTGGTTATTAAGAGGTCTGAATCATTAAGAGGTCTGAATGGTTAAGAGGCTCTGAATGATTCAGCTCTTAACCATTCCATTTAGAGCCTTTTTTAGGTTGAAACAAACAGTCTAAATGCTGAATCATTCAGAGCCTCAAAAAGAGGCTACCAAACAGACCCTAATTGCATTTTCATCATTGTCTACATAAAATTGGTTATATATTGAATAAATGGGTGAATTAATACTTCCCCAGGTGAACTGTGAAGATTGGTTCTTTGGTGGATAACAACTTCAGAAACATCAAACCAACAAACCCGAATCATGCATAATATTTGGGTTTAGGCCCAGAGGAGATCCGGCTCATTGGGCCTCAACAAGCCCTATATGCTCTTAATGTATAATCAGCAGGCCTAACTTTTTTTTTTTTTTTTTTTTTTTTTTTTTTTTCAATATGGAGCTTACAACTCTAGTTGTGCTAATTTAAAAGTTACCTCAATAAACTCTTTTCGTAATTAACTGCTCCTTGACTAGGAGGGAGTGGTGATGGAGGACACGTATAAAATACTAATTAGGTAAAATATTGACATGTGAGAAATTTATTAAATTTGATAATATTGATGTTTTTTTTTTTTTTTTTTTGAACATTGACTTTCATTAAAAAAACGACAGGCACTCAAAAAAACGAGAACTGCCCCATTACGTACACATATACAAAGGGTAGTTGGCCCAATCCTTCCAAACTAAACAATCAAATTTCGATCTATTTTTTAACCATAAAAAAGCCTTCGATTTCACCTCCGCCACTACCTCTATCCCCTTGACATCTACACCTTGAAAGATCTTTTTGTTCCGAGCATTCCATAACACCCACGAGCCTATCATAACAATACCTCTAATAACTTTTTTCCTCCATTTACCTCCGTGAACGTTTTTGTAAATCTTCATAAGATCGTCATATTCATACGCAAAGAAAGGGACTAACCTGCACCATTTGAAAATATTGCTCCACATCCCAAATGCAAATCCGCAGCCTACAAACAAGTGATTAAGATCTTCTATAGCCCAATTACAAAACGGACAAGCCGAATCCGGAATATTTACTCTTCTTATGCCCAGTGCCTCCCTTGTTGGAAGTCTATCTAATGATGCTCTCCAAGCAAGAATATTAACCTTTAGAGGCACCCAAGACTCCCACTTGAACTGTGAAACAATAGTCCCCTGCCTCTCTTGAACCAAAAGCCGCTTACATTTTGCTACCGTGAACACCTCGTTACCGTCCGGACCCCAGACCCAAGCATCACTAGAATCAGACAAGTTACACCCCAGCAGCATTCTATCCATATCTTGTAACTCGGAGAGCTCTTCTACTGTACAGGGCCCTCTCTTCCAATTTCCAGTAAAAATCAACCCATATTCACCTCTACCAATCCGGTCCCTCACAAAGCACCTTTTGTCTTTTTCAAGCTTGAATAACATAGGCCATCTGTGTTTCAAAATAGAGTCCCCTAACCACAAATCTGACCAAAAACAGATCTGATTACCCCTTCCCAGTTTACCTCTCGTAAGATAAGTAATCGGCTTATTGTTGAACTGTGACAGCGTCAAATACGAAACCAAAGATTTCCAGCAGCCTGACATCGAATGTTTAAGCGGAAGCATGCTCCAAGCGCCTCTCCCACAATGAATAAACTCTATAATCTGTCTCCATAACGAGTCAGATTCAGTGTTAAACCTCCAGCCCCATTTCGCCAAGAGAGCCAAGTTGACATCTCTCAATCGCGAAATTCCCAGCCCACCTTCTTTCTTAGAGGTAGTCACTCTATCCCATGCAACCCAATGGATCTTTTTGAACTCATCCGAACCAGACCAGAGAAAGTTCCGCATCAGGGATTCAATCACGTCCAAAACCTTCCCCGGCGCTTTATAAATAGAAAGATAATAAATAGGCAGGTTTGCTAACACCGATTTTATAAGTGTCAACCTCCCTCCTATGGACAAAGTATTCGCCTTCCACGAAGAAAGTCTTTTACGGACAGTATCTATAACCGGCTCCCAGTTAGAACATCTAGACATTTTCGCACCCACCCTAATGCCCAAGTACTCAAAAGGAAGACTTCCCACCTTACATCCAATGACTGAAGCCATATCCTCTACCTCATGAATGCCGACTCCAATACCATACACACACGACTTATTAAAATTGATTTTCAACCCCGAGCATAAGTGAAAAACCCTTAAAACCCGCGCCACATTCTCCACATTTTCTTTGGACCACTCCCCTATAACCAAGGCATCGTCCGCGTAGAACATATGAGATAAAATTGAATTATTTTCCATCTTTATGCCCCTTATCTCTCCCACCGCAACCGCCTTATCCAAAAGGCCGTGAAGCACCTCCATAACGATAAGAAAAAGAAAAGGCGATAACGGATCCCCTTGTCGAACACCTTTTTGACATTGGAATTCGAACGTCGGAGACCCGTTCACCAAAATAGCCGATCTCGCCGATTCTAGAACCCCTTTCACCCAACAACACCACTTACTATGAAAACCCATAAGTTCCAAAGCCGATAATAAAAAACCCCAGTTTACATTATCGTAAGCCTTTTCGAAATCAATCTTCAATAAAAACGCCCTCTTACCGGTCTTTTTCAGCCATCCTATCACCTCGTTAATAATTAAAGGCCCGTCCAGAATGTATCTTCCTTTAATAAAAGCCGATTGTGTATTAGAAATGATAGATCCCAACATTTTAGATACTCTCAATGCCAAAACCTTCGAAATACTTTTACTAATAATCCCTATTAAATTAATAGGTCTATAATCTTTCAATCCCACCGGCGTTTTCGACTTCAGAATCAATGTAATAAAAGACGAAGTACAACCTTTGCTGAATTTACCGTGTTCATAGAAATACTCAAACAATCGAACAAAGTCGTCTTCTAATAAACCCCAAAAAAATTTTACAAACCTGAAATTGAATCCATCCGGACCTGGGGCCCTATCCGATCCGCAATCAAAAATCGCCTCCTTAATTTCTTCCCGGGTAAATCTCCTTACTAGGGCTTCGTTATCTTCTGGCCGAACTCGCCTTATGTTGTCACAGCTAACTTTAGGTCTCTCCTTCACTAGTTCAGTGAAATGTCTTCTAAAGTACTTTAATACCTCTTTTTTAACTAAAGTCGGCCTCGAAATCCAATTTCCATCCACCAAAATACCCGTATAGCGTTTTTGGCTTTCCGACCATTAATAATTCCATGAAAAAAAAGCCGTGTTATCGTCTCCTTCCATGGCCCAACGGACTCTAGACTTCTGTTTGATATCTCTAGCCGCGCACATATTCAGATTATCAACCCCTTTTTTACATTCTTCCCAAATCCACATTTCTTCCTCTTCAAGACTACGTAACTCCACAATCTTCTCAATCTTCTCCATATCGTCTTTCAATTTTTGCATCTCCTCCCCTTCTTTAGTCAACACCACCTTCCACCATTCTTTCAATGAATTTCTCAAGAATCTAAATTTTGCTGCAATTACCTCATCTGGTCTTCCTTGAAAAATTAGATCATCAAGAGTATCTACAATCAATTTCTCGCACCCATCCCTTTTTAACCACGAATTGAACCATCTGAATGGTTTCGGACCGAAATTATTATCCACTACCGTCAATAACAACGGGCAGTGATCTGAAAGATTACGGTCCAGAGCCCTCAAACACGCTGTCGGCCAACGATTAAAGAACGACTGACATACCAAAACCCGATCAATCTTACTGAGCTTATGATCCTTCCCTGTCCCAGACAGAAATGTGAATTTAAAACCCCGCATGACGTATTCAAGCAAACCCATCTCATCAATAAAACCATTGAACTCCGCTGCGACCCCTGGATTAAACTTGGAATTCCTCCGTTCTTCAGGAATCCGAACCGCATTGAAATCTCCCAGTAAGACCATCAAGCCTTGGCAACCAGAAATCAAAACTTTCAACTCTTCCCAAAGACGCTTTTTCGCACCAGCCCTTTGAGGAGCATAAATATTAAAGATGTTCAATACAGACCCATCCGCAACAAGATAACCTTTAGTGACAACAACATTCTGCAAACATATGGATCCAGTTTTGTGAAAAATTTTTGGATTCCACACATTAATAATACCTCCTGAACGACCCAAAGGATCCATCATGTCAAAGTCCAAACCCCCATCCCCCCAAAAAGAAGATAACTCACGGCTTGTAATCCCTGAAACTAGAGATTCTTGAATCCCAATAAACTCTACATCATACCTTTTACGAAGACCTCTGATCCACCCGGCTTTTCCATCCGCCCTCATTCCTCTAATGTTAATTGACAACAAATTCATCGATCCACATCTTGTACTCCTTTACCCTCGATAACATCTATCACCAATTCACGATGCTCCTGTAAATTGACCCCAATAAGTTGCCCAACCGAATCGTCTTCTCCACTTCTATGTTTGTTCCATCATCGACCTTATCAGTTGAAGTGTCCAGACCTTGTGGAGTCTGGTTGTCTTCCGAGCAGTCTTGAAGAACGAAAAAGTTATTAGACAGAGTCACGTTTTTCCATAGTATCCTCCTTATCCTTACAATTTCCAATAACCTCTTCCTGGGCTTCGAAACTTTCTAAATGATTAAAATCCACAGGCCCCATGTCTTTGGGCTTTTACTAGTCTTATTCCTTTCCAGGCTGCTTGAGTACTCATAAATGGGCCGGCCCACATCAGCTTGAAAACCTTGCTTCTTTTTTCTTTTTTGTATTTTAATGAAACTTTCCTCCTCTGTTTCCTTTTGGATAGCTCTATCAAAGTCAAAACTAATACCCGGTACAAAATCCTCACCATTATTAGTTACCATATTATTGTCTCCTTTTAAGGAAACATTAATATCTTCCAAAACAGATTCCGAAATTTCTGCCCCATTAACTGCTGTCACATTAACTGCAGCCACCGGAGACCCCACGTGATCCTCCCCTTCCGTCACCGGAGACCCCACGTGACCACCTTCGCCCATCACCATATCCTCCGTCTGACTATCCTCATCATCCTGCCTGGGTGTTGCTGTTTTTTCTTCTTTATCATCCCCAAAGAACTCCGGGACCTAGTCCCCCACCTCCTCCGACACCCAAACTCTGAATCTTCTACCCCTCCATTGTAGTATCAGTTCTTCATTAATCTTTTTGCCTTCACCAACCAAAACCCCTATGTAATCATAAGACAAATCGGAATCTCTTTCCGATCTCTTTGGTCTATGAACCACCTTACCCAACATCTCCCCTACCTTAGTGATAACTTCCGATGACAACAATTGAATAGGAATACCTTGAAGCTTCAACCAAGCCAGCCTTTCATATGCCAAGGATTGACCCTCCCATAAAGTGATGGCTGAGAACCGACCAACCACCTCCTTTGCCCCTGTAAAAACCATCTGTGCTATCTCTCTTGAATCAAAAGTGACCATGACCGAGAGACCACCCAAATATTGCACTACTCCTTCCTCATTACTAATGTCTTTTAGAATTCTGTTGATACTCTTCAGCGCATCTAAATCCAACATTCTCATTATCAAAGCTCTCCCAAAAGACTCTTGGTAAACCGCCACCTTATCATCTATCTTCACCACCTTTGGCATAATTCCACCACCTCTATTCCCAGTCAACGTCTCCTGAAACGATCGCCCGTTCTGCATGAAGGTACCCGAATTCCCAGTCGTCTCATTCCTTATTGGTTTCTCATAAGTTTTCGGCTGAGGGATTTCTCCCTCTTCATACGTAAATCTAGCCACATTCGCTTTTAAGGTGTAATCACCCATTCGAATACTACACAACAAACCCACCAATTCCTTACTATCTTTAACATCTATAAACGAAACAAAACCAAACCTGTTCCCGATTTTATCTCTCTTTCTTGCTATGTATAAATCAAAAATCACTCCTAAATGCCTTATTGCTTCCGCCAGATCCTTACCACTGCATTTATCCGGTATATTTGAGATGAAAATCTTTGTAATACGCCCTTTGTACTTTTCCGGCACCGAAGTCCGGTGACTTCCCATGCTTACCCTAGAGAGAGTTTTTTTTTTTCTTATTGTTTTAGTTGTATTATAAACAGCCCCTAAGTCCGGTGACTTCCCATGCTTACCCTAGAGAGAGTTTTTTTTTTTTTTTTTTTTTCTTATTGTTTTGTTGTCTCTTTGTTGTTAATCTACTTTAACACATAGTAGATTAGAAAAAAAAAAAAAAAAAAAAAAAAAATCTTCTATGCGACATCTACGTGACACACTCATGTGAATTAAGGTGAATAATAATAGATCTGTTAATCAAACTAGACCAAAAACCATTAAAACCAAACTGAAATTAACCAAAAACCAAATTAAATGAAGATCGATTATGGGTTTCTTGTACCTTTAGTTAACCATAATTAACCGAACCGAGTCATTCATATTTTCATATATTTCTAACTTTTATATCTCAATTTCATGTATTTTTTTAGCATAAGTTTGGTTTGGTTATTAACCGAACCAAACAAAAAACCAAGAACTAATCAAATAAACCAAAACAGTTAACCAAAAACTAAATGTTTAACAAAATAGATTAAACAATCACTTCAATCTCAATTAAGACTAACTAGGTTATATCCCAGGAACTTCCTGGTATAGAAAAATCTAATATCAAGTGACAAAATGTGTGTTACGATGTAGCATGAAAAATAATGCATTATAATATGAGAAAACAACAATTTTAACATGTAAATAAGAACGAAAATGTATATTAAAGAGATAATGTACGGTTGGATGAGAAGTAGAGACAGAAGTAACTATTGCATGGCGTAATTCAGGCGGTGGTCTTCAATGTATAACTTTTTTTAGAAATGACTGATTTTTAACATGTTCTGCTGTTAATAACCAAACCAAACTAAACCAACCCGAACTCAACTGTGCACACTCTGACGCGAACCACCACACATAATGTATTAGTTTGTGGATCTTTATACCTAGGGCTGCAAACGAACCGAACGAACACGAACAAGGCCTTGTTCGTGTTCGTTTGTTAAGAAAACACTCATGCTCGTGTTCGTTTGTTAATTTTGTTCATGAACACACACGAACACAAACGAACATTAATGAACACAAACAAGTGTTCATGAACACAAAGAAGTGTTCGTGAACAGAACCAAACACAAACGAACATATATTAACTTTTGAATAACATTGAATTCACGTACATTATGATAAATAAATTAAAAGAATATAAAAATTAAAAACCTTACTAAACTATCGAACACAAACGAAGATAAACGAACACGTTACCGAACATTCACGAACATAAACGAACGAACACGACCTATGTTCATGTTCGTTTGTTTAACTAAACGAACGGAATTTTTTGTTCGTGTTCGTTCATTTATTAAACGAACGAACACGAATGAACTTCCCGCCGAACGGTTCATGAACTGTTCGCTGAAAGTTCAGTTCGTTTGGAGCCCTATTTATACCCGTTGAGAGAACACACAACAGGCGGGCAAATGTTATCTTTCAAAATCATAATCCCATCTTTCAAAACCAAAACCTTTTCATTCCTCTTAATCCCCAAGAACCCTAAAAAACCCTTAATAATCCCATTCACACATTCACCCAAATCAATGTCGTCATCTTCTTCTTCATGGACTTGTTCTAGATGCACCTTCATCAACACAGATTATCCCCAAACACCCACTTGCCAGATTTGCCTATCATCCAAACCCAACTCACCATCTTCATCATCAAATCAAGAAAAATGGTCTTGTAAAGCTTGCACCTTTTTGAACCCATATAAAGTATCAAGCTGTGAAATTTGTGGGACTAAGAACTCATTGATCTCTTCAAGTTTATGTCTTGATGATGAAGAACTGCAGGTTGGTGTTGGGAATGTTTTCTTGCCTTTGTTACAAAGATGTAATAATAATAATAATATTAATTCTAAAAGGAAGATTGGTGATGGTGATGGTGATGGTGATGACCCAGTTGAGGTTTTAGATGATTCTGTTGGTTTTGGTGGGTTAAAATCTGCTAAGAGAAAGATAGTTGATAATGGTGAGTTCATATTATTATTATTATTTTTTTTCTGTTGATTATTGGTAGGGACAGAGATGACGCGGTTAAGACAAGTATCAAATATGAAAACGACTCGTTTAAGTGTTTTATATCTCATGTCTATAACTTTTTGTTAGACCATGTGTAATGGATGGGTGAAAATGGCGTTAAAGGGGGAATTTCGTTTAAGTGTTTTATATCTCATGTCTATAACTTTTTTTTAATATTATAATATATTAAAATTTAATTAAAAATAAAGAAAACTCTTGAAAATAATATAAAACTCTTGAAAAGACACGTGGAGGAAGCTGGTTGGTGGTTAACATGCCCCTTGCCCCGCGAAATTTTTCGCTCAGCCACCTTTAGCGCCCCTTTAACAAGGAGGGGGGCGGTGTGCTCGGGTGAATGGGGCGCGAATTTGGGCTTTAACGCCCTTTTTACTTGACCATTACACATGGTCTTATATGTTTTATGTACAGAGAAGGAGAAATGATGGAGCATAGATTCCTAATTTTGATTTTTTTTAATCAAATATATTTCCTTTCATTAAAACAAAATACGAAAGTTACATCAAAATATATTTTTGATTATTTTAAAAAAATATATTAATAAAAAAGTACGTAGTAATGTAGTATAGTGTACGTTTTATTAAGCAGGTTTAATCGTGTCTTGTAAGCATGTCATGAATTGCCATCCCTAATAATTGGCCTGTATTGTTTATTAGGCTTTTGTTTTAGCAACTGTATGGGAGATGTTAGGATAAAACATATGGAATTATTTTATTTTATATAGAGGGTGTTTGGGCCTTGTTGATTTACTTAAGGTTTGTGCAGGCTTGTGATGTTATTCTTACCAGTTAATAATTTGGAAATGTTGGTTTAAAATAGTAAATTAAGGAAATCATGCTCTACATTTTAAAACTGGAATAGTGGATTTTACTTCAGTTATGCTTTGTGTTACACAGTTACAGTTGCTGATGATTGTAGCGTTTTAGGAGTATCTCGCAACCCTAAATCATTTGGTAAATCATTGCTGCCTCTGGTAAGTTTAGAAATTTGAAATCATGCTATCGCAATCTACATTGATAATGTGTTATTAGCTATGTTGTCAAAAGCCCCTTGGGCGCAGCGAGGCGCACCTATAGCGCCTGGTGGTGGCTTAGGCGTAAATCTGGGCTTTTTTGTGAAAAATGGTGCCTAGGCGCGCGCCTAAAACCAGGCGCAGGTGATAAAAAACGAGAGCTTAAACTCATCAGGCTGATTTTCCGGCCAAATTCAGGCTAAAAGTTGCCTAAACCTCTAAAACATCCTAAATGAGCTCTGAACAAGTCCTAAACAACCCTAAAACATCCTAAAAGTAGCCCTGAACAAGCCTAAAACATCTCTAAAATTCCTAAAAATGTATTTTATACTAAGCGCCTAATTATAAAAAGCCCTCATTTTTTATGCGCCTTATGCCTAGGCTCCGGGCTCGGCCTATGCGCCTTAAGTGCGCCTAGGCGCTTTGACGACTATGGTTATTAGGTAATTTTGTTTACATGGTTTCATTTATCTATATTATACGTCATCTCTTACTGGCCGCATCTTCATTTTTGCGTCATTAAGTAAACATGGCAATACTCAAATATTGTTTTTTTTTTATTATAATTTATACCATATAAAAGATATTATGTTGTGCAAACTACTAATATGTTTGGCTTCACATTCTAACATTACTATGTAGAATTCATGTTTGTGGTTCTTATACAGTAATGTTGTCCAATGTTCTGCAGATGAAGTTCAGCCAAAAGAGGATTTGAAGACATTGAAGGTTTTGAGTTACAATGTTTGGTTTGCTGAGGATATCGAGCTTCGTATAAGAATGAGAGCAATCGGTGACATTATTCAATTGCATAATCCAGATGTTATTTGTTTGCAGGTATTGCCTACAACATTTTCTTGATATGGACCCTTTGGTAAAGATGCAATTTTTTCTTTTTAAGCAAAATTTTAAATGTGATTTTTGTCTTGTAGGAGGTCACTCCTAATATCTATGCTATTCTTCAAAGATACAATTGGTGGAAGTCGTATAAATGCTCACTTTCTTTCGATAAGGCAAACACCAGGCCATACTTTTGCATGCAGGTTAGCTTTGTTTATATAACACTTATCTTGATGAACAAGGGCTAGGGGTGTGAACGGGCAGCCACTCATGAGCTTTATGCGCTTTTCGTGCGCTTTTTGTACACATGATGATTTTGTGCTTAAAATTGTTATAAATGTAGCTAAAAAGGTTGTACATTTTAGTTAAATCATATATATACCTTATTTGTATCTATATTTTGAGTAAATAATGCTAAAAACCTATAGCATATATATAAAAAATTATATAATTGTCTTGCGCCTCGCGTACGAAAAGCCCACCGCTTTTGCGCTTTGCGCTTTGCGCCTCGGTTTAGACCTCGTCGCTTTTGTGCGCTTCGCGCTTTTTAAAACCAAGGGCTTGCTAAAAGCTCGAGTCGAGGTTAAACAAGCCTGAACTCGAGCTCGAGCCTGAAAATAAGCTTGTTTAGTAAACGATTGCAAGCTTCACTTATCGAGCTGGCTTGTGAGCCTAAACGAGCCTATTGTTTATACAACTTTTTATTATATATTTATATACTAATATTTACTATTAACTTTTTTGTTAACAATAATAACTAAATAATGTATTTTATGTTATATAAAAGTTATAATTAAAATATAATTATAAATGTATACAAAGTAATTAATTAGTAAATAATAAACAAGTCGAACCTGAGCCATGCACGAGCTCTTGTAAGTTAAGCTCGGCCTGACTCGTTTACACCCAAGGTCAAATCACCTATGATCTAGTTTATGAAGGAAGTCTGTTTTCGACTTAATGTAATGACCTTTTGCAGCTTAGCAAATTGCCTGTGAAATCCTTCAGTTGTAAGCAATTCAGTTATTCCGCAATGGGAAGAGAGCTATGCGTTGCAGAAGTTTTGGCTCAAGGCGATACTCCTTTGGTAGTAGCTACATCCCATCTCGAGAGCCCGTGTCCGGGCCCACCAAAATGGGACCAAATGTACAGTAAAGAACGTGTAAAGCAAGCAAACGAAGCCGTTGCCTTCCTCAAAAGGAACCCAAATGTGATATTATGTGGTGATATGAATTGGGATGACAAGTTAGATGGCGAGTTTCCATTGCCGGATGGATGGATTGATGCCTGGACTGAACTGAACCCGAAAGAAATTGGTTGGACTTATGACACAAAGTCAAACCCGATGTTGTCTGCTAATAGGAAACTGCAAAAACGCCTTGATCGATTCTTGGTCAGTTTGCGTGATTATAAAGTTGAGTGTATTGAAATGGTGGGGACTGAAGCGATACCGGAAGTGACGTATATGAAGCAGAAAAAAGGAGGGAAAGAGTTGGAGCTGCCTGTTTTGCCAAGTGATCATTTTGGTTTGCTGTTAACTATGGCTGCACCGTAGCTCTATTGGTTGGTTCTCTTGCAAGTCGCGCGTTTATCTTTTGGATTTATGATTGATAACTAATCACGCCGCGTGTGTTTTTGTGGATCAATTGTTTTTGGTACATGTTTTGCCAAGTTCTTTTGTGAATATTAACGCGTGTTAACATTACTATCAATCGTTTCCACATGTTGCGTCGAGTTCTTTTGTGAATATTAACGCGTGTAAACATTACTATCAATCGTTGTTTAAGCTCAGGTTGATTTGAGAATTTAGTATTTTATCATTAGCTGCTTGGCTCATTTACGCTCCTATCAGTGATCGAAAGTTAAAACAAAAGCTCTCAAATTTTCTAAAAATAAAACTGAAACCGAGAATCAAATACTTTTTTTTTCTTTTTCAAAAGTTCAATCCATATCTACAAAAAAACAAATCTTAAATCAGCATTCTTTACATTTGTACTTGTAATAATGTTAGTACCTGTGTATATTTGTACCTGGATTGTGCGCCTAAGTGCCTAACCTCACCTGGGATCAAGTCTTTGTGCGCGTTTTCTGGGTTTCTTCGCCTGTGTTGCAGCATCCAACTGCTGATGTGACGATGCTGTTTTCTTTACAGACCTGCTGCCATGAGAATTTCTGGTAACTGGAAGTTTACGGTTTAACCTTAAACCTAACAAACTTGTCGGTTCATCAGAACCGGCAGTTTCTTGGCATCTTGGTTCGTCTTGATCACCGTCATCTTCATGTACCGAAACTTTTGGCAAAGAATCATCTTGAACATCCTATTTACAATAAAACAATCCCTTTAGCAGTTTAATAAACAGTCTTTAATTTATTGTTTCTACGATTATTACGGTGTGTGATTTGAGATCCTAACAAAGTGGCAAAACGGTCATCATACTCATACTCAGTTAATCCCACCAATAGCAAGCTACGATAGGGCCTGAGGAGGGTAAGATGTAGACAGCCTTACCTCTACCCCGTGATAGTGGTTTTGCATCAAGCCTAAGACATAAGGCACATAACACTTAGCAATCGGGACAAGCCCGATTGGTGTATGTACCCCTTGTCTTTTGACTATCAACGCTACCACATGATAAATGATTAACCATCCATCATTTTTAACGTTATTTTCACAAAATTAGTAAAATAGCGTTAAAAATAGTGCAATTTTACTTTTGCCCCCCGAGGGCCCACACATATATACATTACATGCGCACACCGCAAGTAGGGCTGAAAGTGGCAAAACGGTAAAATATGCAAACAATAACAGAAGTTTTAAACGGTTCAAAGATCTCATTAAGTACCTCATTTTGCACGTTTTCAACATGATCAGAGTCCGATCCGCCTTCTCCTTCGCTATCTGTCATCTCCTCGCACTCAAACTCCACACTTTCTTCCACGTCATCATCCTCCGAGTCACTTAGCTCCTCCTGTTCCATCACGATTTCATCATGTCTACCGTCGACTGAGCCAGGACCAAAATCTGGATCATTTCCGTTTTCCTCGGCTAAAACGCGTGAACCACTAGGCTGCATTTCAGTGGTTCCAGATTCACGAGCACTTGTACCGTTCTCTTTCTGGCCAGTAGAACTTAACCGGATATCCAAGTCCAGTTCGTTAGGGCTACGAGGTACAACGTTTATAGCCGTTGGATTGGATGTTGATACTACAGGCGCAGCACTGGACTGGCCATTTCCATCATCACTTCTTTGCAGAAGGGGATGGAAGTCAACACCAGTCAACGGTGAACTTAACTCGTTAGCTTTCAGTGCGTTGTTGAAGAAATTTAGGGTATGTTTTGCTTGATTGGAATAACGGAAGAGGTTAAGATTTAACTGTGGAGAATTATTGGGAAAAAAGTCAAAGGAGCTAGAAGAACCGGCACTTCCGTTCAAAGGGTAATATGGTAAACTCGCATCATCGTGAGCTTGAAACAATAAAGGATGCAACTGGAGATCTGAATCACCCTTTTCAACTGCATTATTATCACCTGTATTACATCTTACTGAATTTCGCTCATCTTGTTGACCGTTCTTGGTTGACTTGTAACAACATTTTGTCTCACCATACTAGAAGCTTCATCTTGGTATTTTGAAAACGCCAACTGTGACATTATACGAACGGTAGGTGGAAGATTGACAGGTGGCAAGTCAGGAGCGAGTTTCACTACGCGAGAAACAATTAGATCCACGAGCTCGATAAGGTCGTATACTTACTTCAGGTCTCAAAAACATAGCAGGAACTGGGTAAGATGAAGTGTTATTGAGATTCTGGGGATGCAAATTCACCGGCCTCGGGTCGTTTGTTAATCTGCTTTGCGTGAATAATTCGACTTGCTGGTTTTCTCCCATATTTGAAACACCGGACGAAACCGGTCTCCAATCGGCCAAAAACGCCTCATGAACATAAGCTTCATCTTCATTATTTCCACCCTCGTCGCCACTGTTATTTTCTCCGCCACCGTTATCAGTGTTGCCATTCTGCAATTTATAACATATTTTGTTTAGGAAAGGGTACGAATGTAATAAACAAAAGGATACGGTAATCCAAGCGAGGACATACAGTTGGAAAGCCAGAGAATGGATTAGCCTCGTCATTGTTTGACCAGCCTTGACTATTTTGACCAACGCCATTCACTTGTGATCTTTGACCTGGTTTTGACTTTCTTCTTTGTGATTCATATAAGCGTCTCTTTGCCTTAGTATGTTCATCTCCTTTGTACGACTTCTGGTTTCCGACAGCTGTACGCCATTGACGAGGGAGCATTGACGGGTCCCGGTGAGGGACCATGTACCGCCATACGGCCATCCAATCGCGTTTGTAAATCTTTAATCCCTGAGTTGTTACATTACATCAACGTAATCACATTAAGGATTGTTTTACTTTGAACAAAAACCACATAAGTTAGTATGTTGCCAAAATTAATACAAAAAAAAATAATACCTCCTCTATTAGAGCTTTCTCTTGAGGAGTCAAAGGTGAAGTTTTAAGCCTTCGAACAGCCTGCAAAATATATAATAAGTATCAATTACAATATATTTATAATTGATATTATAAATATATGTGTGGCCCTCGGGGGGGGGGGGAAGTAAAGTTGCACTAATTTTAACGTTATTTTACTAATTTTGTGAAAATAACGTTAAAAATGAGGGACGGTTAATCATGCATCAGATAGTGACGTAACCAAAAGACAAGGGGGTACATACACCAATCGGGTTTGTCCCGATTGATAAGTGTCATGTGCCTTATTGTCTAAGGTTTGATACAAAAGTAACAAAACCACTATTGAGCCGGGGGTCTCACTGAAAGCAGCCTCTCTATTCTCACGGGGTAGAGGTAAGGTTGTCTACATCTTACCCTTCTCACCCCCTACCTTAGCTTTTTGTTATTGGTGCCTTGGTGGGATTAACTGAGTATGATGATGATGATGAATTAGAATATATTTAATAGTTTATATAAAAGATGATGAAATCTTGATTTAATATCCCCCAACAAAATACAATAGAATTTTTGCATGTGCGCCGCTACACTCTTCTTGTTTTATGTGTTTATGTATTGCTAAAAAACAAGATAATCCTAACGAAGCTCATTGCTGTCGAACCAGAATGTACGTACCTTTATTGGATTCTCAGGTGCTCGAGAGCATGCACGGTTTTTCTGTCTCACAAAGATCTGGAAAAAAATTAATGAACAATAAAATCACTCAATTGAGCACCATGATAACGAAATAACAGCAGCACATTGTGAAAAGCTTGGCGAAGTTCAAACGCTACTTGACACTTCCAGCAAAAAGAGAGAGAGAGAACTTCAGTGAATAAAAAGGTTTTGAATGATCGAGTTCCTTGAATGATAAACATCGAATATCCTTGTAACATCATAATTTAATAAAGGGCATATCAACATGTTTTGGACTTGAATAGTTGAATATGTACAAGATAAGAAGCAAACATTAACTATTTTAGGAACTTGCCTGATGCGGTGTTTTGCAGGGTAGAAAATTTTCCTGAATCTCCTTCCAGTCAGTATTATACGTCATTATCCCTCGAGCCAATAACCTGCAAATTTCAGACAATTAAAAGAAAGCAATATATAAGTAAAAAAAATGCCGGTGTCAATAAACCCACAACGGTATTCAATTAAGAACAGCAAAACAGTAAGCTCGTCATTATACTTTTTATGAAATGGTATTCACATAATCACATTTGACAACGTGCAAGCTTATAACTCACCCATCCTCGGCATCAGTGAAAAGCACCCGATTAGCAACAGACAAAGGGGGTGGCTTATGTGGAAATAGGGCTGGATTGAAGAGCGGAAAGAACCTCAAGGCTAACTTCGCAATGGCTTTTGGAACTAAGGCAATTGATTGATTTTTAGACCTCTCAACAAGTGAAGCAGCCATCGTCTTCTTTGATTTCGGGTCAGTCGCTTTATCAGGCACCACAGTAGTATCGGAGGAAACACCAGCTGAAGAATCGAAACCACTGAACGGAAACAAGCACTCCTTGTCAACAATACCATCATACGTACCTTCTAACTGTCGTTGTTGATGCTCTCGAGTAGCTGTTGATAAATCAGAACCACGGTTGGTACAAAAACACAACTTACAATCTACAAACCGATAAAAGTTCAGATGGAAGACATACCAACAGAAACATCGTCCAGATAGCTTTGAACTAAATTAAGTGGGGCCACGTCCATGACAGATAGCACATTATCACTTACAAAAGGCACCCAGAAAGAACCATCCATAGGGATGGCGGGGTTCTGAGGTGTTACTGCTGAACAAATGTATGGCAAGCTAAAACAAAAACTGGGATACGGTACCCTTTGAGAAGTAAGTACTTGATCACGTTTGTGAAGCATCTCTGAAAGCAACTTGTGAACTTGTGTGGCAACATGATGTCTAGAAGGTTCTAGAATGGAAAGAGAAAACAGCTGAACGAGCAGCTGTACATGCTCATACATCAAACAATGTAACTGTCCTATCTGATGTGGCGTGAACGCACAGACGTGATTATTATTCGTAGATGAAGTAATTGGAATCATACAGCTATTATATCTATTTGGAGAAATCGGTGCGTAAGGTAAGATAGGACGTAATGGTCTATTCGTATGTCCTGAAAACTCATTTTGTCGAACATTGGTTTTTTGACGTTTTTTCTGTCTTGTTTCAGGTCGCCTACCAACACGCTCATGTTCCCGTTCTTGGGCTACGTTATGTAAATTTTCATCAACGTCACTCTCGAGTGCCTCTTCAAGTTCTAACTCAAAGTCAGCATCATTATCTTCATCTTCATCAAGATTATCGTTTTCTTGTGCTGCATCTGAACTTGCATCTGCATTGTTTAAAACAGCTGCAAGAAACTTCCTGTATTCTTCTTCATCATCAATGTTATGATGAAGGTCATCCTCATCATCTGTTTCTTGAAGGAAAGTCTCGAGTTCATCGAGAGTCGACCCCACAAGAGAATAACGAGCCCTAGTGCGCCGCCATATGGCATCCTCGTCATCGCTACCATCATTAACCTTTTGGAAATGTGACATGTCACCACACGCTTCACCAGTAACATCATCAGTAACCGTATTTGCGGCAATGTTTGGCTCAACATTTCTAGCGCCGTCATCTTGCAATTCATCAAAAGCATTTGCGACATTAACCACAGGTGAATAATTTTCTCTACTCTCAATGACATCAGCATCAAACTCTTCAATCTCGGAGCTCAGGCTAGAAGAAGCTTCTAGAGAAAGAGCTTCTTTCAGAAAAGGGTTGAAATCCATATCCCCTTCCTCATCCTCCTCATTCTCATTCTCATTCTCATCTTCCACGTGCTCAGAATAAATATCTCTGTTTTTCGATAAATTTGCAGCACCAGTGACAACATCAGAGCAATGATTTTCAGTTGACGGTGAAGGTGATGAAGTCATTGTGAATCCCTGCAACAAGAAGGATAATAGCTCACCTAATCTGATTACTAAATTGAACCTGCACATAATGTCGAAATGACCAACAGTAAGGAAAAACAAATATGTTTAAAGAAGTCCACAAAAAAAACACTCCTACATCATAATGGATACATGATTTTTTTTGTCAGTGGGGGGCAAAAACGGGTCAAAATGACTACATTAATAATTAATAATATAAATTAGCTTATAAGCACCACAAAAGAAAACAGAAATCAAAGAGTCGAACACCCAGAATTTGATTTACTGACCTGCCCGGGTGCTTGACTAAAGATTCCTAGAGTTGACCGGATGCTGCCGCAGCAGCCAATAGATTACTGTCGCCACTGAATGTGAATTGAGAACGACTGCCTGATCAAGTGCTTGACTGAGCTACAGTGAAGAACATTTAGGGTCAAATAATCATCGTTCAAGTATTAGCTGAACTTTCAAACATAGAGTCACCAAAAATAGGAACTTAAAACTCATATAAAGCCTCAAATTGGCTAATTTATTAGTATAAAAACATGACAAAGTATTACAAAGTTGCCCATTTAGTGACAACGTACTTAATTTCGTAAGGGTTCAGGATTGCCATTAGCAATTAGAGATATATGTCTTTGAAGTACAATCAATGGCTTAGATTAATAGAACGTAACATAAACACCAAAATGACATGTTGCAACTACTAAACTATAAAATTACATCCAAAAACTAAAATAGCGCTATAAATACATCGAGTAACATCACAAAGAAACAATTCGGAAAATAAAAACGAAATAGACAAACAGCAAAAAAGTTCATTGTGCTGCTCAACATAATTTCCAATTAAGGATTTAGCATCCGCTATTACGATGGACTATTCAACCTTCAACAGATTATCTGCGATCGCCTCGACTCCTAAGGGCGCATGCTACTAAAAACACAAAGAGACTATACAACAGTTTCGGGTTTTCCTACATTACTCCTCTAGGTACGAGCACGCCTTTCGTCCGACATGACTCGAGATAATCATCAACATTGAAAAAAAGGTCAAGGGAATAATATCTAAAGAACAAAATCTAGGCTTCACTTAGGGATTCATTATACTTTAAATAGTAACGATATTTTATAAAATTCCAAACCCTAAAAACCCAAAAAAGGGATTCAAAACATTCAACACCAAACTATATTCCAATCACATCTAAATTCCATAAAGTAACAAACTTTTTCCATCTCTCTAACTCTTACTGCAGTAAAACACAAACCCTTAAATATTTTCTTAATTCAAACTAAACCCTACACCAATTTACTAAAACCAATCACTAACACTACGTTCTTGATCCAAATTCTTGAATAAAACTGCATTTTTTTAAGCTTGATCAATGTATGATATAAATACATAATGGAATTGAATAATATTAAGCATATGGAGCTGAAATAAATACGTACCGATTAGGTTGATTGCTGAAACTTTAATCAATTGTGTTTCTTCTTCTTTCACCCAGCAGACGTCACAAAATTGTGTTTTTTAGGTTTTTTTGATTAAGTGTCATGAAATTTACATTATAGGTCCCTGATGTTATGGAAGGTTGACAATTTAACCCCTCAATTAAATATTATTTGATTAGTGACAGATGGATTTTAGATAGGAACAACAAAATTAATAACGACTTTGATTGAGGGGGTGTTTGGGATTGATTAATCAAAACAGATTATGCGTTTTGGAAAAGCAGGGGTGGAGCTGCTTATAGATTATTGCGTTTTGGTAGCCTAAAAAACTGATTATCTGCGTTTTCAACACTGGCGAAGCTTAGTTGGGGCCGGCGGGGGCGGCCGACCCCCCTGAATTTTCGCGTAGAAGTGCCGATTATATAGTATTCGTATAGAAAATTTTGGAAATATAGGGTTTCGACCCTCCGAAACTGGTTTTCGACCCCCCGAAACTAGTGACTTCCGACCCCCGGTGACTTCCGACCCCCCGAACCTTCGGGTCAAGCTTCGCCACTGGTTTTCAAAACGCAATCCAAACACTAAAAACTGATTATCTGCGTTTTCAAAACGCAATAATCTAAAAATCAGATTCAAAACGCAATCCCAAACACCCTCTGAATATCTTTTCGACAACGTTTGGTGTTTTATAACTTCTATCCGTACGTCCTTAGATAAAGAAGTAGTTAAATACTTTTTAATAATATGAAAGGTATTCATTACTCGAATTAAACTCAAAAAATTTGAAACTCAAATCAAACTCAATTTGAAGAGTGAATTAGAATTTGAAGGCTGATTACTTGAATCGGGTCTATATTTGTACCAAATTTCAATTTCAGTTTTCGAATTTGAATCCAAGGATCTAGAACCGAAGTGAATAATCCGAACTCAAGTAATATGCATGTATGTGTGTATATATTATTACTATGATTGTAAACATTTTTTTTGCGGAATCGGTTTTATTTAAATATACTCGAATTGAAATAAGCTTATTTGAATCTTATAATTTGAATTCAGTTTTCAAATATTTAGGCTCGTTTGTTTTTAACGTCATACGGATTTTATTCATCACCAAAATACGTACAAAAGCTTGAGACTAGAAAGTCACTAGCACTATACAATTTATCCCATCACCCAGAACTCTTTTTACCCCATATGACTATTACAAAAAATTAAACCATAAATTGAAAGTCAACCACTTGTCTCACTCCAAATCATGTCCTTTTGCTATATGGTTGACCCACATAAAGGCCGTTGTTTGCATTTCTCCAAAATTCCGGTCGATATAAACCCGTTTCCAAATAAAATAGTACACTTGCAGAAGATCCTTCACAATGATAGCGAGAAAAAGGAGGGATTGTGCACCACAACTTACATTGTGCCAAACTGCCACTGCAAATATGCAATGTACATGAAGTGAATAGATGGTCCAAGTCGTCATATCCTGCTCTCCACATAATTTGCATAGTGTTGAACCTTGATGCACATTTCGTTTTTGAAGACCTTATAGTGCAGGTAAACAATTTTGTTCAACCCACCACCCAAATATATACACTTTCTTTGGCGCCCATTTCTCCCACTCAAAGGGGTTGAAAGGCACCGAGGGTTTAGCTAGTATGGTAAGACATGATGAGACGGAGATAGATCCATCATAGCTTGCTTCCTAAACCCACCTGTTAGTGTTCAAATATACTGCCAAGCCAATTGACAAGTTGGGTGCGTTGATCACGCTCTTCACTTGAGATTGGTGTGTGTTTTCAGTCCCACCATTCTCGCTGCATCGCCACTATGGCATTTCTGTATTTTTTTCAGTACAAACAAATATGGTTATAACTATTTCAAAGGGTAGCATCACACCACATGTAATGTCATGTCATATTATACAAGACTACGTCAATTAGAGATGTTCACGGTTTGTTTGCTACTTTTTTCCTTACAGTTTTAAGTCAAATCATGAGTCAACTCGTCACTAACAGGTTGATTTCACACTTAATTTAATATAAAATACATAATATATAAAATAAACAAAATACATGAAACAACATATGATCATCTATAAAAACAAAAGTCAAAGAACTTGAATTGAATACAACCCTTGAAAGGTTTTCTAAGTAGGGATGAGCATGTTACCGGTTCGGTATTGAACCGGTATCGAAAATATCAGTATCGAAATTCATCAAAAATGAGTACCGGTACGGTACCGGTATTTGAATGTAAAAATCAGTAAATACCAGTACCGCACCGAACCGATAGTACCGGTATCAAAAAACCAAAAATGTGGGTACCGGTAGTGGTACCGAAATTGATTCGGTACCGGGAATTCGGTACCGATGCGGTACCAGTACCCAGTACAATTTGCTCTTCTCTATTTCTAAGTACAATAAATTGTCAAGATACAAAAGTTTAAATGGACCCAGAAACATAACAACCATTGAGTACGGAACAAATGAACCCATACTAAGGCTAAGGAGTGTGGTTCCCCCTTCCCTCTTTCTCCACCTGTCCACGCCAGCGCCATGTCATTTTTCAGTTCACATCCCTTAAATGAAGGAAATGATTCCCCCTTCTTCCTCCTTCCATTTTTTAAGTGTAAAAAAAAACCCTGTTCATTTCACCAAAACACTATAAACAAAACCAGAAACACACACACACACCCCCTTCACCCACCTCTCTCTCCTTCCTCCCCACAACCCCATCTTCTTCATCAACCCCTCATCTCCTTCATCTTCTTCCACTCGACTCAATTTTCTCCACACACTAAGTTTCATCATCTCCAGCGACGACGACTCATCGTCCTGCCGCCCTTTTCTTCTTCATCGCTTTCATTGGACCTCCGTCTTTCCCACCGTCAACCACCAATACCTGCTCCATTCCCCTTCCATTTTTTTTAGTATTTTACTTAAGAGGAAAAGACAAAAGAAGAAGCTCGGGGAGGGAGGGGAAGTTTCCCCGTGCTCACCGAAATCCGGACGGGAGGGGCGGTGTTACCGACGATAACCAAGTGAGGTGACACCTCCCCGACCCCTTCCCACACCCCATGGTCTAAATATCCATATGATTTTAGGGTTTAGTCCACTTTGATCAAGCCCACTTCACCAAATTTAATCAAGAAAAACAAGCTAGGGCTTTAGCCCACGATAAAATTACAAAAATAAACCTTTACGTACACTTAAAATTACCTTACATTTAGGTTTAAAAAAATCTCAAACCAACATTTGGCTTTATTTTTTGTTGCAAAATCAAACCTTTGTCACAAACTCATTGTGTTTTCTTTGTTAAGTGTCTCACAACCGTTAACTTTAATTTTTTTGTTGCTCGTCAATGACACAAAACAAATCAATGTTAATGATTGAAAATGACACATATGAATATATGACACGACATAGCTACTACTATTACTACTACTTTTACCACCACCACTAAAACACAAGTTGTATTTACAATAAAGTAACTTTTTGGTATCGTAAATTTGATCGCGTGTCCGTACTTAGTACTGTATCAATACCATGGTGAAGTGATGAACCGAACCAATACTAGTCAGACAACATCAGAACCGATACCAATATTTTTTTAAAGATATTTGGTCGATGTAAAACATGTGTTTATTGCTACACCAAATTCCAATTACCTTACTAGTACTGTAATGAACCAAACTGATACCGCCCAAACGCACGCCGCAAAATACATGAGAATCCCACTAGTTAACATTATAAAATGAGTGAAGTCCTATTTGAGTCCCAATGGTTTGGTCATTTTAACTACTTGAGTCCAAAATCAAAACATGTCTCGATCTGAGTCCTTAAAGTTTCTAATCTTAACATCTTGAATCCAAAAGATAACTTCTGTTAGATTTTCTCAGTTAAATTTTGTGAAATTACCAAAATACCCCCTCATCCTTCTTCTTTTGGTGACAGACAACAGACCACCCCCATTCACCCCCAACAACCACCGTATCCACTGTCATCCCCAACAACCACCATCTTCAAACATCCAACCACCACCATCTTCAACCACCTTGCCACCACCAACCTATTCTTCTGATGAATACCCATCTAATAGTTTTCAGCAACATCCATCTCAAACTTATCACCATCCGTCATCTTATTCACATGAACCTCACATCACATTTTCCCAACAACCACTGTCTCCCTCGTCACCCCCAACACACATCCATTTTCCATCTGATCACTCGGGTTCTGAAGATAGGTGGGTTCGGGATTCATATCAGAAACAGAGGAAAGGGGTTACAGTGGGTTATCGGTAACAAATGAGAGTCACCGGATCTTGGTGACTATCCAATTATGTCGATAGTTGCAGGTCACCGGAGACACAAGGTCACTGGTTTGGATTGTGAAGAGGAAGACGAATGGTGAGGATCGATGATAGTTACCTGAGAGGAAGGCACACCGACGCCAGAACCGGTGATCTTCCGGTTGTGAACTCGACTGTACACAAAAACAAGTGTGTGTGTGTGTGTGTGTGTTTGTATACTCTGCAGAGAACAAGAGATAGAAAGGGAAGAGGGTTGTTAATAATAATAATAATAATTATTATTATTATTATTATTATAATAATAACAATAACAATAATAAAAAGAAGGAGGAGGGGGTATTTTGTAATTTCACAAAATTTAACTGAGAAAATCTAACAGAGGTTATCTTTTAGAGTCAGGATGTTAAGATTAAAAACTTTAAGGACTCAGATCGAGACAAGTTTTGATTTTGGACTCAAGTAGTTAAAATTACCAAACCACAGAGACTCAATTTTCCGAATTACAATCCACTAGATTATACCCCGGGAGTTTCCCGGGTTAAGAAATTTAGTATGATACATCAATTTTACATATGAAATAGACTGATGTATAACTCTAATATTAATATCTAACCTAAAACAAATTAACAATGTACAACTCCAATGCTAACACATAACCTAAAAGAATGTAGAACTTTAATGCAACTCTAATATTAACACCTATCCTAAAGACTAAACAAATGTACAACTCTAACATACTAATATTGATACCTAACTTAAAACAACGTATAACTTATTAACCTATTGTGACATCCGTCACCTTTCATTTTATCTTTTGACCAACTTTAGTCCATCTCTTTTCATAAATTTACATCTACTAGAATCATTGTCGTATTTGAGAAAACTCTTTTCTTTTATAATAATAATAATAATAATTATAATAATAATAATAAATAATTTATGTTTAAAAAAAAAACTAAAACTCTATAAACACCAACAACCAAACCCAAGCATGACCCAAACCAACCCAACCATTTCTTTTGTGGATTTTCGGAGCCCAAGACGTGAAGCCCAACAACAGCGGCCCAATACCTGGCCCAATCCTCCCCCCCCTTCAGTTTAAAAAAAAAATGTTGCTGCTGCCCGGACTCGAACCCGAGTCTGGAGCCGGGTCAGCACAACAACACACGCACACCACCACTAGGCCACATGCTACTTGTTGAAAGACTCTGGACTTCTAATTTCTTTATACACAAACAGCGAACCAGCTGTTCCTTCCCTTTCTTCCTCGTCTGGACGCTGCAATCACGGCCAATTACCGGCCAAAATGGAAACCCACTAAAAATCAGACAATCTTCAAAATTTATGAGTCCTACGCATTCTTGACTCATGCCGACACTACTCACGCGTTAATCTTCTCGTCAAAAGCATGAATTGCGGCCTTAAATCACGCCAGTTGACCGGACAAAAGTCAACAGACACGTTCAGCCCACATCGAGTATAAATTGAACCCTCGTATCCAACCAGTAGACTCGTGCAAATGCTACGCCACCCTCAATTACCACCTTACAAACTATCTGTGTCGTGATTTTAAACTCGCCGGAGCCGAGTTATTCCGGCCATCACCTTTTCTCCGATTCCTGGAATAAATCGTAAGTCTTTTTAACTACATTGGATGCGTGATAATTTAAGGGTTAAAAGCCCTCTGTTTAATCGAATTATCGGAGCTTGAAATGAGTTTAATTGATCAGGTTGTAGGCTAGGGTTTTATTTGGGGAAGATGACCAAACCACGTATCTAATAAATGTTTTAAAAACTGAAACACATACAGATCTGCTGCCCAAATCAGTTGGTGAAAACCCCCGTTGGTTAAGGCTGTGAACCGGCCAAGGGCCCAGGTTCGACCCCCATAAGCTGCAAATCTTTTTGCGTTTTTTTTTATTTTCTTTTATATTATAAATTACATTTAAAATAGTCATGGTGGTTCATAAATTCTACAAAAATTATCTTTAGTTATTCTTATGATAAAGTTTATTATCCAATTTTTAGATTTTCAAAAATATTTTATTTATTATATAAAATAAATATTACAAGTTTATTCTATTATAATTATAAAATTCTATAAAAATATCAAAACGATTATATAAATTCCCACAAAAATTATTCTGAATTTATATAACATTAAACATTTCTGAAATGATTTTTATTTCTTAAAAATAATTTATTTAATATTTTTAATCAATTTTTGTTAGTTTTAATCATAAATAAATCATAATAAATTCATTTTTCAATATTTTTGCACCAAAAATTTATATAAATTATTTTTATCCATTTAGAACAGAAATACAATTTTTAATTTAAAAATTCTTTAATTTTAATATTTTTAAATATTAAAGTTATATTTTGACAATTTGAAATAAATAGATTAAATATTCTATTTTTTAAGAAAATAATTTTATAAAAATTATTTTCATACTTAAAACTTTATATTGTGACCATCTTTAGTCTAAAATTTACAAAAAGACTTTTGTTTATTTATTTATCGAATTTCTCTTATTTATTAAACATTTTATTTATTAATCAAACAAATACTTATCCCTAATTCGAAACCCTAGAATATACTTGTAGACTAGATAGACTTAGACTTATTTGTTACCTTATACATATGGTAATACTTGGCAACGTTGGATTACACTTATTCAATTCCACAAGACTTAGCACCTTGCTAAGGTGAGTATTACTTATCCCTTTTTTTCGTTTTACACTTTTGGGGTGATTCATGCACAAATATACAAAACTTGCACATTCATACATTTTTCTTCATTTACAATTCATATACGTGTCTTGTTTATCTTTGTGCTTTATGTTTGAACATGAACGTAGCTTACATACAAAATCGTACATCTAGACATAACTTATGTTATGGTGCTCTTTACATATAGACGTAACTTATGTTACGGTGCTCATTTAGACATAACGTATGTTATGGTGCTCTTTTAGACTTGACACGTGTTAGGGTGCTCATTATCAATTTCATCTTACCAACTTTACATTTGATCTTTGTCTTGTTTGGTTACTTATGTGTTTACATAATGCCTTGGTGATGCTAGACACATGAATTGTACCGCTTTTCAAACTTATACTATATGTACAAAGCTAGGTAGTACTCACCAACATCATATGTTGACAAAATTTATTTTCGTGCATGTTTCAGGATAAGCTGCTTGACGCTTCACATAGGACTTTGGACTTAGACTAAATAAATCAACTATCTCAATTTTTGTTATGTATTTATTTTCACATGTTGTAAAACAATATTCAATAATCAAATATTTACATTTTAGTACCATGAGCTTTTGAACAATCGTCACTACGTGACACCTCGATAATTCCGCCATCGGTTGGGGTGTTACACCTATTCGGCTCTGGTTGAAAAAAAATTCATATTTACTGATTTAAACATAATTAGTGACTTGTCTATACACGATTAATGATTTACTTGAACACTTTGTGTTTTTTTTTCCCTGTATGAACAAATCCCCACAAAAAAAATTCTCCGTTTTTTAGATAGCACTATGGTACTCGTTGGAAAGATAATAAAACGCTCGTTGATCTGGTGTAATTTTTTTTCTTTAAAAAATCTCGTATATTAAAGATATTAACATTTAAAAATTATAAGAGTAAACATGAGGGTGAAAAATCCAATTTTGTTTTTGAATTATTTTTTACTAAATTATCTCAATGACACATGGCACATTCAAAGAAGAGAATGCCTCTTTGAGTGCCATGTCATTAAAATGACTTTGGTTTATTATATGTATAGATAGATATGAGCAAATCAACTATTAGGTAAGCTTAAATATATCATGTTATCTAATAAGCAATTTAACACGGTCATTTAAACAAAGTTATGGCCTAAGGGAGGGAGGGGCGCTACCAGCGGAGCATCTTCACCGTACCAATCGCAGCCTACCACCTGGAGCACCATCCATGAACCCTTCATCGGCAGCACCAATCGTGAGTTTTCTGTAGGGTGTTTTTCGGGTTATTTTTTTGGGTTTTTTATTGACAAAAAGTGACCCGATAACCGAACCATTTAAAGTTCGGGTTGGTCGGGTTGAGGCTATTCGAGTATGGGTTAGATCGGGTTGGGTTGTTCGGTTTTCGGGTTTATATGTAATATGAAAAATATTTTTTTTTCTTGCAAAAATATCATGAAAATTCATCGTGATACTAAGAAAAATATTATCAGAATTCAAACATTATTTAACGACATGATATAATAGTGTTTAAAATTACCAACACTTGATGTTTAAGATGCCAAATAATCTAAACTTAAACACATCTATAAAAAAAACAAACATTACATGTTCGGGTTTTTATTCGGGTTTTTCAGGTCGGGTTGTTTGGGTTTTTTGTTGGGAAAAATTGACTCGATAACCGATCCATTTAAGGTTTCGGGTTGGTCGGGTTTGAGCTGTTCGGGTTTTTCGGAGATTGTCTTATTCAGGTGGCCTCAAATTCGGGTCGGGTTTCAGAAAAAAAAAGAACACCCCTAATTTTCTGGTTCCCTATCTCCTCCGCATCTCTCTCTCATCTGCATACGTGAGATAACCCACATAAACTCTTCACAGGACTACAAAAATCCACTATCCATGAGTACGAGTGTACGACGACAATAAACCCATAAGAATAATGAGATACCAGTCTCATTCATTCACTAGTTGCACCCCACCTTCCCTAGCCGTGCTTGCTGGTGTCATAAATAGCCGCCACTTATAACAGGACTGTAAGCCACTGAAGTCCTAAAACCACACGACTCAAAAGTCAACAGTCAATCACATGTTAAACAGTTTAGCATCCATCAGCTACCAATCTTTGATCCAAAAAATCATTCATTCATTCCCTTCTACTTTTCCATATAAAAATATCCCAAATCCTCTCAAACCCTAATAAAGCTGCAACCTTTCTTCACCAACACACCTTTTCATCAATGCCCATCTCCTTCTTTTTCAATAAAGCTTCCATCTTTTGAATCTTTTTCCTTGATCCACTTCAATGGGTGGCTGTTTCAGCAAAAAAAACAATACCCATCATACCCCTAATCATTCCAATGGCTTCCCACCCTCTAATAAGCATCAAGATTATCATCCTTCAGTTCCTCAAACCTATCCTAAACCATCATCTACTCATACCCAACAACCCAACAGCATCAGCAGCTGCCACGTCAGCAGCATCAGCAGCCACCACAACAAACTCCTAGACATGTAACACATGTAACACATGTAACACATGTTCAGGGAACTGACCCTAATACAATATTGGGTAAGTCTTTTGAGGATATTAGAAGGTACTATTCATTAGGGAAAGAATTGGGTAGGGGACAGTTTGGTGTGACATATCATTGTACTGAGAATTCAACTGGTCATACTTATGCTTGTAAGTCTATATTGAAAAGGAAACTGGCAAGCAAGAATGATAAGGAGGATATTAAGAGAGAGATTCAGATTATGCAGCATTTGAGTGGGCAGCCTAATATTGTTGAGTTTAAAGGGGCTTATGAGGATAGGCAGTCTGTGCATCTTGTCATGGAGTTGTGTGCAGGTGGGGAGCTTTTTGATAGGATTATTGCTCAGGGGCATTATACGGAGAAAGCCGCGGCTGCGATTTGTCGCCAGATTGTGAATGTTGTTCATGTTTGTCATTTTATGGGTGTGATGCATAGGGATCTTAAGCCTGAGAATTTCTTGCTGTCTAGTAAGGATCAGAACTCGATGCTTAAAGCGACGGATTTTGGTTTGTCCGTGTTTATCGAAGAAGGTATAACGTTATAAGTTGTTAAGTTTGTTTATGTTCTCATATTTTGATACTTGATATGTATATTGTATAAATAGTTAGTAATGAATTAGTAGTAACTCCCACCGTGATTTTTAGGTTAGTTTGAGGTTACTAGCTTAGAGGGTGTTTGGGATTGCGTTTTGAATCTGATTTTTAGATTATTGCGTTTTGAAAACGCAGATGATCAGTTTTTAGTGTTTGGGATTGCGTTTTGAAAACGCAGATAATCAGTTTTTTAGGCTACCAAAACGCAATAATCTATAAGTAGCTCCACCCCTGCTTTTCCAAAACGCATAATCTGTTTTGAATAATCAATCCCAAACACCCCCTAAGTATTGCTTTTTTGTGCTTCGGGCACTACATGGAGTTCATATGTGACTTAGGCATCTTTCTTTGTTTGTTCATGAATTTAGTATATAATCAAACTACCTTGATCATGTGTACCCCTTATAAGCCATATGAAATGGGCTACCGTTATCCTCTTACATTGCATTTACTTCATTTAGATGTTTCTTTTGGCGTGTTCGCTACTCTGGGATTGGGCGTTACGGTATTTTTGGTGATTGTTGAAGACTTGAATAAATTATGTTGATAAGGGCAATTTTATTAGTATTATTTTAGACAAACTTAATTATTATTTTTTTTTATAATTATCTTTTATCATTTAGTGGTAGACTGCTAGTTACTTGTCCTACTCCTACAAGGATTAGATTAGGATGTCTTTTAGTATAAATAGGGCTTTAAGGTTGTAATTTTATTATGCTGATTAATCTCTCAAACGTCTAGTCGTCTACTAAACCTAATATTACTTTTATGATTTTATCTGTTTTTTTAATTCATTTCCATTATTTATACGAGCCAGGTCTTATCATAAGCGTATCATGAATGGTGTGTTCTGTTGAAGAAACAAAATCATATTCTTCTTTATTTTCCATTATTGGGCTCTTTCGTAAATTAAATTTTCATGCTTTTATTATTATTATTTGGAAATATTTTTCAGGGAAGGTGCACCGTGACATAGTTGGTAGTGCATACTATGTTGCTCCGGAAGTACTGAGGCGTAGCTACGGGAAGGAAATAGATATCTGGAGTGCAGGGGTTATGTTGTATATTCTATTAAGCGGTGTGCCTCCATTTTGGGCAGGTAATCGAAATGTAACGATTTTCATTAATGCATTCTGTTACTTCGGTTTTCTTTTTGGATATTTATCCTTTTTCTTTATATGTCTGTAGAGACCGAAAAGGGAATATTTGATGCTATACTAGAAGGGGAAATTGACTTTGATTCTGACCCATGGCCCTCGATATCACGGAGTGCCAAAGATCTTGTTCGTAAAATGTTGACACAGGATCCAAGAAAAAGAATTACTTCCGCCCAAGTTCTTGGTAATTCGTTATGAGTTTATTTTAATGTGCATTTCAGTAAACGAGTTACATTTCGACTTCTGGATCTTACACTTGCATGAATCTCTTAGCTTTCAGCTCACGGCACCTAAGAGAACTTCATGATAGTCTTTTAGTAATCATTCAATTGGTCACTTAGGTAATAGGTTTATGTGGTTTATGATTATTTGTCAAAGTCTTTGGTGTCCTGTAATCATGGACAACGGTGAACCTCACTAATCCGTTGTACCTACGACAAGGGACAAATAGGTAATTCTACCCTATAAACTTCCCGAAAGGAGGCTGCGTCTTCATGGAACTTCCCAAGACCGAACTTCTTGAAATTATTCATGGAACAAACTTTGATATGGTAGTCTTTTAAGTAAAATTTTTAAATGGATTTTATTGTAGTATTTTAATACAAGGAGTATCACTAAAAACATTTATTTGTCTAACTTGGCTACGTTTCGTTAGTGAAATAGAAAAAAGTAGCAGAAAATCACTATATGATTTTATACATGTGCGTAATCTCTTTGCAGACGGTATTTTGTAATAATTATTAATGATTAAAGAAGTAAGTCCGGATGCTAATTTGAACACCCCCAAGGGAAGCCGTTGTATTTGTTTAGGGACAGTGATCTATTTGTAGTTTTTATCTTGCAATTATGTGTCTCCGTTTCTGATTATCCTTATTTTTTTAATTTGTTTTTTTTTTGTTATTTAGAGCATCCATGGCTCAGAGAAGGCGGAGAAGCGTTAGACAAACCGATAGATAGTGCTGTACTATCCAGAATGAAGCAATTCAGAGCAATGAATAAGCTCAAGAAACTCGCTTTGAAAGTAAGCTTCAACCTTGTTTTTTTTAATTCCAAAATTTAGGAAATAAATATATAAATCTTGCAATTGGCAAACTACTATTTTGGGCGGCCTTGTTAGAATGGGCTACGTAATCTTGCTTTTCTTGATATGACATTGCCCTTTTTTAACCCATTGTATAATCTTGTCATAAGAGAACAAAATAGTATATATTTTGATTATTGCTATGATTTTCTGTTTATTTAGGGTACCAGATTTAGAAAAACTTATTATTGAGATAAATGCAAAATTACCTACCTATCTCTGGCTTTTGTTAACTAAATATCTGATTCGATTAATGATTTTTAAACCGCAATAATTACTTCCAAAACACACATCCAAAAAATTTACATGAAGTTTCTATGTCTGCTATTCAACAAATGTTCTTAATTAGAGTGTTATTTTTTTATACCATTTCCCTCGATTTTGTGGGATCAACATTCGGTTTTTTGTTCTCGCATCATTCACATGTGAGCAACCAAATAAAATTAATAAATTCCCTGAATGTGTTGTATTGGAAAACGTTCGCAGGTAATTGCAGAAAGTATGTCCGAAGAAGAAATCAAAGGTCTCAAAGCAATGTTTGTCAACATGGATACCGATAAAAGCGGTTCAATCACTTATGAGGAATTGAAGACAGGACTTGCCAGGCTTGGTTCCAAGCTTTCAGAAGCTGAAGTTAAACAACTCATGGAAGCCGTGAGTTCTTTGATCTTTATTTATGCATATATTTTATAAGTTTCCTAAGCCTTATATTTTTCGCCTGAACATAATTTAGGGCAAACTGTGATCTAATAGAAACAAATTTTACATCTTTTTTTTCTTATGATATTAACAACTCTATATCAGGTGCAAAATAGAAACAAACTGACAATTTATTACTGGCTTTACCGCTTTAGCAACCGACCTCATTTTAACTGCTTTCATGAAAACTGGTTGATGCCATGCCACCTGCCACATTTATATGAGAAATAAATTTATTGACAAGTTTGCAATGTTTTTTTTTTGATATTTATAGATATTAACTGTCACATCATGTATCCTACTCTACAAGTGGGATATTACTGGTTATGTTAGTTTGTTTATAACTGTCACGTGGCGTGTACATATACTGGTTGGACCGGTCATTTGTTGCTACAATCAGTAGTTAATTGTACTCGCCTCGTCGCAAAAATAGTGTCCTCAAACAAAATAACTCAATTTAAAAAAAAAAAATACATTGTTTAGTTAGTAGAATGCCAATTTTACCCTTACATTTAAGACACTGTTGACTTGAAAAACTAGCATTTACAGGAGGGTAAGATGGAAAAAAATAGTAAATAACGATACTTTTTGGAAAGCGGGCGGATTTTTTTGACAAATAAAAATAGTAATGCGGAGAGTTTTGGGACGGAGGGAGTAGTTAGGCTGCTATAATCTTGTTAATTAAACGTTAGTTGATTTCTATTTTGCAACCTGATTTGAAGTTGGTTGCTAAAATCGTAAAAAAAAATAAAAATAAAGTTCATTTCTTTTTTGTGCATTATTCCTATAGTAAATTAGTTATTCTACATTTCAGGCTGACGTGGATGGAAATGGAACAATTGACTACATTGAGTTCATAACCGCTACCATGCACAGGCACAGGCTCGAAAGAGATGAGCATCTATATAAAGCGTTCTGTCATTTTGATACTGATAATAGCGGGTTAGTTACATTGTAGTATAGTTTTCATTCCTACTTTTGCCTTTTAATGCATATATGTGTCTAAATTTATTCCATGTCCTTAAAAGTTTGGCTTGGAACCAACCATGGGAAACATAATGTTTATACCAAAGATTATGTGCGTGTAGGGTTGTTGTAACAAATTATTGATGATACCGATTTAGTCTTAGTGTTGAAGACTTTGTGCATTCTACTAAAAGTTGATTAAAAAAATTACAGGCCTAGTCAAGGTCAAATACCTTTCTATTCAAATTCAAATTTGATGGGGTTTTTAAAACGCTGAATCCAGATTCGATAACTAGTATCACACCTTTTAACAAGCAATACGGTATAGTTTGTTTAATTGTTAACTTTATCATGCAAGCCCTACCAAATCGGAGTTTGCATTTTTTTTAAGTTTGACTTGAAAAGTCAAAAGGTTTTTCTTGGATCAAGAGTTATGAAATTAGTAGTTTCTGTGGATTATAATTTGTGATCTAACCTGGTATGGTGATGGTACACAGATATATCACCATGGATGAACTAGAAACAGCCATGAAACAATATGGCATGGGCGACGAAGATACCATCAAGGACATCATTTCTGAAGTGGATACCGATAATGTAATCATTCTCTATATTTTCTTTTATGCAAATAGACCGTTATTCTCAAGAAAAAATGGTTACATAAAAACCATAGTTGTTAAAAGACATCGCCTCTTGCGCCTAGGCTCATTTTTTAGGCGAGGCGATGCATTTGCGCTTTGAGTCGAGGAAATTGCGCTTTAATTCTCCAGGTGATGTTTAGGCGCAAGTTTCAGCTAGATTCCCAAATTTTGGAGAGTTTCCAGCCAAATTTGTTAAATTATGGCTAGATTCCAGCAAAATTTCTATTTTTATCTAAGTAAAACTTCTTCTATACACTACTACATCAATATTTTAAGACTTTTGAACCAACTAGATGAAAAATAGTATTATTTTAATATATTTTTACTTTATTTTCTTTGTTACCTTTTTTTTATCTCAGGCCCTCGCTTTTTTTTGCGCCTAGTCCCCAGGCAAGGCCTATGCGCCTTAAGTGTACCTAGCGCCTTTGATAACTATGATAAAAACGCCCCATTAAGTATGATGATCACATAAGTTTAGATATGTAGAATAATCAGTTTAAACAAACAATGATATGATATGATACGATAAACGTTTTGTTTTTTGAACAGGATGGAAGAATCAACTATGAGGAGTTCTGCAACATGATGAGAAGTGGAACCACACATCAAGCCAAGCTCTTCTGATGTTTTTATCATGCTTTTCATATTATGTAGATGAGGCTCTTGCTGGACTTCTTTTTTTTTTTTTTTTTTTTGGATAAGTGAGCTTTGTTTGTTTGTTGTTTACTCTTGTAATGATCATAGTAACTTGAATATGTTTGTTGAACATGGTTGTTATATACATCTAGAATGTTTTATAATGTTTGTAGTTGTTAACATGTCACACTGCTAGGTGTGTATAAAAAAACTGGGTTAGGAACCAAATCGAATATTTGGATATCGGTTTGGACCCAAACGGAAGGGTTGACATTGGGTTTAACCCAATACTTTGAAACATGTTAAATCTATTTTCAAACGTGTCAAACCCGACCCTTTCCCCCTTAAGATAGAATTTAACCCAAACCGGTTTGGGGGAAACGGGTTATAGCTTTTTTTTGCCCATACCCACACGGTTTTGGGCCATAACCCGGTTTGTGCACTAATGTGACTGAACTGAACTTATTTAATGGACAATGGACTAAAAAATTGTATTATCTAGACAATTTTCTTTTTTTTTATTAGCATTTTAAACAATTTCTTACTCAAAGTTAAGTTTATACAAAGTGTATTAGCGCCAATCCATTTCTAACAATTTTAAGGATTAAGAATCTAGAGATCTAACTAGAGATGAACAAGAAACCGGTTCCCATTCTCCACGCCTAAAACCAAACTGAACTGGTTTGAAAAAAAAAGTTCCAAACCGGTCTATTTATTTAATAAAATTTTATTTTGTTATTTTTTTAATTTATAAAAGCCCGGGTTATTTTTATCCTAAAACAGTTCAAAAACTATAAAAATAAAATAAAATTGGTATTTAATGTTTTTTCTCTCTCTCGTAAAAACGGTTTAAAAAAGTGTGCTTAAGAACCAACTTAGAAACCGGGGGGGGGGGGGGGGGGGGGGGGGGTCTGAACCGGTTTCAAGTTGAAACAAATTTGACTAAGAACCGGTCTAAGTCAAAACTGGTTATGGTTGGAAAAAAAACCCTATCTGTCATCTCTGTAGACCCAACCCGCTTCACTTTATGTATTAAGAATCAGTGAGGCCCAATCTATTTAACTTTGTGGATTAAGAATTTTTTAGGCCCAACCCATTACATTTTATGGATTAAGGATATCCTTACGTCCAAGTCCACCTTTGACTTTTTAGTCTTTTCATATTTGACTTATTAATATTTTTACCGATTATATCCTAAGTGTTTATATATCCCATAATGTTTATTTCATAGCATTTGAAAGTCTCATTCTACTTGAATACCATGATTGATTTTTGGTTCTTGTATGCATTATCCAGTTTTATAGTTTGTTTCTTTTTTTCTTTCATAGTTCAAGTAATAAAATTGAAGGGTTTTTTTTTTTTTTTTTTTTTTTTTTTTTTTTTTTTTTTTTTTTTTTGAAAGGCTTAGTTCAGTGGAAATCATTGTACAACCTTAACCTAATAGTCTCAAGTTCGAATCCCTACACACACACCGGTGTCCTCCTTGCCTAAGCTCAAACCGTCACGGGGAATTTTTTTGTGATGTGCATAGATCGAAACTGAGACCTACACCCAGGATGGGAACCCCTAAAGGAAAACTCACCCTATTTAATTCGCATAATCGGTTAAGATTAGATAATTACTTTATTTATCCAAGATAATATTTTTTTTAAAAGCATTTATCCAAGATTAAATAACACTATTATAAAAAGCTAGAGTTTAATAGTTTAATTAGATAGCCTTTACTCATTGCCGGAATAAATAAATTTTAAACAATTTGAAGTATGAAGTCAAATGTTTTTGAAAGTTTATTTATTCCGGCAAAGAGTAAAGGCTATCTAATTAAACAAGTGTGTGGGCCAATGATCTCCAGCTCAGCTGGTTTGAGGTAGGGTGGGTTTTCCCTTAGGGGTTCCCATCCTGGGGGGGAGGTCACAGGTTCAATCCATGCACACCACAAAAAAATTCCCCGTGACGGTTTGAGCTTAGGCAAGGAGGACACCGGTGCGTGGGTAGGGATTCGAACTTGGGACCAATAGGTTAGGGTTGTATAAGGATTTCCATTGATCTAAACCTTTCAAAAAAAAAAAAAAAAGTGTGTGGGATTTGATTATTCAAAACAAGTTATGTGTTTTAGAAATGTAGGGGTGGGGCTGCTTATAGATTATTGCGTTTTAGTAGCATAAAAAACTTATTATCTGCGTTTTTAAAACACAATCCCAAACACTAAAAACTGATTATCTGCGTTTTCAAAACACAATAATCTAAAAATCATATTTAAAACGCAATCATAAACTCCCTCTAAGTTTCGTAAAAAAATAAAAAATAAAATTATTCATCATTTTATTTAGGGTTAGTTAATTTCTGATAAATATAAGATCATTTATGACAAATATGATGATTTAATTGTATAGTTAGTTTTCTTTAACAGCCAACTAAACGTAATGCCCCGACTACGTGGGGCAACCAAATGGCAAAAGGTACCGCAGACGCTCGCGAATGACACAACGCTGGGTAGCCTGGGCCCACGATAGAACCTGGGCCACGAAAAACCCACCTGTTCAAATGCCCGCCGCATGTTTGAGTATTTTGAATTTTGGTATCTTTTTTGTGGGAGATGGCATTTTTGTATACTTCAAATTGGCGTACATGTAAAAACTAATACAAAAATCAGTTTTGTTTTTTTCTTTTCTTTTTTGGATGTAAGCCACTTGGTGGCTCTTGTGTGACACTAATTTGGACTATTATAAAACCATATGTTGGTACCCTCTTAATGATGGTATCCTATGTCACATGGTGGGGCAACTTAAATAGCAATGTGTACTTCACTCGATAAGTTCATAGTTGATACTCGCATTTCAAATATAATCAAGGAGTTTTCAAGCTAAAACATTATGCGGCAGTGGTGTCAAAGGTGACCGGCCTATTTAACATCTAAGCAATCACAATTTTAGTGCCTACTTTATCTCCCCTCTAATCAACAATCAAAATTATCACGACATTTTATTTTGTTTTAAGACAAGTTACCTTTAGATAGTGGATAAGCGGCAAAAAGTAATATTTAAAATAAATTATTTGGTTGATATTTTAAACAAAAAATAAATTATGTTATATACAACTTGGTTATAGTGAAAATTATATCAAAATATACACAAAATCATATCTAAAAAAACATATTTAGATTTACATTAAGTATTAATTATTAGAAACATCAAAATATCAAATTTACCATTTTGCAATAACTATTAATTGATGAAAATTTAGCACCGACGGATTTAGAAGAAAAGTTCAAGGTGTAGCAAAAAAATTATTTTGGACTTAAGGGTGACCTATTATTTGCTCCAGGGTATCCCGATACATAAAACAAATATTTTTCTTATGCTAATTTGACCTAATTTTAGCACTACAGTTTTTGTTTTGTCTCCTTTTACATTCCAAGAATTAGTAAGAATATTATTAATATTTTGTCCATTTGGGGACTTCCTAAAACTGGAATGATACAAAAAAATAAAAATGAGCCTGACCTATGTGTAAGGATGAAACGTATAAATTAAGAAATTATAAAAAAAAATGTACATATATGATGTTTAGATTGTTTATCAAGTGAAAAGTAATTAAAAAAAAAAAAAAAAACTTTTCAATCTATCTTTATCAGTAAAACTTGTGGGAGTTAGCCATAGTTTTACGCTCGTTTAATTACCGATTGGGACTTGAGGGAGGAAAGAGAATCTGGGTTCATGTTTGCCACATTTCTAAAAACAACAGAAATTTTTTTAAAAGAAGTCATCTTATTGTTTTTTCCTATAAAAAAAGCCAGTATAGTTTTAAATTACATTACGTTACCCTCTATTTCGTTGACATTTTAAAATAATCATTGAACAGTTGAAGGGGACTATGCATTTGGCATCGTAGCGGTTGTTGTTACTTTAGAGCAATTGGCATGAAAAGGAAATGGCGTATCTTTTCTAACAAGCCAGTCAGGATTGAGGGTATTTTTTTTTTTTTCTTTGAACGATAACTTTCATTAGAAAAACAATGTGCCCTCAAAGCAAGGACCGCCAATAATTACACAAGCATATATAAAGGGTATCTCGCCCAATCCTTCCAACCAATACAAGAAAATTTTGATCTATTTTGTAACCAAAGAAAAGCCATAGATTTCACTTCTGCCACCACCTCCCGAGCGTTCTTGTTTTTGTCTTGAAATAATTTCTCGTTCCTTGCCTTCCATATGGCCCATATAGTGATCCATACAATTCCTCGCACAATCTTTTTTCTCCATTTACCACAATGCACATTCTTATACAGGATTGAGGGTATTAATTATGGGTGAAATTAAATCGCTGTATTTCCATTGAATAAATAGTCGAAGTCCATTCGGCTTGATTGGTGTAAGGAATAATATAAAAAAAGAGAGGGAAAAAGATTCATCTTAAATAAATCAAAATCAATAAAATAAGTAAATAAAAATGAAGTAGAAGAACTCAGATTCCAAATGAACAAATTCAAACTTGAAAAGGATCTTTCTTATTCTCGAAGAATGAGGGGCAAGGGGATTGATCGAGAAAGATCTCTTGTTCTTATTATAAGATCGTGATTGGATCCGCATATGTTTGGTAAAGAGAATAATTAAAAACGGAAAGTGTTCAATTGGAACATGAAAACGTGACTAAGTCAAGCTCCCTTCTACCTTTGCACTCGAGGGCCAATCTCCGTCCGGCCCGAGGAAACCTTTGCACGCCTCCGTTACCTTTTAGGAGGCCTACGCCCCATAGAAACTGTCTACCTGAGACTGTCCCTTGGCCCGTACGTCCTGACACAAGGTTAGAATTCTAGCTTTTCCAGAGTGGTATCTCACTGATGGCTCGGACCCCCCCTCCCCCGGAAGGAGGCCTTCTTCGCCTTCCACCTAAGCTGCGCAGGAAAGGCCCAAAGCCAATCCCAGGGAACAGTGAAGCTTCATAGGGTCTTTCTGTCCAGGTGCAGGTAGACCGCATCTTCACAGACATGTCTATTTCACCGAGCCTCTCTCCGAGACAGTGCCCAGATCGTTACGGAGCCTGGATACTTCAATGTAGTAGTCCAACTGAACCTTGCGGAGGAACCCTTAGGTTTTCGGGGCACTGGATCTTTCTGTCCAGGTGCAGGTAGTCCGCATCTTCACAGACATGTCTATTTCACCGAGCCTCTCTTTTGAACGGCTAACGAATCAATTTCCGAGCACTCTCGGGCACCCTTTTGGCGACTCGGGTACTCGAGAGTACCCGGGCCACCAATTGCCACCAATTCCCGGGAAAACCCGACCACTCACTCGCCCAAAGGCACGACAGTGAAATAATTGGTAAAACCGGTCGGAATCAGGACTCGAACCCAAGCCAATGGCCTGGTCATCTCTTATTTCCCCTCCACCAATGTCTTCCAAATGTAGCTAGTGGGAATTGAACCCAAACCTCCCATAAGAAACTTTAGGCCCTCAACTAACTGCGCTACAAGTGTTGGAATGGTGTAGATGGAAATGTTTTGATGTTTGATTCTCTTTTTTGTTGGGTTTGTAGTTTTGTACTTTTGTTTTGCTTAGTCTTTTGTCTTTGGTTTTAGTGAAAGTTGTTTGAAAAAAAAAAATTATAAGTTGAAGGCCACTAGGCATTTAGAAACATTTATTGAACTGTACTCTACATTTAATATGACTATTGAACTTTACTTTTTTAAAAGTTCAATTGAAATCATTTACGGATTATTGGAGTATCATGATAACACCAGTGTTATCACGCGATCATATTCCATCACCAAGTTATCAATTCATGAGGAAACTCATAATTACGAGAAAACCCCTTGTAAGATTCGAACCCAAGACCTTTTAGTCCCTAAGTTTTATCTCACCACCAAAACGTCGCTGGAATGTAATGTCTTTGGCTATTGAACATGCCATAGAATTCAAAGACATGCCACGAGATGCTATTGATTAGAGCATGGGCAATGGTGTGTTTCTTTTTTATGTTTTTACGGATAGAGAAATGTGAGATGGAGGAGAAAGGGATATAGGTGAGAGGGTAAGATAATGTTTCAATGGAACTATTCTTTATCATCACCTTCATCAAAGGGCCAAGAGGTGTCTTCTGACCCTCAGTCACTAGAATTCGTTTAATTTGTATGTATAAATTTAAGGTTTATTATTTTTTTACATTGGATACTTTGAATGTAACCGACAAAGAAGATAACCTTATCTTGATGTATAAAGTTATGGTTCCAACAATACCAATAAAGACAAGTGCATTTTGGAAACACACCTTTCAACTTAATAAATGGAGATTGATTTTAAATGTGTTAGGTTTAGGAGCGGATTTTAAAACGGATAATTATAGTTTATTAATTGTGTTAGTGAATTAATAAATAGTTGTAATTATCATGTCATATTTAATTGGTTAACTATGAGGTTATCAAACATCCTAAACCTGTTAGGTGCAGTGACGGATCCAGAGGAGGTTGAAAAAAGTTGAAAAAATAGTGAAAATCTACGAAAGAAACCCCATGAAAATCATTCATGAATTCACACTGAATAGGTATGGACGTGTAGTTAGCTATATAAATACCACTGTGTGGGTATGATGACCATAAAATAAATTCAAGTTTTTTTTAGTTTTCTTGAATCTAATAATACTATGAGAGTTAGCCATAATATTTTGTTCGTTTGAGTATCGACCATGGTTTGAGTGCCCTCCATCATAAACACAAACAAGACAACATTTGATTACCATCTCATGCATCATACATACTCATACTCCACCATCATCATCCATCCATATCTACAATCACTCACTTTCCTTAAAACATATATAAAAAAAAAACTAAAGAGAAAAAAACATGTCCTACATCCATCTTACACATTGGAAGCCATCATGATACATGCTCACACCATCATCATATCACCTTCTTATTCTCCACATCCACACCACCATCATCATTACCAAACCACAACTTACTTTTTTTAATTTAATGGTGTTTGTTTGCAACATTGCATTGCTTTCTAATCTCACCTTTAGTACCAGTGAGTGGATTGTTCTCAGTCAGAATAGTGATGGCCCTTCCAAAATGTTTAAAGAAATAATCTTGGCTTTTTGCCATCTTCTTGACAAATGGTTTGGTCCTTTTGTCATTTGCCAATTGGTGGTCCACAATCAATAGACCCTTGTTGTCCAATATGTTTCTATAATAATTGTTGTCGAGTTTCATAGGGGTACCACGGTCATTTCTCACGTATTGCACTGCCTTGGGGTCTGGGATAGCGTCTGGACACTTGTGGAGCATGTGCTCAACATGACCCGGGTCAAGAGCTGGGTCCACTTCTGGATACAGACGGTGCACCAACTTCACGCAATGTGTCCTACCCACACTGTGGGAACCTGTTTCAACAAAATATATTATTATTTGATTTACTATTTATCTCTATGTTTTTTTGTTAGTCAATTATATCTCTTGTTTTAATGCTATGATAGTTATTTTTAACACAATAGTGGCGAATCCAAAAATGATTTCCATTAAAATTTTCAAATTTTTTTTTCAAATCGAGGGGTTCCTGGGAACCCCGGAACCCCTTCTGAATCCGCCACTTATAGCCATTGTAGGTAGTTTCATTTATTCAATACACAGAAAATATCATCCGACATGGGATATATATATGAAAAGTTTGTAGCTTGCTTTGATAAAAAAAAAACTCAAAATATGCTTGTTTGTAAACGAGCCGGGCCAAAACTAAGGTTGGCTCGGCTCTTGGCTTGCTTGGTAACTAGCTTGTGGCTCACTTGATTTGCTCTTTTAAATTAAATCCTTGATTTGCTCTTTTAAATTAAATCCCAAATTGTAATGGTAATGGTAGTAACAATAATTATAACATAAAAAAATCTTGAAGAAAAAAAACAAATATAATACATATATTATTTTTATTCGACCTTTATCTTTAAAAAATATTAAAAAAAAACAGAAATAATGCCATATGATATGTGTATGTTGAAAAATATATGTTTTTTGTTTTTATATGTCAATAAGTGTAAAAAATTAAAATAAATAAATAAACAATGAGTCGGCTTGAGGCGAGCTAGCTCGACTTTTTAGCTCATGAGCCAAGCTGAGCCTGCTCAATTAAGTTCGAGCTCGAGCACTAATGCAAGAACATGCATATATACCTAGTAAAGCAACAACTCCAGGGGTGTCAATGCCAATGTTCTTGAACCTTTCAAGAACCACAGTCATGCTCTCATTGTGATCTGGAAGATATTGCTCCAATATATCAGCTCTGCTCTTCCTACCATCCCTTCTCCCTGTTTTTAGAGGTATGTGTGGCCCACCAAGCTGCCATTATTCAAAAACATGACCACAAATTACACATCAAAATGGCTAGTGTTTACAACCAAGTATTTGTAACATTCTTTATTATTTATTGACAATAATTAAACAAAGTACAATTATTGTTCCACAACAGCACAACTTAATTTATTGCATGAATATACAAAGAGAGTACTATTTATTAATGCATAACATATGTTATATCAGAAAATCCAAATCAACAAAGGTACAACTAACCAAAGCATAACATACATATAAAGTATGTTCATGCTCATAATCATAAGAGAATTAATTACCTAAAACATGATTTATCGAAGAGATTGACTAAAAAAGGTATAACTGATTTAGTGACACGTAATGTTGAGTGGATATCACGTCACGCATGCATATACAAAAATAGTAGAACACCGACAAAAAAAGTACAGCTAGGTAATGCATGCAGAAAGTTACCACATCAAGAATAAACCAACTAAACATAAAAGAAAATTACCAAAGTAGTCAAATCCAAAGACTTGATTTTAATCAAATTAGTAATTTCACCGTAAAGGTTTCCAAATAGTCAAGTTAGCCGCACGCTAAACACTAAGGGCAGACGGGGCGCTATCAGAATTGGACACGGGTACCTTACTATCAGCACGGTAACACTGCCGCCACACATGCTGGTAGTGGTCCCGTGAGCCAAATTCTGGTTCTAGTTAACGGGCTGGTACCCGTGATTTTTCTCTTTCTCTCTCCTCTTTGTCTCTATCTCTCTCTAATTGATTGTTGTTAAATAATCAGTGAAGCATTGCTTTAAAAAAATGTTTCAGTGAAGGAAATCTGTGAAGTGACGTAGAAGTGTAGGATTGGTTAAAATCAGTGAAGTTTAAAAAACTCGCGGGTAGTGCCCCATCCGCCCTAAGAGGAGGCGGGTCACTACCAGCAAACCGTGATGGTACCCTTCTACCAGTACGGTAACACTGTCTCGAGTGACACTACTAGCACGGGTGTTATATCACGGATGTATTGAGAATGAGGGTTTTTGTTTTTTATGGGTTGGGTGGTATATGATAGTGTTGCCTCAAAAACTGTGTTTCAGTAAAATGATGTAGCAATGTAGAATTAATGTAAATCAGTGAAGTTGAAAATATTTCAATCGAGCGTCCCGCCCACCCTAAAAAAATACCATATTTGTCGGCTAACCCCGGACTTTCATTTTCTGATTTGGAAACTTTATTCGTCAACTTGAATATTTTGATAATTTTTTCTTAAAAATAGTATAAAGTAATGCATGCAGAAAAAGAAAATAATAAAAAAGGATTAAAATCAGGAAACAGAAATGTATACCGCAACAATCCCATCCCTTCCAGAAAGTACAAGTATATCTGCACAAGATACAACTCCTGGACACTCCCTCTCCACAGCTTCCTTGATGGTTTCAAGATACCTGAAATTTCTTAGTCCAAAGCTTCTGTCTGTCTCTTTCTCAGACAGTGTTCTCCTTGTTGAGTCCAGAAGCAATGATGCATCACATGACTGTAAATACAAAAATAAAATAATAATAATAATAATAAAGTGTTGTTAACTATGCATAAAAATATTGTGTAGGTATAAAGATATTATGTAGTAAGAGATGTACCTCAACACCACAGTCATGGAAGATGTTTCTAAGCCAAGAGAAAGCAGTGTTCTTATGGCGTTTGTAAAGAAGGCCAACTTGTTCTCTGATGATATCTTCAGCTTGTGGGCATGTGTCTTTGTAGAAGTTGAGCATGAGACCAGGGTCTGACTCGGTGTCATCTGCAAGTGTAGCAATGGCTGAGAGGGAGAAGAGAGCAAAGAAGATGAGAGCTTTAGGAGCCATGGTTGCTCTCTTTGTGTAAGGGTTGGATATCAGTGTGGTGGTGGTGATGAGGTTCTTATATAATATTCAAGGATCCTACAATGATGATGAGGTAACCGCTAAAAATAATCAACAAGTGTACCATCAAAACAATTACTCCATTAGAATATTAAGGTTGGTTAAGTTATGTTATGAATGGTAAAATACATGAAAATGGTGAGAAAGATAAAAAAAAAGAGTATGTCATAAAATATAACACAATGATGAAAATAAAATAAAAAATACAATGATTTAACAAAAATTTTAAACTCTATATTCGAAAATTCAAAAGCGAAGATCTAAAATCTAATATCGTAGAGTTCGATGAGATGGTTACAATGATGCTAAATGAGTTTAATCAGAGTCCGTTTAGTACTCTTCCAATTTTAAGTAAACTATGTATTTAAACATTTCCTTTAAGGTTTGGTTGATAATTAAATACTTTTAATTAAAAGTTGTTTTATCATAAAATATTAACAATGTTACATTATCTCTAACACATAAACACAAAGGATATGCTTGGCAAACCTAGCTAGTGACTGGAAGCTAGTAGCTAAAGCTTGTATGCATATAAGTAGGGTGGGTTGTCCTCCCTTTTGAAACAACCCAGAGGTGTGAAGACAACCCACCCCCTTTATTATTGATTATTTATAATGGATTAAAATGGAATAAAAATAGGTTGAGAGATAATAAATAAAAACTGAAAATCCATAGCAAAATTGCTACATTAACCGTCTAGTTGTCCTATGCCTGTCTGAACAGCGTCGGTTAATCCTGTAAAATAATAATAAAGTGGCCCGTCTTTGATGTTCTCTGGAGGACGGGGACAGCCCTAGCGGGGTGGTGTTCGTGTTCTTAACAGGCAGAACAACCCAAGGGACAGTCCTCATGTCGTATAGCCTAATCATACTAAAAGATATTTTTATTCGTTGATGTGAAGTAAATTGATATTAATTATTATCAATTATTGTTGTTTTGATATTAATTATTGTTTTAACTCTTCTAATGTTCCTATCGATGCTTGTTTTGTAATATTTTCTTTATTATATTATATATCGGTTTTCTAATACCCAAACATGACTAACATAATTTGGGTATGTACAAAAAGCGGTAGATAAATAATCTATTCTCACTGAGGTAAAGGTAAAAAAACACCAGTTAGGAACAATATAATAATTATGTCTATTCTTATATGTTTTGAAGTAGATTAATTTATGGTCCTGTTATTTGGGTCAACTTATGGATTTTATCTTTGCTATGTTTCATACGAATTCAGTCGCTCTGGTCATTGTTCGTACCTGAAGATGATGGTCCATTAGTTAGTATTATAATTTTCAAATTTTCGATTAAATCAGTGTAAATTTACACTTTTATCCTTGATATTAATAAAAATAGAAACCGTAAAGCCCTCTTTAATACGAAATGATTAAAATGCTCGTGAAATTATCTAAGTTAAATGTTTTAACACCAAAGGACCATCTTTGGAAGAAAATAGTGTTCCAAAAGACTGAACCGTAAAATTCACAACCTATTGATCAAATAGTAACTTGAAACAAACAATTGGAACAAAATTTATAATCTACTATATATGTGTTTTATAAAATATACATTTCTCATAATTTTTAGACTCATATACACAGATTTTTTTTTAAAAGAAAACGTTTGCAAATATTTTCCGTATGAGCTTTTGAATGAAATATATAGATATATATATATTGATGTGCACAGTGCACTGATAAAATAAAACATAAATATTGGGAAGATTTTTAACTATAAAAGTTATTTCTTTTATAAAGTGGCCCACTATTATATAAAAAACACTCTAAATTCAAATATTTTAAGTTGGTTAAATTAATAATTTTTGTCAGATTCCTCAAGCCTTGACTTTTCTTCAAGTCATTTATTGCTTGCCTAGACACGTTGATCTTAAAAATTCAAATCGCGGTCATCTGTCACTCCCTTGATTAATGGACAACATACGAATCTTTCTCTACTAAGGCTAGCTATTGTAGTACCCTTGTGCTCGTGGTGGTTAATGGATAACATATGAATCCAAGCAATCACGTCGTGACTGTAGCGCTTTACTCCCGGTGGCTTGCTCGCATCAGACTTAGCGTGGCTGTTGTGGTGTTCACGAGCCACATGGCTCGCAAATGGCTCCTGTAGGGATGTCCGTGTGTCCACAACGGGTAGCCTAAGGAGACATTAGTGTTGCAGAACTCGTTAGGCGCTAGTTGGACAGTGAGATACTGACTGGGGATTAATCGGATTGGATTTTTATATATATTTTTACAAATTTATACATATATAATGCTAATTCTATACCTTATGTGTATAAATTTATAAGTTAAGCAGCCAAATATAAACTAGTAAATATGGAGGGGGATTAAATATTAAAATACCTAAACTTAAATAACGATAATCACCTTCATCATTCACCATATCCCGTTTTTTCCTCCTCATTCGTTGTTTCATCGTACGAAACCATCACACGCAACTACGGTTCATGGAGTTTCATCGATTTTGCTTCTAAATTATGAATTATCATCCAATTTTGAGGTAAGAACTTGTTTTATTTGATCGATTTGCTCCAGTTTTTGACACATTCGAATTCATTGCCATATATAAACTAGTAAATATGGAGGGGGATTAAATATTAAAATACATAAACTTAAATAACCATAATCACCTCCATCGTTCACCATATCCCGTTTTTTCCTCCTCATTCCTTGTTTCATCGTACGAAACCATCACACGCAACTACGGTTCATGGAGTTTCATCGATTTTGCTTCTAAATTATGCATTATCATCCAATTTTGAGGTAAGAACTTGTTTCATTTGATCGATTTGCTCCAGTTTTGACACATTCGAATTCATTTTTTTACCTAAATTTGAGTGTTTAAGTCGGACTAGGACCAATTTGGTCTGACTAATCGGTGATTAATCGCGACACCGATTAATTGAGTGATTAGGCCAAAATTAATTAGTAAAGTGAGGACTAACGATTAATCACCGATTAATGGCGATTTTTACAACCTTGGGAGACATATCTCATTTCAAAATTTGGGGTTGGTGACACAATGGGAGAAGCAAAGCTTCTAGGAGCACCTAACAGGGATGTCATGGGTTTAAATCCCACAAAGACTAAAAATAATGAAAATTGTCGTTAAAAAAAAACATCTTGTAGCTAGGTTGTGAAAATTGATTAGGAATTGGGTATCTCATAGGTGTAGATGTTACAAACCGGCGTTGGTTAGACACTTAGACTTGTCAGCCTTCTTAAAGACAATTATTTGTACGATGACAGGTTCGATTTCAATATATTTTTCAAAACAATTATGTGATAACAAACAATGACCAATTCATATTTCGAATGGTTCCCACGTCACTTTTTAATGAATTTTAGTACAAAAACATTTCAGTCGTGTAATAGTCGTTTTAGCTAGCAATGTTGACTTAGCGTGTTCTCGTTCTCTTTCTTTATAATGACTTAAGCGTACTCTGAATGGTTTATCTATAAAGACCGTAAATTGATACATGTTTTAGATTTTTATTTTATTATTATAAATGTTATTATTATTATTATTACTTGGTTAAAGATGTTTATTTTGATAATTTTCTCAAATTGTTTTAAGATTAGCAACTTAGGATATGGTGGGTGCCTGACCAAGGTTTTTTTTTTAACTGCCAACAAACATTTCTGCCTGACTATCTATGGGAATTCTCACACTATGGACAGACCCCCACGACCAACCCAATGGAGGGCTCATACGTACCTCGGACGGCTGTCGTAATCATGCCCGCCCATGCAGTTCTCGAAACCGGGAAAAACACAACCCCTCACCCGCCTGTAAACACAACGGTAAAGGATTGGTAAACCCGGGTGCCTAACCAAGGTTAATCGATGATTACTCGACCACCGACGATTTTAAGTTGGGAATTGGACCACTTTTAATTTGTTCTAAACTTAGATAAGATGTGGCCCCACCATAAGTGTCTTTATCTTCTTTTTTTTCTTCTTTTTTTTTTTAATCTATTTTTACTAAATACAGTAAGTGAATGGGTTTATTTTAGGGCTGGCAATTTAGACACGAGCACGATAACCTGACACAAACCTACACGATTTTAACAGGTTTCGTGTTTGGCCTTAACATGTTTCGTGTCTATAACAGGTCGACACGTTAAGACCTGTTTATTTTCGTGTTGTGTTCATGTTTACATGTTTCGTGTTCGTGCCTTATCGTATACGTGTCTTAAGAGGTCTTATCGTGTCTTATCGTGTTTCTTATCATGTCTTGTCGTGTCTTATTGTGTCTTATCGTGTCTTGTCGTGTCTTGTCGTGTTAACTTATTTTACTAGGTGTTCCTTATCGTGTCTTGTCGTGTCTTATCGTGTTAACCTGTTATACACAGGTTCGTGTTCGTGTTTGAAAAAAATCACACGATTAGATTTCGTGTCGTGTTCGTGTTTACATGTTTCGTGTTCATGTCTTAACATGTTCGTGTCTTAACAGGTTCAGGTAACCTGTTATGCCAGCCCTAGTTTATTTAGCCGCCCTCATGCATCGCACGTGACTTTCTAACCCATACGCTAACCATTTGGTCCCACTGGTCACATTCTTGCGTTGCCACTTTTTCAACTAAATCATTTAAATTAGCAGACGTCATGGTCACGACTCATAAATAAATTATAAAATTAATGACTTTTTAATTATTTTTTGATGGTGCATTTTTTATTTTTTTTATCCGATTAAAAAACCACATATCATATCTATAAACTTTACCTTCTCCATAATAAACATAAAACATTTCAAACTCTTATAATCCTAATTTTAACTTTAAAAATCATAGCAAAGTCTAAAGTGATACCAGAATTAATGTTTCAGGTCAATCCAAACCACAGAATCCTAATCCGTTGATGCAGGATTAGCTCCGTTATATCCACGATACGTGAAAGTATGCTAAAGTTACTACCAATTTGTGGACCCTACTACCCATTGTTAGCGATAAGTAACACACTTGATTATTCTATATATTCGTGTTCTTATTGTCACATACTCGAAGCTTATTACACTAAAAAGTCTCTTCCCTTAACGGGACACTAACAATGGTCTGTTTTGGTAGATCAATTGACCAATTTAGTTTAGAAATTTTTAGCGTCTTATCCCATAAGTATATTTGCTTATTAGATCTTAGTGGTAGATGAGTATTTTGCTTTTTCAAAAGCAATCACTCACCATTCCATATTATATTCATTTTAATAGAGTCTAATAACGACTTTTTATTTGAAAAGAGGGGACAACATAATAAAATATTTTAAATTTGATAACTCTTAAATGTAAATGTATTAATTAGATCATGTGTAATGGTCGGAGAAATTTGATGGGTGAAAAGGGCATTTTTGACACTTAACAATGTGGGGTCACTTGGTGGGTGAAAGGGACTTGAAATGGGCAAGGAATGTAATGGTGTGTGAAAGGGGTATTTTTCTGATTAGCTATTTTTTTATTGTGACAACTTGGCATCATCATATTGGCCCATCCATCCCTCCTCTCACGCGAAATTTTTCACGCAACATGTTTTCACGCCCCTTTAATAGGGAGGGGGCGGTTTTGATAGGTGCAAGGGGCGCCAATTTACCCACTTAATGCCCTTTTGGCGGATCCCTACGTAGGGCCTTACAACAATATGGTCGAAACAAACGTCAAAATAAAGAAGAAAAATAAACAAACAAATTAAAAATTATAATGTGAATAAGAAGAATTTGGTGTATTTATTACTTTTAGTAAATTTTGTTTAAAATATTATTTTTCTGGGAAATATGTTGTGGGAGTGAGTGAAGTGCATGTAATTAGTTTGACGTTAATAAAGACCACGTGCACACAACAATGGAAGTCTGACTTCTTTGTGGGATCCACAACTGCCAACTGTCCTAATTTATGGCTGACAAGTGTAATATAAATTATTTTCGTAAGTTTACCTACGTATTCAATTACGTTTTTAATAAGTCTAATAAAAAGTTTTATTTAAATTCCTAAAAAGTAATTTAAAATTTAATTATTGGAACCCAGTGGTATTTTGTTTTTGTATCGGTTTTAAAATTATACTTGTGGGTTTATCAGTGCGTATCGATGGGATTCAAAAAAACTTGTAATACGCTAGCAGTTTTTCCACCGCACGTTGCAGCGGGTAAATCCTGTCAACAAACATTTATTCCTTAAAGTTTGTTTTGTATTGCTCGACTTATCGTATAAAGTTCTAAGAAAATAATATGAGAAAGGGTAGTTCTTGACGCTTTTTAAGTAAGTCATCCTCTTGCTTAGAGGGTGTTTGGGATTGAGTTTGGAAATGCAAAAGTGTTTTTGTCAAAAGTGCTTATTAGCTTATGACTTTTTGAAAATGAGTTTGAAAAAAAGTGTTTGGATTAGCTTTTTGAATGAGAAACGTCAAAAAGTCAATAAATTGTTTTTTTTAAGTGTTTCGGTTAACTTATTGTGAATATTAGTTGTATGGGTGATAAATTTGTAATTTTTTTTTTCCAAAAGTCAAAAGCCAGGATTTCTAACTTCTCAAAAACAACTTTTCCACCCTTAAAAGCCAAAAGCCAAAACAGAAAGTGCTTTTAGGTTACACAAACAGCTTATTGACTTATTGGCTTTTTGGAAAAGCCAATAAGTCAATAAGTTGTTTTGAAACTCAATCCCAAACACCCTCTTAATGACTTAGTTATACACACAAATTAAGTCAGTGATCAATTAAAGAAAGCAACATCAAAATTTGAGAGAAAAGTCATAAGAAACAAATTTTACCTGTCAGATTCAACTTTAGTGTTATAAAGACTCAATACACATACCTGTAAATTAAAAAACCCAAAGATGTCAAATAAGTATCAAAATCATTAAAGCATTAGTTCCAAATTAGAAGCGGGTAATTTTTCACAGAACTCCCGAACACAAACTTAAAAAAAAACCTCGAGTATTTGTTTTTGGGTGATACATTTGCGGTGTAATATATTGTAAGATATCTTATTTGATCATTTATGTTTCTTCTTTTATTTACATAGGTTAGTCGTAGTTGTAATCTTATTCTTTGTTTGTAATGTTTTTCTTAACACAACAAAGATTATTTTTCCCAAGAATTGGCACAACCAAACTTCCCATCGAACACACTTATGCGATACACAGTCACAATTTGCCCAACCGAACTTCCCATCGAACACGCCTATGCGATATACAGCCGTGATATTTCAAACTTCCCATTAGGCTTCAGAACTATATTGTAAATATTTGTTTTTTGTTTTTTTTCCTCCCATGAATGTTAAATTTGAAAGTGTCAGATCAGGGTTTTGTTATGATTTTGCACTTTTAAAAGTTTATAGGACGTTATACTCTTTTGGTCATTGGTTTTTTTATATATAATTGCTTTGTAGTGTGTCATTGAAAGTTATTTTTTATTGTACTTTTAGCTAAACTAACAAACATAATTGATCTGTAATTACAATTAATAAAAATAAGAAATTAAAAAAAAAAACTTACACTAAAGCACTCAAGTTAGTAAGGACATCAAAACAACTATACAAATCTTCAAAGTCAATATTTCTCATAACTAAACAATTCAGTTGAATGATAAACATGAAATCACAATTTACAAAAATTGGAATAAAAAGAATATAAAAGAAAACACGGACAAAATAATGAAAATAAAACATGTATAAGAACTAACATAAAGCCTAATAAATAAATAAATAAATAAATATAGATAAAGAATATAGTGTGCAAGACTACAAGTGTTGGCTTACCAACATCATAATCGGTAATCACACAGCACAAAAGTCGGTTGAGGAGTTGAACAATATCATTCGGTGACTTCTTCCAAGAGAAATATAGAAAAAGGTGTGATAAGGCAATGGTATAAAGGGTTTTAGAGATTAAATTGAGGGAGGTTGATTTTAATTGATGAGAAAAGGAAAAGGTGAGACATTGAATCTCAAATTGAATTCATTAAAGATGAGAAAATGAAAAGGTGAAACATTCATTCTTGAATTGAATTGCTAGATTTAATTGAGGTGATAAGAGAAGGGCAAAGATGGAATTGAATTTCTATCATTTCACTATGAGAGAGTGATCAATTTACTATCATACCCCTCTACGCATCTTAAAATTTGACTAGTTTACAATTTTGTCGTTCTAAAATAAGCTCAATTGTGTTGTACATGTTGCCTAAAAAATTGTACCCGTTTTAAATTACTATCTTGTACGTCCAGTTTACTTAATAATGTTACTAGCAGGAACTCGCGTGTTGCAGCGGGTTAGCTAAGTTGCGAGTGTTTTGATTTGGTTGTCAGATTGTGGTTGTGCTATGTTAGAAAGAGAGACCGAGGATACATACTATGTTGTAGGGGTGAGTAAACCTTAACCGTTAACCGAAATTTGGTTGTCGAAGTGTGGTTGTGTGTAGTATTCGGCATATGTGATAATAAGGAAAGGGAAGATCACAATGCAAGTAATAAATGAGATTATAAATAAGTATTTTTGTACCCGATTCAAGTCATTAGGAACACCCTACGCAATTTCTTCACCATTTTCATTTTTTATTAAAGTAAATGAAATGGATATTGGGTAAAAAGTCAAATGGTGAGGTCTCTATTACCACGAGGGATTTCAACTGCAAAACAAGTTAACTATAAGATTAAGAAAAGATTAAAAACATTAAGAAACATGTCAATTAAAACAAAATTATATTAAACTAATAATGTACCAGGAAGAAGCTGGTTATAACCATTATGACCAGCATGCAGTCTAGCCAATACTCCAAGAGGAGGTGCAATGTTATATGTAGCAGGCTCAGTCTGCTGATAGTTGTCTCTTTGATCAGCAAAATTGACGTATGCATCCGGCACACCAACAATAGCACGGTTAGAAGTATTCGGTCAGTTGCTTTTCATCTATACCATGTAGCACAAATGAAGGATTAAGTGATTAACCTTAATCAACACGATCGATGAACCTCTATGATGTACTTGTCGCGGGTAGTTTTTCCCATAACCAACCATATTACTTATTGCTATTGGGTTGTCTCCAAGAATATAGTCCACCTACAAAACATTCATAAACACTACAAAAGTTTAGATGCTGATTATTACGTTAATGTTTTCAAATAGCCTAAGCCCATGTTTTGGGTCCCCATGTATCGACTGCCCCGAAATCATCGCATTCCAACACACTGAATTCCTAACCGACATTCTATCAAAAATAACCCGACTAACATCCAGTCTCCCACACTTACAATACATATGGATTAAAGTCGTGCCAATAATCAAACTCACATTCACCGACATCCGAATCATCGCTCCATGAACAGACCTCCCCTCTTTCAACCTACACGACCTCCCACAAGCCGTAACCACACAAACAACCTTCGTATCATTCCACTCACTACCCACCCCAACCATCCTCCTAAACAACTTCAACACATTCCCTAGACTCTTCCCATCCAAATACCCCTTCATCAACACATTCCACGACACCACATTCCTCTCACCAACCTTCACATACCCATCAACCATCGAGTTCCACGACACCAAATCTCTCAGTTTGGTTTAAGCATTCCATCAAGAAACTGGTGTGCATTTATCAAACCTTAAGCTTTTAAACACCACAACATACATGTGACATTCGTCACCTTCGTCTTTCGTCAAATTGACAATAATAGTCCTTCAAATTTTTCCATGATAGTCCTTGTAAATTTCGTCGTTTTCAAATTTAATTTTTTTTATGAGCGAACTAAATATATTTTTTTTTCATTTATATTTATTATGAATCGGGTATAAGTTTTAATCAAATGAATAGGTTGAAACATATTTCGGAATAGATTCTATAAAATTTTCATGTTTATAAAGTTTTAGAAATTTTTTGGTTAAATTTAGCTAACTTGGTTATGTTTTATAAAGAAACAAAAGAATAAAACTAACTAAGTTATATTAGAGGGGCCATTTCTGCAAATTTCTTAAAGTTTCAAAACAAAATAATTTTTTTTTCTTTCTTCCTGTTCGCATTTTTCCGGCCGACCGGATTCCGGCCGGCGAACCTGCAACTCCGGCGAGGGAGTTTAAACATGCTTTAATTCCTTATAACGCTCCATTTCAGTTTCAATACACTTCTCCTCAACAATTTAACGGTTCCTCATCATTTAAACCGGGTTATAACGTGCCTTTAATCAGATTTTAATCAAGTTTAATGGTGGTAACCGCCGAAGCTTTAAACCGAGTTAAAACGTGTGTTCTCATCGCCCGTTGTATAAATTGAAGGTAGTATTACCCTTCTGCATCACTTAAGAGCATAACCCACTACAAATTTCAAGTTAATCACATTCAGAACCTTAGGAATCAGATGAGGCGGTTTTTTTTTTTTTTGTCTTGTTCTTCATTTTCGGACATCAATGTAATGTGTAAGTCCAGTTTTCTGTTGCCGTTTTGTTGTTTATAAGTTACTTCTTGAAAGCCCTCTAATACAGAAGTGTTCTTGGACATGAATCAGATTATTGAAATTGGGGGTTAGGGTTAGGGTTCTTAGGTTGAATTGGGGAAGAAGATGAGTAGTGGTTATTATTTAAATATAATGTGTTACCAAATAAAACAACAATTGATTACTTGGTCTAGTGGTTGGGTCTCTTGTTTCGGAACCCAAAGGTCACAGGGTCGAATCCTAGCAACACAATTCGTTTTTTCAGCATTTCTTTCTTTTATCTTTTTCTTTTATTTTGGTAGTTATTATATATTTAATGCATATAAACTTATAATATTCATAGTAAATTCATTTTTGCTCCAAAAATTATAAAAATTTAGGAGTAGAATCTTGACACCTCATAGAAAATTAACACATTTTTATTTTCTGGAAAAAAAAATTTATTTTATATTTTTATTGAATTAAATTGTTTTAATCATATTTAATTGATTAAAAATTCATTTTTAATGATTTTAATCTAAAATTTTTTGATAAATTATTTATAATGATTATGAACTGAAATAAAAATATTTGGTTCAGAAAACATTTATTTTTATTAATTTTCCTATTTTTAATCATTTAAACATGATTTAATCTCATTAAATCAGTTTTAAATATAAATAAGTTTATAAAAATTATGGGAAAATTATTCTAATTTGTTTATATCAGAAATCATCCATTTTCTATAAAATTAGTATTTTTGGATCATGTATGGTATTATTAGTCTTACTTACATTTAATTAGACATAATAAGACATTTATTTATTTATACAATTTAAACATCTATTTTATAAAATATTTTATTATAAAATAGAAATACTCATATGGTTTAACGTCTTAATTATCTTTTGTTGAATCATTGCGTAACTCAAAATTATTTATTTATATATTTATGATTATTGTATTTATTTTAATTTAGTTAAAGTAATTAACTAAATTATTTTGTCTTAATTATTCAAACATATTTTTATCTAAATATTCAATAGGTAATAATTATATTATTTAAACCACATTTACAACCTTTCATATATTATTTGTAATATACAACTTTTACATTAACGCGACTTATCATAAAAACTCTAATTCCCCAAATCGACTTAGCAAACCCTAATGCCTTAGACCCTAGATACTTTAGACTTTTAGACATTTCCTTATTAGTATTTACATACATTATAGGTTGAATTCCTCGGAATTCCCATTACTTAGCTAACGACCGCTTAAGTGGATTTTGATCGCTTTCGCAAACTGTGAGTATATCTTTCCCCTTTTTACTATTTTACATTTCGGGGTGACTCATGTACTTACTATCAAGTTTATATTTCCTCTTACTAAAATAGCAATTCTTATGTGTGTTTGCTTGTGTTATTTTGTGTATCTATGACCTGTCAAATCATTAACCGCTGGGCGGCCTGGCATTTCAATGAATAGTACTATGGTTTATACCCTTGTGACTCTGTTGAGAGTCCTCGTCATTGCTATGTATTACATTACTACTAGCGCATACTATATATATCTGCTTTCTTCTCTTAGGGTTGATTTGACCCGGATACCACTTATTACATTTGCAAACAGTATACGACACATGAATTGCTAAACACTTTTCTACTATATTTATTTAAACAGGGTATGCTCACCAATACATTTTTGTATTGACCAAATTATTTTGTACATGTTTCAGGTTGTTTTGAGATGCATCCTTTAAGCTTTCAGATTTATATTTAGATTTTAATTCATTGTATTACAATTTAGTTGACAGTTAGTATCGTTGTATTTCATTTCAATGTAATAAATTATTTAATCAATGTATTTAAATTTACACTTTAGTCCATGAGCTATCGAACAATCGTCACTACGTGACACCTCGATGTTTCCGCCATCGGTTGGGGTGTTACAATACAAATTATATTTATACAGCAACACGATGCACAAAAACCTTGTAAAACACCCTATCATATAGCATTTAAACATGAAGATCCAAAGGAGTTCCAGAGCAATTAAAATTAACTAACATTATCAGAAATCAAACAAAATGGATACCAAATTAGAGGGCGGAAGAAGGGGACCTGATATCTTCATCCAATCGATTCTTGAGGCTGTTCAATTTGTAGCACAGAGGCTGTTCAATTCTTGAGAGTTGAGTCTATATATAAAGAACATATTGTTCAAAGAAAAGAAATCATCAACGTAACCGACAGTGCTTGATTTGTTAAATTAATCACCTTTAATTGCCCATTAAATCAGGAATTAAAGCTTTATGAGCTGTAACAAAAAACTGTCGTCTTAAAAAATCTCTAAAGACGCGTCTTAAGCCTGCTGGAGGGAGGATGCAGTTTGTGCTTATGAACTTAGGTTGGTGCTACCAACTTATCGTCTGTCATTTGTTTTAAGAAAACTTTTATCTTAAATATGTTAGATTCTAATACTCACTAACTTTAAGTAATTAATTTACCTCTTTTTACTTGTATGAATGGGAACTGATTTAAACATCATCAAAATTATTTTACACTCGTCATATCAATAATCTATTAACATCATATAATAATTAAAACAACACATTGATCTTTTTGTGAAAACTAAAACATAAATAAACAAAATATTAGAGCTTGTAACATATATACTGATACATTAAAACATAACTGAAGTTATTAATAGAAATTGATTAATTATGTTTTGATATAAATTTGTCTCAAGTTCCGTAAAAGGACAAGCTAGTGGGTTTTAAATTGTGGTTTAATGAAATTTATAAAAGGGGTTGCATGTGGGAGAATAAAAGGTGTGTAGTACACATATACAATGGGCATTACATATTGTACATAAGGGCATAAATGGAAAACAACACTAGCGAAATTTGAACATTTACATTTACATTGGGGGACGAACCTATTACACAAAAAAACCTACTCTTTAATTACGTTTTTTAGGGCATTGAAAAACACATGTTAGATTTGAGCTTTTGAAAAACTTGAACATTTTCATGTGGAAAGCGGAGATGATGGGTTTGGCTCTAAGAAACATATATGACGAGTCTATGACATGTAAGCTTTGGGGAGAGAACGATGAATCAACTGAACACATTCTTACATTCTGCTGTTAGGCGGCCCGGATTTGGAACTTGGTGCTATATACTGCAAGTGTTTGCATTTAATGTACGCGACCTGTTGGATATACACAAAAACACAACTATTAAGGGCAAAGAAGAAGATTATTCAAGGCAAAATTATGGTGGCATATTGGTGCATATGGAAACAAGAAACGAATGATATTCTCAGATTGCCAAGTGAGGATTGAGAAGAACGTGAAAGACGTCAAGTCATTTTCTTTCAATTGGATTAAAAATAGATCTTTGTTATCCGGGCAATTGTGGGTCCCGCTTTCTTTTAATCATTATTTTGTTATTGTGTTTGCCTGCAACGTCTTGCTAGTGAGTTTATCTAATGATATTTGTCGTTAAATTTTTTTTTTTTTTGAGCTTTGGATTATGAGGGGGCCAACCAACCACATGCAACTAATATTATCTAAACACAATGGGTTAATATTAACACTTATAATCTAAAAATTAGGAGGGCCTTGGCCCCTTATATGTTAGATTACAGGTGCACGAATTGATTATTTTTTCTAACCGACTCGGTTAACCTAACCGTTGATTATTTTCTCATTTTTTTCTTTAACTAGTTATTACTTTAACCGATTATAACTTTAGCTGGTTTGGTTATTCACTTTAACCGGTTAACTAATTGATTTTTACTTACTTATCTTTATTAATTTATCTTTTAGTTTTTTTCCGAGTAAATCGATAAGTCAGTTTAGCATTGGTTTTAAATAACTGGTTATTTCTAAAAAAAATCCTTAATCGGTTACTAACATACGGTAAAAACAATCATTAATCAGTTACTCCTCGATCATTTATTACCTGGTTACATTTATTTACGGTAGGGACTATTTGAATGTTTTATTTGCTCCACCCCTTGTGGTGTGGTAGTAATGTGTTGGTATCTTAAAGGAGAGATTGATTTTTGATAAGGAGATTTTATGAGCTTCAAACTTTAAAGAAGAAAAAAAAAGCTCTCAACATGGTGGCTCGTCGGAACCCTATTCCGGCGGCGGTCCAGGCAAGACTTACAAAGTTCTATGTTTCTAACCTTCCGGATAAGTGTAGTGGCACTGATGTTGCAGATGCCATTAGAGGTATGGGAATCATTTTCGATATTTATATTGCCCGTAAAAGAGATAAGGACGGGAAAAGGTTTGGGTTTGTCACTATGATGGACGTTAAGGATCGGCTGGAGATGGAAAAATCGTTGAACACTGTTAAGCTGGGAGATTACAAACTTAAGTTTAATGTGGCAAGGTTTGTGTTGGAAGAGGGGGAGATTAAGCAACCCAGGCAAGAATTTGGTCATAGGAATCCGAAGCAGGATGATGTTAATGTTAATGAAAATCATGCGTTTGCCAAGAAGGATAGACAGTACAATTTTATGTCCTTTAAAGAAGCTTTTACAGGGGCATCGAGCGGTAAAATGGTGGTTGTTGATGACTCCACTGAGGCTTTTCAAGATTGGCATGGAAGGGCGTTGGTTGTTCGGCTGAAGTCTCTTACTGTTTTGCAAAGTATTTATAAGATTATGAAGGACATGAAGTTGCAGGAAGGTATGATACGGTGTTTGGGTGGGTTGGTGATTATCGTGGTTTTCAAATCTAAAGAGCATGCAGAGATGGCAAAGGATGAGTTAATTGGTAGGCCTGAGTATTTTCTTAGTACGGAGTTATGGGTCGGCCAATCAACGGGGTTCGAACGTATTGCATGGTTGAAAGTTACAGGGATCCCACTCAGCATCACAGACAATAAGGTGGTTAATGATGTCGGTAGCATTTTTGGCGAAGTGGTTAAGCCTGCTAGAGTGGAAGGGAATGGGATAAATGCTTCTTATCAAGTTATCGGTGTGGTGGTGAAGACTGGTAATCGGATTCAGGATGAGATATTTATTAAATGGCGGGGGAAAACGATCAAAGTTTGGGTGGCTGAAGATCAGAACGACTGGTTAGAGGAGTTCGTTATAGACGAGGTTGATGATGTCGACATGGCTGGTGGAGTTTATGAACAGAATGATTCAACTGGAGACCATTCGCCGGAGTCACAGCCGGAATTGCAGCCGGAAGTATTTCCGATGAAGAAGTTAATGCTCAGAAGGTAAATATGGAAGCAATGAATGCTGTCAATGATGAGGAGTTAATGTCCGGATTTGTTGGAGAGGTAATTAAGGAAAAGTCAAATATGATGAGTCAGAAGGAATATTCCCAGGATTCTTTATTAGTGGGGATTGGTAAAAAACAAAAAAGAAAAAAAGCAAAAAAAGTGGTCGATGACTTGGGCCAGCCCAGTTCTGGTGATTATCAGAGTAGTAACGAAAGGCCCGTCAAGGAGCCCAAGTTGGTTGAATCTGATCCATTCCTACTGGATCCAATTATTAGGGGTGTTGATTATAATGTTGTAAAAACCAGGGGGCCTTTACCTATCCAAGTTGAAAATTCTTTTCAGTCTCTGATGAATTTTAACGATGAAAAAGATGAGGAGTCTCCGAACACGCTTGTTGATGATTCTTTGCCGGTCAAGGGGAGTGCGAGTGCAGAGAATGTGAACGTGGTTGATTCAAGCGATGATGAGGAGGAAGAGATTAGTATCGATGTGGATGTAGAGGTGGACCGTACTAAAGAAGTTGGGCACATATTAGGGGCTAATCTGGATGACTTCGATGGCTTAGTCAGGCACTCAGTACAAGGAACAGGTTTACAATCAGGTTTACAATGAATTGTTTATCCTTGAATATTAGAGGTTTGGGGAAGACTGGGAAGGTGTCTTGGGTGAATGGGTTGATTCGAAAATATGGGGTTGGTTTTTTGGCTCTTCAAGAAACGATGGTTGTTAATTCGCAGAAGTTTAATTTTGATAAATTGTGGGTTAGTGGGAACTATGGTTTTGATGTGGTTAATTCTTGTGGCAAGTCTGGGGGTTTAGTGAATATATGGAATGATAGAGTCTTTAAAAAGAGTGATACAGTGGAGGATCGAAACTTTTTACTCACGACAGGTTCTTTAGTTGAAGATGGTACAATAATTAATTTTGTTAATGTTTATGCCCCCCAAAAGGCTAGAGAAAAAAGAATGTTGTGGGAGCGATTACGTGGGTTGATGCTGATATACTCGGGGTTGTGGGTGTTTCTAGGCGACTTTAACGTTGTGAGGTGGAAGGAGGAACGAAAAAATTCCAATTTTAATGTGGGTATGGCTAATGATTTTAATTTGTTTATTGATGAGGCGTGCTTGCAGGAATACAAGATGAATGGCAATGGTTTTACCTTCTTGTCTGGTTCAGGTGGCATAGCTAGACTTAGTAAAATTGACCGGTTTTTGGTTTGTCAGGATTTTATGAATAGGTGGCCGGGTGCTTGTGTTAGGGCCTTGAACCGGGAATTGTCTGATCATTGCCCTTTATTATTGACTATTTTTGATAATAATTTTGGTGCTAAACCATTTAAATGGTTTAACTCTTGGTTAGACAGGGAGGGGTGCGAGAAGGTGATTATTGAGGCGTTTGAGAAATTTAAGGGGGAAGGGACGGCGGATTTGATCCTTCACAGGAAACTCATTGCGGTGAAAAGTGCGATTAAAAGATGGTGGCATACGGTTAATATAAAAGAAAATGAAGATGTATCCCTGTTAAAACAAGAGATCGCGCAACTAGAGAAAAAGATGGAGGTGCGTGAGCTTGAAGAGGAAGAGATCTGGGTTTGGGAAGAGAGTAAAAAAGAGTTGGAAAGGTTGCTTTCGCTGAAAAATCGTGATTTGGAACAGAAATCCAGAGCTAATTGGGCGGCAAATGGGGATGATAATTCGGAGTTTTTTCATAGGTGTATTAAAGGGAGAATAGCGGCTAATGCTATTCCGGGTCTCTTGGTGGACGGGGAGTGGGTGTCTAAACCGGCATTAGTTAAAAGGGAGGTTCTAAAATTCTACCGAAAATTGTTCCAGGAAGATGTTAATTTTAGACCTTCTTTAATTTGTGATAATCTGAAGCAAGTTCCGGTGGGCAGAGTTGATGAACTAATTGCCCCTTTCTCTAGAGAAGAAGTAAAGGAAGCGGTGTTTGACTGTGGGGCAGACAAGGCTCCTGGACCTGATGGCTTTAACTTCAGGTTTATTACGCATTTTTGGAGATTCATCGAGGATGATTTTATGAAAATTTTTGATGAATTCTTCAACTTTGGGATGATAAGCAAGGATTGTAGTACATCGTTTATTACACTTGTAGCAAAAAACAAGAATCCGGTGGGGCTTAAAGACTATAGACCTATTAACCTTGTTGGTGCCATTAGTAAGGTTATTTCCAAAGTGTTGGCTGCTAGATTAAAGAAGGTTATTGGAGAGGTTATATCGGAGACTCAATCTGCTTTTATCAAGGAGAGATTTATACTTGATGGTCCGTTGGTCTTAAATGAGATTATTGGGTGGGCGAAACGACAGAAACAACAGGTTTTTCTCATGAAGATTGACTTCGAAAAGGCGTATGACAACGTTAATTGGGATTTTCTTTTGTCGATCATGGCTCAGATGGGGTTCCCGGATAGATGGGTGTTGTGGATCAAAGGGATTCTGATGTCGGCGCGGTCTGCGGTTTTAGTGAATGGGTCGCCTACTTTTGAATTCCAGTGCCATAAGGGGTTAAGGCAGGGGGATCCCATATCTCCTTTTTTGTTTTTAATTGTTATGGAAGCGTTGGCGTGTATGGTGTCTAAAGCTAGTGGGTTGGGTTTGTTGGAAGGAATTAGATTACCTAGTGGCGGGCCTATTTTGTCGCATATGCTTTACGCGGACGATGCTTTGATTGTTGGGAGGTGGAGTAAGGATAATATTAACGTTACTAATAGGATCCTTCGTGTTTTCCACTTATGTTCGGGGTTGAAAATAAATATTCAAAAATCGGTGCTTTTTGGATTGGGCTTGGTGGAATCGGAAGTCAAGCGTATGGCTAAAATTTTGGGGTGTAAAGTCGGGTCTTTGCCTTTTAATTATCTTGGGATTAAGGTGGGGGCGAACATGAATAGAGTATCGAATTGGGATCCGGTTTTGGAGACGATTAAAAATAGGTTGAATTCTTGGAAGACTAAGGTGTTATCTATGGGTGGCCGGCTTACGTTGATAAAATCGGTCCTTTCTAGTCTCCCAGTGTATTATCTATCTCTTTTTAAAGCCCCGGCTGCGGTCATGGAAAGTATCGAAAAGTTAATGAGAAAGTTCTTATGGGGAGGAAATAAGGAGGGGAAAGCTTTAAATTGGGTTGCTTGGGAGGTGGTGACAAGAACAAAAAAGGAGGGTGGTTTAGGGATTGTCAAAATTAACGATGTCAATACGGCTCTGCTAGCCAAATGGGCATTTAGATTTTTAAGCGATTGTAAAGGGATGTGGAGGAGAATTATTGAGTGTATTCACGGAGGGAAGGGTAGATGGGCTTTTCTTCCTTTAAAAAATTCTTACTCCGGGTGTTGGAAGACGATTGTTCGTTGGTTGGATAAGATTGTTGTGAATGGTTCGACCTTTAAGTATTGCATCAAAGGTAAATTAGGGAATGGGGAGCGGTTAAAGTTTTGGAAAGATATTTGGTTTGGGTCAATGCCATTATTGTCTAGATGGCCTAATCTGTATGCTCAGGATAAGTTGAAGAATGTGGTGGTCGCTGAACGTCTTTTGCAGGATGGGAGCCAGGTTTTAATCGCTGATTCTTGGGACGTTAAGCTGGATACGGTTGCTGCCATTTCAGAGATGCAGGATGTGCGGTTTGTTTTGTCTCAGATCCGGTTGGAGGACAGTGCTGATAGGTGGTTATGGGCTCCAAGTGCCGATGGAAAGTTTTCTGTTGCTGCTGTCAAGAAATGGATTAGAAAGGACCGTTATCCACCGTCAAGACAGGCTATGAAGTGGGAAACGTGGCTGCCTTCTAAGGTGAATATTTTCTGTTGGAGATTGGAGCTGAATCGGATCCCTACGAGGCTGGCTCTGTTGGATAGGCAGATAAACATTCCGTCCGCTGTTTGTTCTTTGTGCGAATCGGCTGATGAGTCTGTTCTCCATCTTATGGTTTCGTGCGGTTTTTCGAGTGAAGTTTGGACTAGAATCTGGAGCTGGTGCAGACAGTTTAATTGGTGCCCTTCATCGGTTGAAAGTCTTCTTCGGTTGCAGTGTGTGTCAGCGAAGTCCAAATGGGAAGGTAAGATTATGCGAGGCATTGTGATGATAACTTGCTGGTTGATCTGGAATGAGCGCAACAATAAAGTTTTTCAGGATTCTGAGCCTCGGGTGGTGGATGTAGTTGCTAGGGTGAAGGCGTTATCCTTCCTTTGGTTGAAAAATCGTAGTAAACATAAAGATATTGTTTGGAATGATTGGGTAAAACACCCCTTGTATATGTTGTAATTTTGTGGCGGTTTTAGGCCAGCCGTTTTGTTAATGAAGTTTTTTGTTCAAAAAAAAAAAAAAAAATCTTAAAGGAGAGATTGGGAATTCAAGTCTCATAAGAGACAAAATTAGGTGTATTTAAAAGGAAGAAAGATTTAACCTCTAAAAAATACTTTACTTTACTTCATACTTTATTTATTCCGGCTAACATATTTTATTGAGATAGTTAATACATACTAAAAAAAAGCAGTTCCATATTATGTATTGTATTGTTTCAATTTTTTCTGTAAAATATGCTAATTTATAAAGTTAATGCCACCTTTTAATTTTTTAAATCTTTATAGAACTCATATCAATTTTGAAGCTGAAGGATATGGAAGTACTGATTTTTTTTAACGGCAATCACTTCATATATAAATATAAAGAGCCAGCCAGTGGCTGAGTACAAACAGCAAACAAAACCGATTACAAAAGATCGAGAACATCAAACATTAACCACTTTTCCTGTAACACCCCAAGTGATGGCAGAAACATCGAGGTGTCACGTAGTGACGATTGTTCAAAAGCTCATGGTACTAAAGTGTAAATATTTTATTCAATGCTTCAAGTTACAATTACATATATCATCAAGTACAAATACTATGCCACATGTTGTCTTGATTAAGTCTTTACTAAGTCCACATGTTCTACATGACATATCTCAACAATCAACCTGAAACATGTACGGAAATATTTTGTCAACATAAATAATGTTGGTGAGCATACAAAGTTTGTATACGTATAATATAAGTTTAAAGAAAATGATTTACAATTCATGTGTCATGATTTATTCAAGGCAAATATGGAAAACACGTAATAAACAAACATGATAAAGTCAAACGAATATGATTCACACAAAGCATCCTAACACGTTTCAAAATGATTTGAGCACCATAAGATGTGTTACGTCTATTTGAGCATTTGATCATTCGAGCACCTTAACCTAAGTTAAGTCTAGATAATGGTTTCGAGCATTTGAGCATTTGTTCATTCGAGCACCTTAACTTTACTTAAGTCTAGATAACGATTTCAAGCAACCAATGTAAGTAAACTACGTTTAAGTCTAGCATAAAGCATGAAGATAACCAGACACGTATATGAATTGTAAATGTATAAAAGATTATGTGTAAGTGAATGTGTAAGTTTGTATATGTGTACATGTTTCACCCAAAAAGTGTAAAATGAAAAAAAGGATAAGTATACTCACCTTGATGTAGGTGATTTGAGTGTTTGTCCGAGGAAAGTACGTCAAACGGCACAAATAGAAACTACAAGTTAAATCAAGTAATACTAGAGTCAAGAACTAGTTTTGAGGAAAATCGACGAAGACTCGCTAATTCCCAAGCTAAGATTGGCAGGATATTTAGTGCTCTTTTGATAGATGCGCTTGCCCAACCACCATTGCTGCTCGACGGAGTTGCTTAATAAGACAGATGAGCCCAAGGCATTATAGCCTAGTGGCATCTTGGTGGTGAGATAAGACTTAGGGACCATAAGGTCCTGGGTTCGAATCTCACAAAGGGGGTTTTCTCATAATTATGAGTTTCCTCCTGAATTGGTGACTTGGTGGTGGAATATGATCGCGTGGCAACATTGGTGGCACGATGATACTCCAGTGTTCCGTGAGTGATTCCAATTTGTTGGTCGTTCAAAAAAAAAAGACAAATGAGTCAAGTCCACTTTAGCTCATAGTTAAATGAGCCTATTTGACTTTGCTCGTTTATTTTAAATTAGCTGAAATTTAAGTTTCACCAAACAATTCTTATTAAAAGAGAAAATTACAAAAATGGTTCATGTGGTTTGGTCTAAACTATGGCGTCCCTAGACTTTATTTTTTTGAACTGACAGTCCCAATGGTTTATATTTGCTTACACCCTTGGTCTAAATCACTAATGGTGTTAACTTTTTATGTTAAATATATGTAAAATTACTCTTTTACAGTTTTACTCATTGTCCCTATAGAATCAAATCATAGGGATCAACCAACCATGTAATTTACTTTATGATAAAAAATTTAAATATTCATATTAATTATTACACACACATATAATTTACTGTTATATATTTTTAAATCATACTAATAGTTATAACAAGGTTCCCCTTTCATATATTAAATAAACATGACTAAACTAAATATATAACATTATAACTTTGATTTATTAAAAAAGATACCAATATCCACCTCCCATGTGACATTGATGAAATTGACACTGTCACATCCTTATCATCTTCTTGTTCTCCATATTACTTAATCGATCAAGGACAAGAACCTGCAACTTTGGCCGCCAGATCCAAACACCATATACTAGATCTGAACAATGCCTTCCCCTTCGACATCAAACTAATTCGAAAACCCATAAACCACCGGTCTTTCATTTTTTCTGGCCAAACCCTGTCGACACTAAACCCATTCGAAAACCCACACCCTATCAACACGAAACACATTCAAAATTGTTTTTACGGCCAGTGTGTTATAGCCATGGAATTTAAAGCTACGGTGAATCTTGTGCAAGTGTTCTAGATGAGGCAAAAAAGAGGGTGTTTTAAAGCTACGGTGAACTATGGTATTAGCCAATGTGTGTTATAGCCATGGAATTTAAAACATAGCTAAAACACACTACATAACTTTCTTGGCATAGTTTTTAAGTTTTAAGTCTAGAATAATTGCTTTGGGTTTTAATTGCTATGTTTGACGTTTTATGGGCAAAACAAACCAAAACATCATGAGTAAGTCCAAAACATAATGCATACATATCGATTCTTAATCATTTTTACACTTTTCATGAAATATGGTCTTTATACAGGAACCTCACACTATATATATATATATATATATATATATATATATATATATATATATATATATATATATAGGGGAAAGATACTGTACAAAGTGTTTTTTGGTAAGAACTGTGAGAATCAAAGGAGGGTATTTTTTTAATTTTTTTTAATTTTTTCCCATATTGTTAAACATGTATTATAGTATTGAAAACTAAAAATAAAAAATTGGTGTAGAGTAATTACGTGTAGAGTAATTACATAATTACTCTAGTGTAAACTAATGAATTTACTTTAATGACGTAATTACACTAAAAAAAATTTTAATTTTTTTTTGCATTATTCATCTAGAAAGTATGTTTAAGCACATGGGGAAAAAAAAATTAAAAAAAAAAAAATTAAATTTTTTACACCCTTTGATTCTCACAGTTCTTACCGAAAAAAACACTTTGTATTTGATCTTTACTATATATATATATATATATATATATATATATATAGGATTTAGATCATTTGAGAACCACTATTTAGGGAGAGAACCAAAGAACCAAGTGTGAACACAAAAATCCCTCCACCAAAAAATAAAAAATAATAATAAAAAAAATTATATAACCTAAAAAAATAAAAAAAGTAAAAAACACCAAAATGTTTTTTTAGTGTTAATCTTTCTGAAAAAAAAATAAAAAAAAAATACAAAAAAATAAAAAAAAAACAAAAAAAATGGCCTTTTTTACGTCATAATTACGTCATATACCGTATGCACATGTGCATTTCACTATTAGAGCACACTTTTGAATAAATTATCAATTGCCATAATGAAATGATCATTTAAATGGACGTGATATGATATATAAGGTGGAAAAAAATTTATTTAATGATCTTTAAATAAACGCGAAGTGCATTTCACTATTATAGTTAGATTTTTTTTTCATGGGTTTAGCTTTAGGGTTTAGTTTTTAGGTATGATGGGAATGGGGTTAGTTTTTTTGGGTTGTTGGTGAATAAACTTAAAAAAACCCCTATATAAAACTATAAAATAAGATAATTGTACTACATGCACATGTGCATTTCACTATTATAGTTAAGTTTTTTAATGGGTTTAGCTTTAGGGTTTAGTTTTTTGGTATGGTGGAAGAGGGGTATCTTTTTGGAGGGGATGGGATGGAGCGTTTTGGTTTTTGGGGGGTGTGGGGTTAGCTGCACATGTGCATTTCACAATTGGGGGGGGGGGGGGTTGGGGCGGTGTGGGGGATGGGGGGTTTAGGTTTTTAGGGAGTGAGGTGGGTGGGTTTAGGTTTTTAGGGGGTGAAGGTGGGGTTTTTAGGTTTTTTTTGTTTGTGTTGTCAATGGTTCTCTGGTTCTCTCCCTAAAGTTGGTTCTCGTATGATCCCTACCCTATATATAGGATTGAGATCAATTAGGAACCACCACCCTAGTTAGGAACTTAGGAACTAATCCTAACCATCCATCTATAATCTTGATCATAAGGGTAAAAGTGTAAAAAAACCAATCAAATCCTTTAATTATTTTAATCAAATAGTTTGTTACATATACTCTTTCCTAATCAAAACCCTAATTCATCTTCTCCATTTGAATTTCTTAATTATCCCCCTAGATATCTCTTTTCTCTCTCACGCAGATCATAATCCTGAAATCAACCAACTCATAAACTATCGACTAGAAAAATTCATATTAATCAAATTTTAAATGTTCATCGTTCTATGTCAAAAGAATCGTCTTTCACCCTTTCTGTGTTGTTTTGGATTGTGTTTGCTACCTGTCGAAAATCATAAATTATTACCGGAAAAGAAGTCGCGGTTGGGTGACGACCACGCCGTATGAGAGGCGGCGTCAACGGTTTATCGGTTAATGTTGAAGATACCGTATATGTTGAAGATGGTGTTGGTGTTTTTTATTGGTTGTTGTTGATGATTATGAAGCAATTCAATCTTCCATGGTGCGTGTGTGTATTTTTTTGTTTGATTGATTTTTCTAACCCATATAATGAGTTTAGGTAGTTATTGTTTATACAAGGATGTATACATGGTTGTACATACGTGTATAAACCAATATTTTGTGTAACTGTGAATGTACATGAGTGTACAATGGCAAAATTTTTTAAGTTCTTATATCTAATAACGAGTTCGTATGGTAATATGGAATTTGTACAATGGTGTATATAGTTTTTGTACAACCTCATTGGTGGTTTAATGTACAAATGTATATCTGTGTTAAATGAAAGAAAAAAAACTGATATACATCAATGTATATCTGTGTCAACGATGATGATGATAAATGGAAAAACGAATATACATTGTATATCTGTGTCAATGATGATGATAAAAAAAACTGATATACACCAATGTATATTTTTGTTGGTGATGATGAATGAAAAAACGAATATACACCAATGTATAGCTGTGTTGATGATGTTGAATGAAAGAAAAAAACTGATATACATCAATGTATAACTGATGTACACCATTGTATATATGTGTTGATGATGAATGAACAAAAAAAAATTGATATACACCAATGTACACTTCAACTTACGACAGCTATATACCAACGTATAATATACACTAGTGTATTTTTTGCGAAATAGCAGTTTTTGGATTGCCCAGATTCAGTTTTCGAAGTACACTTCGAATTATACACTAGTGTATATTTTGCGAAATACTTGTCTTGGATTATACAGTTCATTTTTTTCACGTACAAAATTTGTAATTATACACTGGTGTATTACTTAGTGTTATTCGTTGAAGCACACAGATACAATTAGATTTCATCTTAGTTTATTAGGTTGTTATACACTAGTGTATATTTGCTGAAACTTACAGATACAATAATTTTTTTTGAAGCGTACAGATACAATAACATTAACTATACACAGGTGTATATTAGTTATAAAATATTGGTTAATTAAGTTCTAATGTACATTTTTTATTGTAGGTTCCTCGTCCAGCAAAGTATATGAGTCTCCTGGTGTGACGAGATATTGGACTCCTGTTGTACCAGACATAATATACACTGACGTATAGTTTGTTGAATATTATGATACAGTACAATGTTTTTTTACTATACACTGATGTATAATTGTTGAAATATGACTATACACTGACGTATAGTTGTTGAATATTATGGTACTGTACAATGTTTTTTGTAGCAATAATTGGATTATACACCAATGTATAATTGTTTTGAAATATGACTATACACTGACTTATAGCTATTGAATATTATGGTACTGTACAATGGTTTTGTAGCAATAATTTGACTATACACTGATGTATAATTGTTGAAATATGACTATACACTGACGTATAGTTGTTGAAATTTTATGGTACTGTACAATGTTTTTGTAGCAATAATTGGATTATACACGGATGTATAATTGTTTTGAATATAACAATACTAAACACTGTTCTATAGAAACAATTATGGATATTATTGTGGTGTTTGTCAGTTATAATGTATAATAAATAACCTATTAATAATCAAATACCAAAAGACAATATTACCCTTTGCTTTAATTAAAAAGTTAATTAATGTTTAACATATTTACCATCATGCCATTGAAGATGGATGGATGAGATTGGTTCCTAAAGTTCCTAACTAAGGGTTGGTTCTCAATTGAACCCTACCCTATATATATATATATATATATATATATATAAATTCAAAAATTTAGAGTTAATTTAATAATTAAAATTTTTAATATGTAGTGTGTGAACTAATAATAATTAATTAATTTTTTTTTTATAATAGAGTAGATTACATGATTGGTCTTCATGGTTTGATTTTATAGGGAATAAGGGTAAAAAGGTAATTTAACACATATTTATCATAAAAAGTTAACCACGTTAGTGATTTGGACTAATGGTGTAAGCAAATACAAACCAATAGGACTATCAGGGCATAACAAAAAAGTTCAGGGACCAAGGCGACAATTTGTACCAAACAACAGAGATCATTTTTGTAATTCTTTTTAATTAAATCTAGTATTTGGTGGGCTTATTTATAAAGAGGAAATACCATAAAAAGAACACTAAATTTTCAGTTTTTTCTCATTAAATTTACTTAATAATTTTTTGCATATAAAAAACACTATACTTTCAGTTTTTTCTTACAAAAGTCACTCAACATGTCTTTGTACTTAAAAAACACTATACTTTCTGTTTCTTTTTATTGAGACTTTTGTTCGTAGTTCGTACCATGTTCTATAGTTCGTACCCTGTTCGTGGTTCTCAATAAAAAAACACTACACTTTCAAGGTACCAACTACGAACAAGGTACGAACAGAGTAAGCCCACCAAGTGAGTCGACAACAACCATCATATACGTGTGCGAGTCAGGGTACGAACACTTAGGGTCCTCTCTAGTCCCTTTGTCTAAGGAAACAATGCCTAAATATCATTTCTTCCTATATATCACCATTTTTCATTTCAATTTTCACACCTTCAAACACCAAACTTCAACCGTAGGATACAAACCCAACCCTTTTTGTGAAAAACTCATTTTCCAAAAGATTTTCAACAGAATATGCGGTACTCAAATGGTATTTAAATAAAAAAGATCATAAAAAGGTACATAGAGCAAGCAAGAATACAAATGCCGACGGCCCAATGAGAATTTTTAGGTGAGGCTTTGAGCCCACGTAGTATGGATTTCAAGGCGATATGGGCCCGTAGTTACCAGCCCTTAACTTATTTTATTCGTGACCTGGTTTTATAAAACTTTGAATTTATATTATTTGACTTTATACTTATAATAATCTGATTTAGGGTGCAAAATTTGGCTAGTGTTTAAATTTGACGGTTACATGAGACACCAGCCTTAAAATGAAGTGAGAAAAAAAAAAAAAAAAAAAAAAAAAAACTAACATGATATTATGTGTCATGTTAATACATCTTCAATCAAGTCAACTAAAAACTCGTGTAGACACTTGAGCCTAATTACTGGTCACGGATGATCATATGATACTCTTGTTTCCCTGATAGTTTTTTTTTTTTTTTTTTTGAAAGGCAAACAATCTTCATTACCAAACCCAAATAATTACAAGGATATCCAATAGCAAGATGCTAACTAGATACATAACAAAGAACCAAACCTAACAAGTCAGTTTACGCATTTAGATCAAAAACCACCCATTTGTTCCAATCCTTTGATATATGCTTTCCACGATTAGTTACCCAGTTGTAAGAGAGCGATTTGATTTCGCCTAAGCATTGATCCAAACACGGTCTTTTCCCTAAGAATATCTTCTTGTTTCTTGTTATCCAAATTACCCAGATCGTTGTTAAGATAATTGCCTTGATAGTCTCCTTTTTGACGCTTCCAATACCGCAGATTTTGTGAGCATTCAAAATGTCCCTGAAGTCGAAAATTATGAAAGGTGGAATCTGGCACCAATCGCATATTTTGTGCCAGATCTGTGATGCGAAATAACAAGATGTGAAGAGATGTTCGGCCCTTTCAGATTGGTCACTGCATAAGGTGCATAAGGAGGACGTGTTGATGATCTTTCTTCGTAGTAATCCTTCAAGTGTGGGGATACGTTCTTGTTTCCCTAATAGTTAGAATGAAAAAGTGTTGTATTTTATCGGTATTTTGAAGCCAACCAAAAGGCAGGGGCCCAAGTTACAGATACAAGCTGTGTGGTCAAATGTAGAGTATTGGAAGAAGTGTTGCTATTTACACCCAATCTACTACACCTACTCTATACTATCTTTCAATACATACAAAATATTAATTACCTAAACTACTCTATAACTATCTCAATAAATACAAAACATTAATTACCTAAAATATTTTATTTATACTTTAACTATTATTCATACCCTTATTCATTTATTAGTTTTTTAAATTTTTTATATAAAACTTAACTTTTTTTAACAAGTTTTTTTTTTTTAACTTTTATAGTTTTTAATTTTTTTTATAATAAATGGTGATGGAGAAGATTACTCACGAGACGCAATCTGCGTTTTATCAGGGAGGTACATCTTGGACGGTCCGATGATAATCAATGAGATTTTTTCGTGGGCAAAAAGGCGAGGTAAAGAATTATTTTTCTTTAAGATTGACTTCGAGAAAGCCTACGATAATGTCAATTGGGATTTTTTATTGTCTATTATGAGCCAAATGAAGTTTCCGGTTGTGTGGTGTAAGTGGATAAAAGGAATACTTATGTCGGTCAGATTGTCTATTCTGGTTAACGGTGCTCCTACATTTGAATTTAACTGTGAAAAATGTATTCGACAAGGGGATCCCCTCTCCCCGTTTCTGTTTATTATTGTCATGGAGGCATTATCCAGCATGATTCGTAAGGCTTGTGACAGTGGGGCATTTGATGGGGTTCGTTTTCCTAATGGTCAGTTCACGGTTTCGCATCTTTTATATGCTGATGACGCCATGGTAATGGGTGATTGGTCTGATTATAATTTTATAGCTTTGAAAAGGATTCTGCGGATTTTTCATTTCGTTTCTGGCCTCCGGATTAATCTTCAAAAATCGTTTTTATACGGAGTTGGTAAAAGTGTAGAAGAAGTCGAGTATAAAGCTAATGGTCTGGGTTGCCGGTCAGGAACAACTACATTCAAATACTTGGGTATTTCGGTGGGGGCTAATATGAATCAGATTAGTAATTGGGAGGCTATAGTTGAGGTTTTTATGAAACGCCTTTCGAGATGGAAAGCAAGTATTTTGTCTGTCAGGGAGAATTACTCTTATTTCTTCGGTTCTTGAAAGCCTCCCATCTTATTACTTCGCATTGTATAAGGCTCCGAAGGCGGTTATTGATAAACTTGAAGCGATTATGAAGAGGTTTTTGTGGGGTGGTAATGAGGATAAACACAAGATCCATTGGGTTGCTTGGGAGGATGTCACGAAATCAAAAAAAAAAATGGAGAGTTGGGAATTAATAAGCTCGATGATTGCAATAACGCGTTGATTTTTAAGTGGTTGTGGCGTTATCGGGTTGAAACTGAGGCATTGTGGTAGAAGGTTATTGATGCTATTCACGTTTCTTCTAGGAGATGGGAACCGATTCCTTGCAACAAATCTGTTCCCGGTACTTGGAGTAAAATCGTTACCTTTGGTTCTCGTATGAAGGTTCAAGGTAAGAGTTTTATTGACCTTATCCGGGGAAAAGTTGGTAATGGTAAAGTGGTGCGCTTTTGGATTGATCCATGGTTAGAAGATGGTAGCCTGAAGTCCTTGTATCCAAATTTTTTTAGATTGGAACAACACAAGTTTTGCTTTCAGATTTAAATGCAAATAAGTTATTTATATACAAAACTAAAAATAAATTTTTTATAGGGTTAAAATTTGATAACTTTAAAACTTATATTTAAAAAAGGGAGTGTAACCACTAAAAATGGGAGTGTATTTAACCCACCACTAACTAAATTGCATTAGAATTAATGATCAAATACAATTAATACATAATTAATTTTATAGGGTGGGTGTAAATGGAAAATAGAGAGGGTGTAAATAGAAAAACCCGCTACAATATTTTAGCCCTTTTAGCGATTATCAGGACGAGTGACTCTGAGAATTTTCGATGTTTACGAAGTCTGCGGTGCGAAAATAAAATTTTGAATTTTTTTTTGAACGGCCAACAAACGATTTCATTCTATATCGGCTACCAGGACGATAGCCAAATCACCAAGTAATACAGCCACCAAGTTTGAAGTACAATAAAGCAACAAAACTTAAAACACAGAAACAAAAACAGACTATGAATTACCACCCAATCTTGTATATCTTGAATCCTCTCCATATATCCCAATCCAGGCCCACCTGTTTTGAACACGCCTTAACCCATAAGAAACTTAAAGCCATAACCTCCCCGAACGTCTTTTGAATTGATGGTTGAACATGGTTAAAAACTGCCTCATTTCTGGACTTCCAAATGTACCATATGACGATCAAACACACCGCGTGCACCGCTTTCTTTTTCTTCTTTGACCCAACAACAGATTTAGAAAAGTCTAGGATATCTTGGACATTAAACACAAAAAACGGATTAATTCTGCACCAATTAGCGACCAGCTGCCATATGATCTGCGCGAAATCCGCAACCTGTGAAGATGTGATCCGACGACTCCTCTGTAACACTGCAGAACGGACATAGAACGGACCCAAACTGCAGATTCCTTCGCTGCAGTGCCATCAGGGTCGGAAGGCGATCTAATTCAGCTCTCCACGCGCAGATTTCAACTTTTCTGGGCACCCATGAATTCCGACTGAACTTGTATGTAGGTACTGTAAATCGCCGCTCCGCAAGACCTTCATTAAAACTACGAACTGAAAATGACCCAACCCCATTGAGAACCCAAACCCACTTGTCGCTTCTCGCACTAAAATTAATTGTCCCAATGAGTTGTTGCAGCAGCTCCAATTCAGCAGTCTCAGTTCCGAACCCAACCCCCTGGACCATTCCCAGTTGAAGCCCAACCCACCCTGCCCCACCATGTCAGCGACAGTAGCCAGCTTGCGCTTCTCAATCACGAATAGATTTGGACAAAGTGACGCCAAGGAGACGTCCCCAACCCAAGTATCCACCCAAAACCTTATATCCAACCCATTCCCCACCACCCCTTTGATGTGATCTGAGAAACCCAACCCGACCCCATTAGCGAGACCCATAGCTTTCACGATTTGTTTCCACGGCCCCGGTATAGAAATCTTAACCGGCATATAATTCCGCCCTCTTGAGCTACTATGAATACCCTAGATAACCTTCCTCCATAACACGTCCTTCCCGGTCTTGAACCTCAACCACCATTTCGCCAACATGGCAAAATTTGCATCTCGCAACAACCCGAAACCCCATCCTCCATATTCCGGGGGGGGGGGATGACTTTATCCCACAATACCCAATTCATTTTAGCTCTATCATCATACCCTCCCCAGAAAAAAACACGCGCCTCATTCGATCTAGCGCATCAATAACTTGCTCTGGCGCTCTGAACAGAGAAAAATAATAAGTCGGGAGTGCGTTAAGGACAGACTTTATAAGAGTTACCTGCCACTCTGATGCCAAAAACACTGCACTTAGCCAGATTGACCTTAAGCCCGGACACTAAGTTGAAACATCTAAGAAGCCACTTTATATTCTGCACATTAGAACCTGACCATTCGCCCAAAAATACAACATGATCAGCATACATTAAATGAGAGACGACGGGTCCATTATTCCCACATTGGATGCCCCGAATTAAACCCAACCCGCAAGCCTTCTTGACAAACCCGAAAAGTGCTTCCATAACCAAGACAAATTAAAAAGGAGACATCGGATCCCCTTGCCTTAGCCCTCTAAAACACTCAAATTCAACCGATGGAGAGCCATTTATCAAAACCGACGCACGAGCATTTGACACTAAGGCCGTTACCCACATCCTCCACTTAGCCGAGAAATTCATTTGATTCAACACCTCATCAAGAAAGCTCCAACAAACCGAGTCGTAAGCCTTATCAATATCTATTTTTAATAACAACCCCGTTTTTTCATCCTCTTCATCCAACCCACTATCTCGTTTAGTATCATCGGCCCATCAAGAATGCTTCGGCCTGACAAAAAAGCCAATTGTTCCACGCGAATTAATTTCCCAATGACCAACTTCAGCCTTTCCCCAAGCACTTTTGATACTACATTATTAATCATCCCACTAAACTGATCGGACGGAAATATGTTTCCTTAATCTTGATGACTTTGAATTTAACTATTTAAACAAATAGTTGAATATTAATGACTTTGATACAAATTTGTTTCCTTAATCTTTAGGAGAGTTTTTCATTATATGAGTTGTATCCCTACATGGCTACATTCGGCTATTATCTAGATCTTCTATACTATGTAATAAAAGAAAAAAGAAAAAATGGTGGCTATTTTTCGTCTATTAGAGTCATCTATTTTTTTTTTGTTTTTCCCTTCCCGATCTTGATATCGGCGGTTTCACTAATAAGGACACCCCCAAAGCCCAAAATACTTTGGCGAGTGCCCTTTACAGGAGAATAGTTAGGAGTTTGGGAACAAAGTTTGAACCATCCGCGTGCCAGAAAGAGGTGTTAGATTGTTTACGAGAGCCTCATGCCCAACATTTTATGACTGTTGTCCCTATTGACAGGCTATGGCAACACATGTCAGCGGTAGATTATCGAAGCATCCTAAAATATCGTTTAATGATCCCTCTGTTTCCCATCAATCCTTTCCCAGTTTACCGTATGGTTTGTTTGGATAACTTCGAGGAGCATACGGTTCACTGCAAGAAGTTGCCGAGCTTCAAATACCAACATGACTTGTTCAAAGATGTCTTATGAGATGTGCTCAAGTAGGCTGAGATCTCCGCAAAATAGGAGACCCTCGTGAATATCCTGACATACCTGCTTGAAGATAGGTCTATGCTTCGGCTCGTGGATGTTATTGTGTTCGGCTGGATGGGCGGGAAACACACTTGCGTGGACCTTACCGGAGTGTCCCTCCTTGTTGGTCTTAGAGAAAATGGGTTTGTGGCGGGTCATGCCGTGTTAAAGGCGGAATCTAAGAAAGTGGCTAATGAAAATACTTGTGCTGAGAATCAACATGTTTTCATCCCTTTTACTTTTGATACCTTTGGTACTTTGGCTCTCGAAGCCACTAGGACCCTAGACATAGTGCAGAGGGTCGTACACAACAATTTCTTGACCCATAGGAAGCAACGATTTATTTCGGTAGGTTATGCGAGTTTTGCTATCCAAAAAGGGTTGCGATGCAACCTGCTGCCCTTTTGCCTTCAATGCAGTAATTTTTTATGTTAGTGAAATAAAAGTTTAGTAACATTATATTCATTCCTCGTTTTCTAGATTACCTAGCAGGACATTATATCATTATAGCGGAGGACGTCTCCTTTTTTGCCTTATTCCGTGCAGCAAACTTACGGATTTCGAGCAAATCATGATAACTTTAAATTCATAAAATGGTTTGTGGGAACCTATTCACTTTGACTTGATCGTCTTAATCTTGAAAATACATCCATTCAACTTTGTTTGTGACACATATATAAAGTGTTGTAATATTTTCAAAATGGAGTTGTCGGCATATCTTTATGGTGACGAGCAGAATATTTCAATAAAGTAATGTAATCTTACCGTCAAATACATCTTACCTAGTTTGGCCAATACACGGCCACATTTTTGTTTTATATATAAGAATATAGACACGACATTACTACATCAAATCACTAGTAACATCACCAAAGAAAGCATTATGCCTTGTCATTTATAAATACTTTACTAACATTAACAAACTAGTACTAGTTACGTCTTTTAAAACTAGGTTTCTTTGATGGTATTTTAGAATGATTAACAAAGAAAGTATTCGGTGTACTGTCCTTCTCCGTTTTTTCTTTTCTATGTTTTGTATTCTTAGCCCTTTGCTGGCTCTTTTTATATATATATAAAGTGATTTGTTGTTAAAAAAAAAAAAAACCAAAAAAAGGGATTTAACATAATCACTAATTTGGCTTGCCAACTCTATCTGAGAGCTATTCACAGAACTCTTGAAGTTCCTTGAAGCTCCAAAAACGTTCAACCATATTGATAGAATTATTATTCCTTGTCCTTGAATGTCATAGATACAAAACTATATATAGACTACACATCATTGACCTCATAAAGAGGAGTTAATATATACCAACTATATTACAATCAATTGTCAACTTTCCTAAGATATGTAGCGTCTATTACTCCCCCGCAGTCGAAGCGAAGGGTGGCCGCAGACTGAGACTGGATCGAAAATCATCAAACAGTACACGAGGTAAGCCTTTGGTGAAGATATCAGCAACCTGGTGACGAGAGGAGACATGCAAAATACGTACATTACCGCGTTGTACCTGTTCACGAACAAAGTGAATGTCCAGTTCAATATGTTTCGTGCGTTGATGTTGAACTGGGTTGCCTGACAGATAAATGGCACTGACATTGTCACAGTAGACAATAGTCGCTTGGGTAAGAGGATGGTGTAACTCAAGGAGAAGATTGCGTAGCCAGCAGATTTCAGCAACGACGTTCGCGACTCCACGATATTCAGCTTCAGCACTAGATCGAGAAACCGTGGACTGTCTTTTAGAAGACCAAGAGATTAAATTTTCACCAATGTAGACACAGTATCCAGATGTGGATCGTCTGGTGTCTGGGCAACCGGCCCAGTCGGCATCAGTGTAGGCACGAAGAGTGATAGATGATGCTGGTGATAGGTGGAGACCAAGGTCGAGAGTACCCTGTAAGTATCTAAGAATGCGCTTCAAGGCATTCCAATGAGACTCCCGAGGGGCGTGCATGTGCATGCAGACTTGTTGCACAGCATAGGTGATGTCGGGACGGGTGAAAGTCAAGTACTGGAGAGCACCCGCAAGACTTCGATAGGTGGACGGATCATCGTGGAGAGGGCCGGTGTCAGCACTAAGTTTAGACTGTGTATCAACTGGAGTTGCCACTGGTTTGCATGAGTCCATGGAAGCTCGATGGAGAATATCTTTGGCGTATGCAGATTGTGAGAGATACAAGTTGTTGTTTTGCCGCTGAACTTGAATGCCGAGAAAATAAGATAAGGGACCTAGGTCTTTCATCGCAAACTCGCTTGCTAGAACATTCAGGAGTCTGGTGCGAAGAGTGTCCGTAGATGTTGTGAGAATGATGTCATCGACATAAATGAGAAGGTATGCGATGTCGTGGCCGTGCTTATATATGAACAGAGAATTATCTGACTTGCTTTGGTGAAAACCCTGTGATGTCACAAAATCAGTGAACCTTTGGTACCAGGCCCGTGGGGCTTGTTTGAGGCCGTATAGTGACCGCTTGAGGCGGCAAACATGGTCCGGAAATTCTTTGTGCCTAAAACCAAATGGTTGGTACATGTATACCGTTTCTTCAAGGTTGCCATGTAGAAAAGCATTGGTGACGTCAAATTGGTTGATTTTCCATGATTGAGCCAGCGCAAGAGATAATACAAAACTATATATAGACTACACATCATTGACCTCATAAAGAGGAGTTAATATATACCAACTATATTACAATCAATTGTCAATTTTTAAGAAGTGCACTAAATTCATTGTGCATGGCATTGTACCATTCCGGTATGGATAAGGCAACTTGTGGGTTTTTGGGTATGGGAGAGATGGTTGAGGTGTGAAGGTTGAATAGGTGTTTTGGTTTAACGATACCGCTCATGGAGCGAGTACGGATGGTCCGGTTTTGGGCAGGTTGTGGGTGGTTGGATGTGTGCGGTTGTTGGGGAGGAGGTGTGGGTTGGGCTGCCGTGGTGGTATTGGGCTGTTGGGATGGGCCGGGGTTGGGTGAGGTTGGTTGGAATTGGGAAGGGGATGTGGATTGGTCTGTGGGGATGGTATTGGGTTGTTGTGATGGGCCGGAGGTAGGGGAGTTAGGCAGTGGGCCGTAGGTGGGCAGAGTAGGGGTGGAGGGCGGTTGGTTGGTATTATTTGGCGGAGGGTGTGGGCCGGATGAAGGAGTAGTGTTTGGGCCGGAGGGTGAAGTTGGGCCAGGTGGTGAGGTTTGGGATGGTGTAGTGGAAACGTATTTCCACAAGAGAGGGTTTAAGGGTGGAGTTAAGAAGTCATAATTGGGTGGTGTGGTGGTGTGTTGGATATGGTAAGGAAATATGGATTCCTCGAAATGGACATGGCGAGAGATGAGAATACGGTTGGTTGTTAAGTCAAGGCATTTGTAGCCTCGATGGTTGGAAGGGTAGCCAAGGAAAACACAAGGTTGAGATCGGTAGTTAAGTTTGTGGATAGTGGTGGAAGGGGCGAGGGGGTAGCAAAGGCACCCGAAGACACGAAGATGTGTGTATTCCGGGATGCAATGGTATAAGAGGTAGGTGGGAGATAGGAAATCATGTTGTTTGCTTGGGAGAATGTTGAGGAGGTATGTGGCAGCTTCAAGGGCGTGATGCCACAGGTTTGGAGGTAGGGATGCTTGCGCGAGGAGGGTGCGAAGCATGTTGTTTATGGTGCGGATTTTGCGTTCCGCTTTACCATTTTGAGAAGAGGTGTGGGGGCAAGAGAATCTGAATTGCATACCAGTTTGTTTGCAAAATTCATGAAATTGTTTGTTAGCATATTCTTTACCATTGTCACATTGAAATTGTTTTATGTTGCGTTCAAATTGGGTCTGGATGAATTTATAAAAGGTTGTGAAAGTGGTGTGAACTTGGGATTTGTGACTAATGGGAAATGTCCACAAAAATCTGTAAAGTCATCAAGAAACAACACATAGTAGCGATGTCCGGCCGTGCTAAGCACAGGGGACGTCCAAAGATCGCTATGAATAATGTCAAAAAGCAAACAAGTAGCATTAACAGAATCAGAAAAAGGAAGTTTAACACTCTTCCCAAAAACACATGGTTTTGTCATTTATTTTGCCATAATTAATAAAAGAAGATTGTTTTAACGAATGTAAAAGGTTATTGCCAGGGTGTCCTAGGCGTTGATGCCAACGTTCTTGAGACACAGCGACAAGAGCAGTGGAATTGTTGAAGTTGGTGGTGAATTGCTGGGTGAGCGGGTAGAGATCGCCGGTACTATTGCATCTGAGGATAGGTGCCTTGGTTTTGAGATCCTTCACAAGAAAACCAAAAGGATCAAATTCAATGGAAACCAAATTGTCAGTAGTAAGGCGTCTCACAGAGATTAGGTTTTTGATAATTTTAGGGGCATAAAGGACATTGTTTAGTTTTAAAGGTGGGAATGGTGGGGGAAGGACTTGGTTACCTTGGGCCACAACCGGGATGGACATGCCATTGCCAACGATAATGTTTTTATTAGTGCAAATATTAAAATTAGACGGGGAATAAATACCTTGTTCATTGGCTGAGTGGGCTGAGGCACCGGTGTCCATGACACCATGATCGGGTTGATTCAACGCCATAGTGTATAGTGCCTGTTCAATGTCTGTAGGCGTGTACCCGGCATGATAAACTTGATCGGGCCTGGGGCCCAACAGTCCCTGTCCAGCAGTATTTGAAGCGGGCTTTGAAGGATATGGATAAGGAGGATTATTGTTGTTGGGCTTTTGCTGAGATAATTGATTTTGGCCTTGAAGTAGGCCGGCCCACTGGTTTGCGGCCCAAGATGTGGGGAACACTATATACGGGTGTGAACCTGTGACCTGCGAAAAAGAAGAAGGGTTATTATTAGTTGTCCTGTTCCGATGAACCTGTCCCCTGCCACGGCCTCTCCCGCGGCTCCGGCCACGTCCGCGATTCCGGTCATCATTAGAGGAGGATGACGAGATAGTAGCCGATAGAGCAGTGGCAGATTGTTGGGCAGCAGACGCGGCATAGCGTTTCTTCTTTTGCTCTTCCATGCCGAGACGAGATCGGACTTCAGAAAAATCCGGTAGGGGGTCTTTGTTGCCGAGTACCGTAGATATGCCGTCGAACTGTTCGGTTAACCCGACTAGAACCTGTAGAACAAGCCTATCGTTATCAACGGGAGAGCCGACTCCATTTAGTTGATCCGATAATAGTTTGGCGTGTTGACAGTACGCCGCCATGGACGGGAAGTTGGCGAGGCTTAGATTGGCGAACTCTTGAGTAAGGAAAATAGAGCGGGTATGCTTGTTGTCGTTAAAGTGATGTTGAAGAGAAGTCCACGCCTCATATGCGGATTGACCGGGTGTCATGATGGTGTGAACGAGGCTTTGAGAGATTGTCCCGTAAATCCACTGAAGAACTATGGCATCTATTCGAGACCATAGAGCGTCAGCCGATGACGGAGCAGATTGTTTGTCGGGGTCAGAAGCGGAGGGGGCTGTGGTGGGTTGTTTGGGTTGAAGATGGTCGAAAATTTCGTATGCACGGCAATGAATCTGGAATAGTTCAGACCATGTCATGTAATGCGAAGTTTCGTCTTCAAGAATGATGGGAATGAAGTTCTTAATGTTCGAAACGGTCATGGCCGGATGTAGTTTGGTGTCCATGGATGAGGGAATTAGATAGATAGAGGGTAGACAATGGGATGTTGCAGGAGATAAAGATGGCCGGCAATGTAAACAGAAGGGAGATAATGAAAAAACAGAAAGAAGGAGATGAAGGCCGGCGATTAGAAAAAGGGGAGGTTTAGGATCTTGTGGGTGATACCATGATAGAATTATTATTCCTTGTCCTTGAATGTCATAGATACAAAACTATATATAGACTACACATCATTGACCTCATAAAGAGGAGTTAATATATACCAACTATATTACAATCAATTGTCAACTTTCCTAAGATATGTAGCGTCTATTACATATTGTATTTGTCTTTGTGTACTAAGTTAATTTAAGATATTTAACCAACGATCATCCATAAAGAGTTATCCATACCCTTGAAGTTCCTTGAAGCTCTCAAACCGTTCATCCAAATTGTATTTGTCTGTCAATATGCATGGCAAAGATCTCAGTCTTCTCTCTGAAGATGATATCACGTATAAAGATACATAATCTTATTAGTTAGCTAGAATCTAAGAGTATTTATATTCGTTTCTTTATCATCATTCATATAATTTAGCTCAAACACATGCTTATCCTTTTAAAGTTATCTTTTAAAAACTATATACATCATATTCATCATATCTATCCCTATTGAGTTAAATAATTTATGTTCCTTATTATTTTTGTAACCCTTTTTTATCTTCCACTTAAAAATATAGAAAATGAATAGTGAGTCCTAGAAATGAAGAATAAGATAAAGTGAGTTCTAGAGAATGCGAAGTAGGGTCAAATTTAATTAAGAGAAAGTTTATTGTACAAAGTATATTAGCGTACAAAGTGTAAAAAGGAACAATAGCCATACACGTGGAAGCGGTTACCATGATTACCTCGTATTTAATTTTTCAGCATCGAGGGTATAATAGATTTTTTCCGCATTTTGTCAATTTATGTTCTATTCGTTTTATTACTATTTCAATTTCAAAAATTACAAAATTCAAAACCCTAACATTGCGTTAAAAAGTCTAATTAAATTAGATTCCATTCTCTATTTTCTGATTGGGAATTTGACGAACACGATCCATTAGTTCGTAAATATAAATCATAATCATCTTAATTAGTTCGTTCATTTTTTGTTTTTTTATCTAATTGTTATAATTATTTCTTTTTCTCCAGGATTCAATTTTTTTTTGTGTTTGAAGTAATAGTCTGAAGAATATGGAAGTGTTTTAAAGGGGTAAGTTCTTGTACATGCGTTATATTACAATAATAATTCTGTTTAAGTGATTTGTTTTGAAAAGTAGTGAAGATATTTTTACACTTATGCTTGCGTTTAAGTTGAATTTGTTCTTGCGTTTATTAATATTTCAGTATATAACTTTTAGTTTGATGCATTAACATCAATGACGTTGTAAATTAAAATTGCGTTTTAAGAAAACATTAGTTGTTTTTTTTTTTTTTTTGAAGACTATGAAATTGTTTAAGGTGGTCAGATTTGTACTTGATGATTTTTTGTTGTATTTGCGTTCTACTACAATAATAATTCTGTTTTAGTGATCTATTTTGAAGACTATTAAAGTGTTTAAGGGGTTGAATTTATTGTTTTTTTTTTCAAGATTCACTGAAGCTAATATGTTTGCACATATGTTTGCGTTTACGTTGGATTTGTACTTGAGTGTATTAATATTTTTGTATACAACTTTTTAGTTTGATGTATTTTAACATCTATCATATTGTTTAATTAAACCTGCATCTTAAAATGTTCCAAATTTGCGTTTTTATTGTATGCAAATTGCGTTTAATGGGTTATAATGTTTTTCAATCGTTATTATAACTGTTAACTGAAGTTGCGTTTTAGTAGATAATACATGTGTTTTATCTATGCATTTTGTTACATACGTAAATGGTAGTTGCGTTTATTCAGAATAGTAGTTGCGTCTTGTTTTTTTTTATCATTCTGATGATATTTGTTTGTTATTCCCAACTTGCGTTTGAATATTCATGTATTTGCTTTTTATTTTGATTGTGACATCTCATATAAAATAATAAAGAATAAGTAAAAAAACCTAGCCAAAAACACAATATTATTAATAACAGTGATCCATTACATCCAATGATCATAAAACAAAACATTTAAAATATGCATCAAACTAAAACATTTCAACCAAAATAACCCCCCCCCCCCTCTCAACATCTATGAAGAATTTAGTGTCTAGGGGAAAAACTGTGAAGTTAGTTTCCCCCTCAGACTCAACCTCCATCTCCTCATGGTCCAAATTCTTATCATTCAAGTCTTCTTCTTCGCCTTTATAGAGTCTGATGTTGGGCCCATATCAGAGCATAGTTCAACTTGAAATCAAAATAAAATGATCCCAAAACTATTCAAATTAAAATGCAATATACATGTACTTGAAATTAAAATAACAAAATCAAAATTCTAGCACTGTTATTCATACTTAGCAACCGATAGCAAACCTGATTTCGAAGTTTTTGCAGGTCGATTGTTGTTCTCCTTTGATCATCTCTCATATTCGACTCCTGTTAAGTACCATTTCGTTCTTTAATTTCTTATTGTAAAACGCAACTAATAATTGCACGCAATACTTTTACAATTTGTCATATACATACTGGATTTCTTCTCCGATGCCATTGTATAGTAGATTGTTGTGTTTTTTTTTTTTTTTTTTCGACCAGGAAAAAAAACCCTAATATTAGGTTTATTTTGTAGATAGTGGACGATTTTCGAAGCTTGGTTATTTATTTTAGAAACTGTTACGTCAATTGAATGAGATTTGTAATTTGCACGCTTTTTTATTTTTCGTCCAATTACTAATATGCTCTTGTTAATGTTTTCGACAACTTTAATGACGCTTGGTTTTTTACGATCGTACCCTTAATTATGCACTTTAATCGTCGGCTAAAATTACTTCTTATTCTTCTTACGCTAAACCCCTTTTTACATTAGTCTCACCCTTTAATTAAAACCTTAAATTTTTTTTTTTCTAAATTATACGAAACGAGTTTGTGCATGAAATGAGATGAGAATTCAATAATACCGATATAGTGACTTTAATAATTACACTTATGCTTTTGTTTAAAAAACTAAAGATTTGTTTGGAATCAAATATTCATACCTACATCATTGTTATTTTAGTATTATAAAAAGAATATTTTATATCTAGTTTTAAACAATAAATAAAAACACCAAGTACAATCTTGTTTGTGGTGCATTATAATTTGATAAAACAATAATATTTGTTTATAAGCATATGATATTAGTGTGTTCCCCTTTTATATACGAAACTGCGAATTGGCATAAAAGGTCGCCAAGCGTTTTAGCAAATCTTGTTTCCTAAGATTAAATTAATTAATTTGGTGACGACAAATCAAGCTAACATTTAATTTCAAACCTTTCTTATAAAAAGTATCACAACCAATTTCTTCTAATAAAGTTATAAATCGTCATCCTATAATATGCATTGATGACTACAGGTGCACAAACCACACTGACGGATTTAGGCCACAAAATCAGTAGTAACGTTTTTCATTTTTTTTCATTTTAGTAGTAACGTTTTCCAATTTTCGTAAAAAACAAACAAATTTTCCACTACGCGCGCGAAGTTGAGCCGCAACGTCCGCAACCCCTGCTTAAGCCCTATGTTCGCCCCTGCAAACCAGCGTCTTAGCCTAAACCGGTTTGGATTGGATTAAAGATAGTCAAAGCGGTATTCGATCAAATGAGTTTAGTATGATAGTATGATACTGGTTTACAAGAGGAAAAAAGGATATGTTCAGGTTCAAATTGATTTGGTATATTATTGGGTTTAAACGGTTTCAACAAAGGAGTTATCAGCCTGGTTTCTACTAGGGGTGTAAACGAGCCGAGCCGAGCCGAGCCCGAGCCTGACTGGGCTCGATCTCGGCTCGTTATGGTTTTATGAAGCTCGGGCTCGAGCTCGGCTCGGTACGAGCCTACAATCTTGAGCTCGAGCTCGGCTCGCTAGCAAAATCAAAAGCTCGAGCTCGGCTCGGCTCGACTCGGCTCGAGGTGATTTGAGAACAATCTCAAACGAGCTCAAAGCTCGGCTCGAGATCGCAAAAGCTCGGCTCGCGAGTGTTATTAAATGGGCCTATGAAATAAGGACTTGGGCTTTGGAGATGTGGGCTATAAATTATAAAAGATATATAAATAACTTATAATTATGTTTGGGCTCGTTTAGGCTCGCGAGCCCAATCGAACTTTGTATCTAGGGCTCGAGCTCGGTCTCGATAACTAAACGAGCCATATTTCAGGCTCGGGCTCGTTCGGGCTTTTTACCGAGCCGATCCCGGGTAGCTCTCGAGCCGCTACGTGTCATTTACACCCCTAGTTTCTACTCTATGTTTTGGGTCGGATTGAAACCAGTTTCAAAATCAAGTTTAGTTTGGGTTAAAGTTGTTTTTTATTCATCGTGACTAATTTTTTTTTCATTATAAAAAAATAAAATAAAAAATAAGAATAGTTTTAACATTTCATATTCAAATAAATAATTTTTTTTTTTGAGGCAATGAATACTATACAAGCGTGACAATGAATACTATACAAATCTGGCTACTCGGGTAAACATATTGGTGAAAGGCTAACCATGCCCTGCAAATGCAAACATCACTATTTGCAAACATCACTGATGACCTGACTTGCACACCATTTCAGAGGAAACTCACCGTCTGAATGTCCACTGTGATAAAATTCTCTAGCTCACATGAAGCAAATTGCATCAAGTGAGACTTGAACCATAACCTCCATATCAAAAACAGTACTACCTCTTACCAAACCAATTGATCTAAAACTTATTATGTTCACATAAAATAACTACAAGACAAGTTTGTACATCTCATATGCAAAAGAAAATAGTAAGAGTAAAAGTAAAATATCTTTAAATAAAACTTCCGTAACCCAACATCAAAATTGTGCCTCTTTTTAATTGTTGTATTTATGTTATATTTTGACTGTGACATATCATCTTATTTAAATTTTGTAGAAATTGAAATGTTGCCGAGAATATGAAAAACATACTATTCGTCGCTCGTTCAATACACAAGTCAGCGTCGTTAGCCCCATCGTGTCCTTTACCTTAAGGAAGCCATCCATTACATCACTGACGCAACCTAACATGTTCGTATCTCAAGGGTAGGGGCAAGCCCAAATAGTAAAGATCGGTACCAAGTGATACTAAGGCTAGACGGAGTGGGGGGGGGGGGGGGGCGGGAACATCTAGCGTGGGGCTTTCAAGGGCGGGAACACCGCCGCCAAGGGTGGCGTTGCCCCTTTGGCGTGGGGGATCTCACCGGCGTGGGGCATTTGGTGGGGACACATGGCATCTTCTGATTGGTCAGTTTTTTTTTTTTTAACTTTAACACAATATAATATTATTTCCTCCCCCCTCTTCCCCCCTTCCACTCCCCACAATTTTTTCCCACCCCACAAGGGTCCCACAAGTGCCACATGGCGCTTCATCCCCCCCCCCCACCCCACTCCGGATAGTCTAATAAAAATCCAGGTGTTGTATGTGAAACACTGAAACTCGTTATTTATGTATTCGATTATTGAGTAACACTAGTTCACCTACATAAACAAATTATACTTGTTTTTGGGAGATATTATGACTTTTTAGGTGGAAGGTCATTTAACCATGCTTTATTTATAGTTTAAACACAATATCACTATATCGAAGATTTTGCTTATAAAATATATAACTGAAATAATAATACATCTATGAAATTAATGCAAAAGTAAAAAAAGATGGTATAAGTCACATGAATTACATGATACAAAGGTAGGTGGTATAGCAATTAGTGGGTGGGATTCTGATTCTTTCTGAATAATTGCATATAAACTATTTAGATTTCATAACAAAAATACTTTATTGTGGGTCATTAACGCAAAATCAAACTTTTTATTAATTCTTTTAAGCAATGTATTATTAGTGGGTTCTAAGATGATGATGGTGTCATCGACAACTACGTATATTAGAATATTCTGGTTCCGCTATATTCACAATTACACAGAGTGTTTAGTATATTTTGAGTATGTTTATTGTTTATTGTTATCGTGTCATCACTAATCAACTTGAGTATGTTTATTGTTATCATGTCATCATTAATCAACTTGTTAGACTACTCGGAGTGGTGGGGGAAAGAGGGGGATGAAGCGTCATGTGGCACTTGTGGGACTCTTGTGGGAGGGGGGGGGGGGATTGTGGGGAGTGGAAGGGAGGGAAGGAAATAATATTATATTGTGTTAAAGTTTAAAAAAAATCTGACCAATCAAATGGTGCCACATCACCATCACCACAAGCCCAACGCCAAGGATTCTGCTCCCGCCCTCCTCCTTCCTGCCATCTCCACGCCAGGGTGGCGATGGTGTTCCCCCCTTCCCGCCCCTTTCCCACACCCCACTCCGGGCAGTCTTACAATTAACTGATGCATACAACAGCATACACACCGCTACCTCTCTCCGTGTTTTCATTCTAACATCAACTTTTATCAAAAAGTAACTTAAATTTGTGTAGAATAACTTTTTTTAAACTAAAGAAGTTGGGCTAGACTCGACCCATTTACAACTGACTTTATATATTGGTTGGACTCAATGTTTTTTTGTTCAAATAAACAATACTACATTTTTTTATAAGTAACAATATTTTATAAACTTAAAATCAAATAGATAATTATTGTATATTAGTGGGGAACCCGTGCGTTGCTGCGGGAAGACAATTTGTCACGCGATATTTTTTACTGTTAGTTTATCGATTCTCTCATGATATATCTATTAATCTATTAATATATATAAAAGAATTGAACATTGCTGACGTGGCGTGCAATGGTGCCTTCAACCTCTCCATGAAATTGTCACGTGACATCATAATTGAAAGATTTTATTGTTTTTGAATTATTTTCTTTTTTAATTAAATTGAGTTATTTTAGGAAAAAATAATTTAAAAATAAATTTAAAATTTTCTCTCTCATATTTCCTCCCATAATTTTAAACGTTTATATCTTTTATATACGGGATTTTTTAAAGAAAAAAATTACACTAAATTAACGAACGTTTTATTATCTTTCCAACGAGTACCATAGTGCTATATAAAAAACGGAGAAAAAATCGACTATTTTTTGTGGGGTTTCGTTCATACAGGAAAAAAACACACAAACTGTTCATGTTATTCATTAATCATGTTTTTTTCTTTTAAACCAGGTTCTTATCTACGATGTTGAAAATCAGCCCAATCGCCATGTTATCATTGGAATTTTACTAGGTATACTTAATCAAGAGAAGCTAGGAGAAAGAATCGCGCAATACTGCAACACATGGTGTCAGCTTATAGCAATGTTATTTTTTTATTTATTTAATTACAAGAGTAATAATTATTACTATTAATATTAGTATTATTAGAATGGTTATATTTTTCAACCCCGGGACGCTCCCGGGAAGAATTGATAGTTGCTGGCGTGGCGTTCAATGGTGGCCTCAACCATCTCTTGATTATGCCACGTGGCATAATGAGATGCAATGGTTACAACTTTCAACTTAAGTGTTTGTTTAGTTGATTAAGTTAGGAATTATAGGAGCCATTAGAATGTGAGAAATTAGAGAGATGTGATGAGTTTTTGAATAGTTGCAGCTTACATAAGTGATCCTTTAGATGATTACTGATTAGGTTTTAGATTAGGGAATATGAGTTATTACTGATTAGAATACTATGAACATGCAATGATTGAGAGATTTTGTGGTTAGTTAACTTGAGCCATTTGCAATAGGTTATCACGTAAAATTAGATTTTTCAACCCCGGGACCTTCCCGGGGTAATCAGCTAGTTGTGTAGTATTTGATTTTAAAGGTGTGCTAGATCTAGTAAATATATTGTTAATGGATTTTATTTTTAAGATGGTTCTTGGACTTGTAGAAAATAAATATTAACAAACTATTAATTAGTTAACAAACTACTAACTTAGTTGAGAAGACGACAAAAAATTATGCCATGGTGTCATTACTGGTCAATATCATATTGTTATTACTGGTAATATTGTTTTTATATGTTTTATAAAACTTCATTTGTAACTTTTAATAAGACAAACAAGTTAAGTGGTTTTTAGTTGTTAAATAAATATATATTTAACTCATTTGTGAAAAATGGGTTATTACCCAAGATTTAACAACCACATATTCTTTGCATTCATAACCAATATATATTAATGCATCGTGCATTATGCCTCTACAATTGACATATATAATCAAATCAATAGAGTTGTATAATGCGTCTCCGGACCAAGAAAAAAAAACAAGAATTGAAAATATTACCGAATTGAAAATCATGTACATGTTAGGGCTTAAATAGTATACATGATACCAAATTAAAAATCTAAAAAAAAGTTATGGTTTTCTACCTTGTAACTTGAGCCATCTCACATTGAATATGACCTTATTAACTGTTTTCCCCTCCATTTTTACCAACAATATTAATAAACATTTCCATATCTTTATTCATCTCTACCTTCTAAATTAAAAAAATCAAAACATTTCAAGCTCCGGATGAACCACACCGGAATTCAATTTTTTTTAATAAAATCTCAATTACTAATTCATTCAATTTGAGTGAAAAAACAATTGGCTTTTAAAGAATTTTAATAGTATTTGAGATTAACAATAAAAGAGAAACGATGGACCATTAAAATCGTTGGCCTCCATTTGCAATACTTACGTAACCAAGCAACCCTCACCCCATCACCTTCTATACTCAAATTATGATTAGCAACAAATAATGGGAACAAATTATGCTACTAAAATTTTGATTGATTATTAGATAGCTATAATAAAACAACCTTTTTTTTAATTTAAATCCTACCATACAAAAATCATTAAAAAAATACAACATAACCAATTTTGAAAGGGAAATAAGGTGGGTCTGAATAAAAAAAAAAGTAATCTGAAATTGAAGAAAAAATTTACACAAATCAGTAAAAGTGTCTAAAATTGTTCTTTCGTATTTTATGTATATACATCACAAAGAAAAAGGTATGTATTTATTACTTGAATTGTGAATGGAGATGGATTAGATTGATTGTGATTTCTAATCACTTTTGATTCCAGTGGCTATAACAGCAACATACATGTGACGGTTATATTTTTACATTATTACGTAAATGTATCGGCACAAGGCGAGGTTAGACTATGGATTCAAAGTGGAAAAAAAAAAACGAAGAGCAACAAGAAAACTCGTGCTAATAACGTGTTAGAAAATAACAATCTAGTAGCAACCAACGTACAAGTCATATAAACATGAGAAGAAGACTCTAGACATCATGTATGGAAAGAAAGAATAAAGGAAAAGAGAACTTTATTCATTGATATGTTTCATATATCAATTTTTTTTTGAACGGCCAAATTTCTTCTATTGTTAGTTGTTAGTGTGTATTGAACCCATGACCTCCATGTTAGTACAACAAGTTAGTTACCAAATAAAGGACCACTATTTATATGTCTATAAACATTGAAAGATATGTAAGTTATGTATGTGAAAAGTCACCGCATTATTTATATACCAAATACATGACCACTATTTATAAGATTATAATATTGATACAAACGTAATAAAGACATAGAGGTTATGAATGTAAAAAGTCACTACATTATTGTTAATTTTCTCATCAATTTTATAATTATGTTTAAATTAATTTTCTTCAACAAATTAATATTTAGGTAGAAAGACAATTTTACCGCTAAATGACTTATAAACATTGTACTATAGGTAATAAATGTTGTATTTACTTAATACCAAAATGTTTGCTATATAATTTGCTACAAAAATGTTTGCTTATGGATTTTTATACACGGTTTTTTGCTATGAAAATGTTAATTACCATTTTTGCTAGGTATTTTTAACTATGGTCTTTGTTACAAATTTTAGACACGAATTTTTTTATGCCAATTTATTAACTTGTTATTTTACATATCTCGTGGGTTTAATATTATTTTGTTTACAAAAGTATCCGAAATCATTAACTGTATATAAACACAACTCCAAAATTAATGATAAAAGAATTAGCCGTGAAAAGAATATGAATTTATGTATATGTGTGATTATAGTAAAAACTTAGTGGTTTACATTACAAGTAAAACATAGTATTTAAGCAAGAAACTAAGAATTAAGTGACTTCAAAAACAAACGTAGTACTAATGATTCTAAATTTAATAACTTGTTAGGCAGAAGAAATGTCGGTTTTCATTAAATCTATCTTGTTTTGCTGGCAACATGTAATACATGGTTTCACCACTTGATCTTCATGTATCATACTTTTCGCCTGTTTGCGCTCCTTCAAATACGATTTTAAGACTGCATTATTAAGATTGCTAAAACAAAGAGAAACAAAAAAACTCGTGCTAATAACGTGTTGGAAAATAACAATATAGTAGCAACCTACATACAAGTTATATAAACATGAGAAGAAGACTCTAAACATCATGTATGGAAAGAAAGAATGAAGGAAGAGAGAACTTTATTCATTGATATGTTTCATATACCAAATAAAAGACCACTATTTATAAGCCTATAAAAATTGAAAGATATGTAAGTTATGTATGTGAAGAGTCACCCCATTATTTAGATACCAAATAATATTTATAAGACTATAACATTGATACAAACATAATAAATACATGGAGGTTATGAATGTAAATAGTCACCACATTATTGTTAATTTCTTCATCAATTTTATAATTATGCTTAAATTAATTTCTTCAACAACTTAATAGTTGGGTAGAAAGACAATTTTACCCCCTAAATGCCTTCAACAAGCATTGTACTATAAGCAATAAAGGTTGTATTTACTTAAATTTTACGGGTATCCTTCACTCATGCTTTATAATATAGTATAGATTAAAAGAGAATCTTAATGTTGTATATGTTGCGTTCAATACATTAATAATTAGGTTAACAACTGGGACCTCCTTATAACTAAGTGTACGTAGTGCTTAATATTATGATAAAGCGAAAAGAGATGCTTATTTAAGGCAGTACGCATATGTATTTATGCGGTTTTAAGGTTCAATACTTAAAATTGCTATGCATTATAATTAATATTATGATAAAGCGAAAAGAAGTGCTTACTTAAGGTGGTACGCATAGGTATTTATACGGTTTTAAGGCTCAATACTTAAAATTGCTATGCATTAAACGACACTTAACATGTATATGTATAACACACATGATACATAAAATACATGCTAGATTGTAATTCAAAGACATACATATCAACAAGACAACAAACACCTTAATTAGCCATGAATCATGATAGTATGATAGAATAAGGAAGTTAGGCCGTGAGATGATGTCCTCTACGCTCAAGTCTCAACCATTACTACGTCTTATTTGTGGGCCCCGATTCCTCAATTTTGGCCACTCATACGCCATCCATCAAATTTGCTTTTAAATTTGTTATTTTTTTCAAAGATTCCCTGTCAAATTCTCTAATATGTGGCATTTTTATATCATCGTATGATATTAACTATGTAGAAAAACAATTAAATAAGTTCGTTGTATATTTACATTTTTTGGTGTAACATATATATATGTTTATAGTTTTTATAATAAAATATATTTCAACTTTTAGAGTCAAATTTATTTGTTGGTAATTCTGTTGATAAAAAATATTTAGTTACTAGCTTATACCCCGGGAGCGTCCCGGGTTGAGAAATCTAAGTAAACTGAATAAAATTAGAAGTATCTAAACTATAAAAATTGCATCAATGTATCAACTTACATTAGATACTTTAAAAAAAAAAAAATATACCAAAAGATCCATTTCATCTTACAACATCAACACCTAAAACAGAATATTAAGATCCCAAGCACTTCAAGAGGACAAAGATTGTTTAGCACCAATACATTCAGTCAAATGTCTTTAACTGCATACAATAAGATTTGAGCTATTTCAGAATATGGTAGAAAAAGAAAACATAGCAATTACCCGTTGGAGAGCGTCCCGGGTTGAAATATCTAATATGACATAATAAAATATCTAATAACAACATAATTAATGACTTGCCAATATATGATGATGATGATGATGATTATTATTATTATTATTATTATTATTATTATTATTATTATAAACAAATCTCTGCCATAAGTTATCATATTCTAATATAAAAAAAGGGTAATTGGGTCGGGTATCACCTAATCCGAGGCCCGACCCAAACCCACAATTTTTATTAAACTAATATATTCTGGGAGCGTCCCGGGTTGAGAAATCTAATTTGAAAATATCAATTTTACACCTGAAATAGACTGATGCGTTTTACAGTTACATGCAGGAAAGCTTCGGGTAGCACTTAACCAATATAATTTTGTTTTTAAATTTCAAATTATTATTTTCCTAAAATAAAGCCCTTGCCACATGGGATGACACATGGCACACTCAATGAAGAGAATACCCTCTTTGAGTGCCATGTCATTAAAATGACTTTGGTTTATTATATGTATAGATGTGTTCTATTTACCAAATAGAACATTTAAAATATAAAAAATACTAAACACTGCGTGTCAACAACCACATGCGTGAATAATTAAAAATACCCTCTATTTACCAAATGAAGAGAATACCCTCTTTGAGTGCCATGTCATTAAAATGACTTTGGTTTATTATATGTATAGATGTGTTCTATTTACCAAATAGAACATTTAAAATATAAAAAATACTAAACACTGCGTGTCAACAACCACATGCGTGAATAATTAAAAATAGCTTTAGAACTATGACAAATAACATTAAGACGACACAATCTCCATTCGTCAATATCTTCATCGACAGGTTCGGCCCTGAAAATTTAGGTGTCTAGGTTGAGCTGTAAAAATTGTGCCCCTTAGCCTTAGCTAGGGGTGTCAATCGTGTCGGGTTGATGGGTTGGCGGGTTTATGGGTTGCGGGTTGGCGGGTTGATGGGTTGAAATGTGCAACCCGAACCCGACCCATATTATTATTCGTGTCAAATATTTCAACCCTAACCCGACCCACATAAAATCCGGGTCAACCCAAAGACGACCCGTTTAACCCATATTTTTAAACGAGTCATACATGTTCATGAGTTATAAGCGGGTTGTTGGATTGTAAGCAGGTTATCAATAAAATGTTTAATGGTTAGTATATAAATGTGACAAATAAATAACATAGTGTGCCAAAAATAACACAATTATAACTAACCATGTAAATAAAAATGAAAAAATAAACATAAAAATATAATAGATTTTTTTTTCTAAATACTTAAACGGGTTAACGGGTCAACCCAAACCCGACCCATTTTTAATACGGGTCGACCCGAACCCGACCCGTTTTTTTTAAACGGGTCGTGTTACTTGACCCAAACCTGTTTTTTTTCCGTGTCGGGTTCGGGTCGGTTTTCGGGTCGTGTCAATAATTGCCGCCCCTAGTGCCCTTAGCTTTAGGCCTTAACGAAATAAATAATATAAAGTATTTTTTTAAGCTACAATTAAAGTAATATCAAATTAATGGATCAAATTTTATTTCCAGTTAGGTTGTAGTCTAACGGTAGAGAGAACAAACCCTCTTGGAGATGTTGGGATACAAAGAGTGAAAGTTTGTCAATTAAAAAAAATTGTTTCATAACAAAAATAAAAGTAAAAAAGGAAGTCAAAACCAATTGGTAAAAATTCGTTTCTCAAACCATTTCATTGTCTTTTTTAATTCTTAACATCTCTCAACATTTCTTTACTTTCTGTTTTATATAAACTACCTCCACTTTGTTTAATAATTGATTAACAATTTTGGGGCTCAAACGTACAAAAATCCATCGAATTAAAGACATCACTGTTAAGAAAACTTGAATTGCTGGAAAATCAATGTGCCCCTGAGAAATTAGACTCGGGCCGGGAGTCCTCTCTGCACCCCTTAAGAGCCGGCCCTGTCCATCGACCGTCAACTAGCCAAGGTTGAATAAACATGTTTAATTGGCGGATTTAAAATCGGAGTCATTTTCGTAAAAAGAAATGCAATTTTTACTTAGAATCATGACATAGAAGAATAACACACATTTTTATACGCTTTCTAAAAGCCACATAGTATTAGTGGAATAAATCCTTTTAAAGTATATCGGATTTCTTACACTAATTGCTGAAACCTGAAAATTCAATTAAGTGAATCCTTAGAAATTAAGGTCCCGAACTTCCTCTTAATAGTGGTAATTTTATGTTATCTTTTCTTACAATCAAACTAGACATGTTAAAACCTTATTAGTATACTTAACTTAGTAAAAAAGAATTATTAAAATACATATCAGATAATATATTAAGTCTTTTGACACTTGACATAATATACATTTTAGTCACGTAAACTCATGAAGAAGAAAATATCATTGTCATGTAAAGACCGGGGTTATTATTATTTCTAAGTATAACTATGTGTGTGTATATTTGTATATATACGAACTGCGCTGTAAAGGGCAGTAGGTTTACGGTTTACCAATATTTTACAATGATTATTAAATATTGATAAATTATTAAATTTTCAAATGAGTGATACGAGAAATTTGTACTCTTGGAGGACTTAGAATTGACTAGTTATATTTGAAAGAATAATACCTTTAGTGAACGACGTCTATAGACCGGTCTTTGCAACTTTGTTAGATTATATCCAAAAGTACGATTGATACTTAACTTTTGAAAAACACAAATGTAGACAACCACTTCATAAAAAAAATAAAAAATAAAATAAAAAGCTTTTGATGTAAGGAATTCTAAGAATTTATTCTTGCACGTATGTATCGGTTAATTGTAACTAGTTGATTAGTGATGACAAGATAACAATAAACGTATTCAAATTATACTAAACTTAACATTTTGTGTAATTGTTTTTATATCTTGATCTTTGAATATTTACGATATACCACCAACAACATGACTCCCTTTTGAACTTTTGCTCATATCATATTATTCGCTCCATGTCAAAGCCGAGAATAGTGGTGGACTTGGAGGCCAATCTCGCCTCTATGGTGGCGTGGCTAGTCGAATGACTAGTGGGCGCTAGAAATGAAGCTTGGTTTTTATACATCGAGTGATTTGATGAATAATTGTATATCCCCATATGTTTTGTCTTTCCTTCGTTCGACTTCCCTATGTTTCCCCTACCCCACTCCTTGAGATAGACACTAAAGCTCTCCACATTGTTGAGGGTTCTATCTCTAACTCTCTTAGAGTTTGCATTGCAGAATTCAATTCTGTTTATTGACTTATCAAGACCAACTAACATGTGTTTGGTGACAAACAAATGGTTGAAACAATGGACAAAACACACTAAAAAAACAAACTCTAAGGCTTGATTTCTGATTATATACCTTTTTATACTCTTTTTAAAGGTTACAACATGTATGTCTTTGTTGGCACAAGAGCTATAACAATCTCACAAATATGATAAACACTTAATAAATTGTTGGCATAGCTTCACGTTTATTGATTAAACAAATTGAGAGTACACCAAAACAAGAACAGACTTAATGACTTAAATAACAAAGGAAACAAACGGCTATCCAACTAATGTGGAACAACCCTGGAGACTAGGACTCACAAACAGACTACTCAACGACTAATTATTCAAACACGTCGTGAACTATGCATGCATGCTGCACGTGCCAACTTGAATTATTTCTCAACACCCCCCCCCCCCCCCTTAATTCAAGTTCTCTCATACCAATCATCCATCTGAACTTCTCAAATTTAACTTTGCACAAAGGCTTGGTGAGGATGTACATTTGAACTTCTGTGCTACAATACTGCAAAGCAACTTGTTTTTGATTAACCGTATCTCTAATAAAATGATGCCTTAACTCAATGTGCTTGGACTTACCATCAACAATAGGATTCTTGGACAAATGTATAAATGATCTATTATCACACCAGATTAATGACCCTTCAGCATAAATTACTTGCAAATCAATTAGGATCCTTCTTAACCATATAGCTTGACAAGGAGCAGTGGTTGCTGATATGTACTCAACTTATGTGCTTGAAAGGGCTATAGAATTCTGCTTCTTTGTACACCATGAGATTGCACCACTGCCCAATGTAAACACATTAGCAGTAACACTCTTCCTGTCATCTAGGCATCCAGCCCAATCACTATCAGTGAAACCTTGCAACACTATTCTTTTATTCTTTTCATACATGAGACCATAGTTTAGAGACCCTGCAACATATCTTAGAACCCTCTTGCAGCACCAAAGTGAGTTTTACTAGGAGATTGCATGTACCTGGATAAAACATTAACAGAAAATCCAATGTCTGGTCTAGTATGCTGTAAATACATAAGCCCACCAATCATACTTCTACACATAACAACATCTGCAACTCCTGAACTATCATCTCTTTTATGCTTCTCATTAGCATTCATAGGTGTGTCAACTATTTCACACCCAACCATTCTAAACTTAATCAACATATCTTCTGCATATTTCTTTTGACCCACAAACACTCCTTTACTTTGATACACTTCAAGGCCAAGAATGAACTTGAGAAGGCCTAGATCAGTCATTTCAAACTCCTGCATCATTCCATTCTTGAACTCACTAACTAGATCTTTACTGTCACTTGTACAGATGATGTCATCTACATACAAGCATACATACATCACTCTTTCCCCTTCATTTCTTTTAACATACAAAGTAGGCTCATTGTTACTTCTAACAAAGTCATTGGTCAGAAAATAAGCATCAATCCTGGAGTACCAGGCTCTTGGTGCTTGTTTAAGACCATATAAGGCTTTAACTAACCTGTACACCTTTTGTTCTTGACCCTTTACTTCAAATCCTTGTGGTTGCTCAACATAAATTTCCCTTTCACACATGCCATTTAAGAAAGCAGACTTTACATCCAACTGGAATATTAACCAACCTTGAGCTGCTGCAACTGCAAGAACAGTTCTGATTGTTTCAAATATGGCAACTGGGGCAAAAGTATCTTGAAAATCAACTCCCTTCCTCTGAGAATAACCTTTAGCAACCAGCCTTGCCTTGTATTTCAAAACTTCACCTTTGAGGCCCAACTTTGTCTTGTACAACCACTTTAAACCAACTATGTTTTTGTTGACACGAGCTTCAACCAGTTGCCATGTGCCAGTTTTATCAATTGCCTCGATTTCCTCCATCATATCATCTCTCCATTCATTCTTATCAACTGCATCTTCAAAGAACATTGGGTCACTTATGTTCAAGGCAAATTCACACACCATATAATCCTTCATGGGAGAGGTCCGATCATACACTTCATTGATAGATTTTGTCTTCAAGACTGAATATGATGCATCAGCAGTGGCTTCAATACCATTAGTGGTACCATGAGTTCCACTGCTACCTGCACCATGACTACCTTCACTTGTGCCTTCTGTTCCATTTGCAGGAGTATCCTCAGTTTGAGAATCACCACTTGAATCACCTGCATCATCAATAAACTCATTAAAAACACTAAGATTCCAGATATGCTTGTTATGTTCATTCTTTGTCTTTGACCAGTCCCACCCTTGATCTTCAAAACACTTGATGTCTCTTCTTGAAATGATTTGCTTTGTCACTGGATTGGACAACCTGTACCCCTTTGAAGGATCGGATGAACCTATCATAATACACTTAGCAGAAGTAGCTTCAAATTTGGGCTTCAACTGTCCTGGTTTCAACCCATAGGCTATACTCCCAAACACCCTGAGGTTATCCACCTCTGGCTTCTTCCCAGTCCACATCTGGAAGGGTGTCATAGCATCTAGGGCCTTTGTAGGTGTCACATTCAGAATATGTACAGCTGTAGAGATTGCCTTAGCCCAGAATTAGCTAGGAAGTCCCTTAGCATGTACTGTAACACCCCGATTTTGGGCCCCAAAATTTTTCGCGACTAAAGATAGTATAATGAATAAACATTATTATACGCGAGTAAGGTTTACGGGTCCGATCCTGTACGCGATATTATTTAAATATTAAAGTGGTGTTTACTCACCACTTTGGACACTTGTCCCCACCCCTCTTGTTGGCTTGTATAATACGACACACATATCTCTTTTATAAACACACCTATATGTTCATAGAATTAAAACATACATACATATTATCATATAAAGAAGAGAGAGCAAGGGAGGAGGCGGAGGGTTCATCACCACCACTGACGGTGGATCTCCGGCAGAGCCACCCTCGAATCCCACAGCCCACCTTCTCCATACCGATTACACCCACTTCACCCCTAACCGGACCAGATGAGAGATAGACAGAGGGACAGTAGAGAGAGAGAGACAGAGAAAGAAAGAAGCTAAGATGAGAAACAGAGGGAGACCGGTGGATTATTGGCTGCTCACGACAGAGCCACGGCGGCGCAGCCCTCCTCCAACGAGAGATAAAGTTTCCGATTCTGTTAAGGTGAATGTTGGTGATGACTGAACATAGAGATACGTTGGTGTTTAGCAACAATCGTTTAAGGTAAGTACTCACAGCCATCTTGGTTTCTCCTCATATCTATTAAGAAGATGATTAATAATAATTCTAGGGTTGCACATACAGGAAAGATACGCGATGAATAGCTATTGTTTGGTGACTATTGGGTTTAAGAGAAGGAGGCGAGTGGACCGGACTGAGTCAACTCAGTTGACTCAGTCAAGAATAGTCAACATAGTCAAGAACTGGTCAACGGAAGTCGAAGGCAGGCTACTCGACTCATTTTAGTGAAGAGGTAAAATCGAACCCATTCACTCGATAATTAGAATTAGCATATGTATACTATTTATATTACGCGTGGGACTCGACGAATATTATAAACAAACCAAATGTACAAGTGTATAAATGTGTGTAAGATATATAGACTCGGATGAAATAGAACCAGTATGTTAGTCAAATATAAACTTACACATATATATATATATATGAAGGAAGGATAGTAATAATTCTTATGAGCTTTGAGAACTTGAGACCTTGAATGTTTAGACACTTGAAACTTAAGGATTGGACGTAGTGAAAGCGACTCATGTTTTACCTAAAAACATAGGTGAACATTAGGATGGACGCTACCTTGACCCCTTGGATATTGAGATCTAAGATATGGATTTGGTTAGAATAACCATACTATGGTATATGGGTGTATACACCATATTGGAATAATGGCAACATTGATCTAAAGACTTCGGATTTATAAGATCATATATTATAAAGCTAATACATAACCATTAGCAAAGAAAGACTACCCGACCAATTGAACGACGGATCACGGACAACCAAAATGAATCATAGAAGACTCATTAAGTCGAGAGGATATTAGTATATTTTGCATAACATTAAAAGGTATAAGATGAAAACTATACACTCAAGCACGTCCCTACGCGTAACTTTTATAAATAAAGTCCGACACTAATAATATTTGTCGACTTATAATTCGACCAGGAGAATACTGGTACAAGATGTCAGGCGCCTCTTTATTATAAACTATTCCTATGCATTGCGTCAAGGTGAGTTTCGTGTACCATTCCCTTTTTTGTGTTTTATAAACGTTTTGGGGTGAATACATGCTTGTGTGCGTTTTAACTATTTGATGTGACAAGATACTTGCTGCCAGATAACCATACTGACACTCATTAACCCAAGGGGTTGGGCCACTTAATATGTGGGTAGTACTACTTGGGGAAACCCCCACACACAGTGGATCCGGAAGCCCGGAAAACCCTCCATTGAGGTCCACGGGGCCGTTGTGACATGTATTTTGCCAGGTGAATCCATAATGGCAGTAGATGGATTCTGTGATTAGGATTGAGGTGTCACTTGTACATCACCATGTGTAAACGGTGTGAATTTGCAAACTTGTTTATGAAATGATAAAACTATTTTGGATCCACTTGATTACTTACACGGACTCACCAGTATAATTACTAACCCAAACTCTTTTAAGCATGTGTTCTGGTACTGCAAATGAATGGATGGAAATTGCGAGGTATATGCTTGCCAGTAGCGGATTAAAGTATATCTGGTAGAGGGTTATTGTTACAAGTGTTGCGGATTAGAGCATTAGAGCTAAGAGCATGTAGAGATTGGAACGACTAGTGGAGTACACCTCATCAACTGCTTCGACGACCGCCGCGTCTCGTCCCTGCATTAGTTTTAGAATATTTATTTGGAAATGTATGAAATATATATATTTACGAATTGGTACATGTATGATACAATAAAAATAGTGTACATGTTGCTTCCGTTGTGCAATTTTGGTATCAACCGCATCCCAACCGGCACCCCTTGGGTCGGGTTGTTACATGTACCATACACTGAGCCTTTTCTACAACTATCCTGTTTCTTCTTTCACTTACACCATTTTGTTCAGGGGTGTAAGGGGTAGTCAATTGTCTTTTGATACCATGCAATTCACGGAAGTTCTGGAATTCATGTGACAAGTACTCCCCTCCCCTGTCACTTCTTAAGACCTTAATAAACTTGTTGCTTTGCTTTTCTACAAGAGCTTTGAAGGCTTTGAACCTGCCAAAAACCTCTGACTTCCTCTCAAGGAAGTAAACCCAAGTCATTCTAGAAAAATCATCTATAAACAACAGAAAATACCTGCTCCCTCCTAAACTTTTGACAGGCATAGGTCCACACACATCTGAGTGGATTAATTCAAGAACTTGGGTTGCTCTCCTTGAACTGGCTTGAAATGGCATCTTATGCATCATCCCAAGAGCACAGGATTCACACTGTCCAACCTCCTTCATTTGTGGAAGACCTGTCACCATCTGTTTGTTGTGCACCTGTTGCAGGGCTTGAGCATGAATATGTCCAAGCCTGCAATGCCATTATCTTGTTTCTTCATGACATTTTGATGGTGTACTTACCCTGACTTTAGTAGCATCAAGTGGGAACATATTATTAGCAGCCAACTGCACTTTCATCAATTCAGATTGTGTTTCTTTATGGATTATAGAACATGCATCATTATCAAAGAGTAATGCATAACCTTTCCTCATAAGTTGCCCCACACTCATCAGATTATATTCTAAGTTAGGTGCATAATAAACATCATCAAGGTACTTAAAACTACCATTTATCATTTTAATTTTGATAGTACCTTTACTTGCCACAGCCAAGTTCTTCTTATCCTCAAGTTTGACATCCAACTTAAATGTTTCATCAAGTGTCACAAAACTAGACTTTGCACTTGTCATGTGATTAGAGTAGCCAAAATCAATGAACCACAGGCTTGGGTTTTTTGATTCACAAGCACTACGTGCCATGAATAGATAAGGTGTTTCTTCATTTGCTGGATCTTCTTCTTCAGCATTTGCTACCTTGGCTTGTCCTTCTTTATTAAACCAACAGTCTTTTTTAACATGCCCAAACCTGTTGCATAGATAACACTGAGGTTCTTTGTTTCTTTCATCACTAGACCTACCTCTACCTCTATTGGCACCTCTACCTCTTCCTTTTGAGGTTGAATCATAATTCAATCTTCTGTTTGGTTGAAAGGCTTGCAGAGCCTGTTCATCACTTCTCTCTTTCTCTTTCTCAGAGATCTTCACATCAATACTTGATCTACAATTAAGTCTCTTCTCCTGTGATTGAAGTGATTCCATCAATTTCACAGGAGTTAAAGTGGCCAAATCATAAGCCACTTCTATAGATGGAACAACAAAATCAAATTTTGCTGTGAGACTTCTCAATATCTTTTCTACAATCTTTTGATCTACAACCTCTTCACCATAGGATCGTTGTTGACTGACTATTGCCATAACACGAGAGAAATAGTCACAAACAGCCTCACCTTCTTTCATTGAGAGGTTTTCAAACTTTCTTCTCAGACCTTGGAGTTTCACAGCTTGAACCTGTGAATCTCCTTGGAATTCCATCCAAAGAATATCCCATGCTTGTTGGGATGATTCAGCAGATGCAATTCTGGAAAATAATGTGTCATGGACACCTTGTTGTATGACAGTCAAGGCCTGAGCATCATGTCTTAATTCCTTTATATTTTCAGCAACATTCTCTCCATGATCAGTAATTCCCAGATTAACAAGATCCCATAGATCTTTTGATCTGAGAATGGTTCTCATACGTAAACTCCAATGCTCATACCCCTCACCTCTGAAAACCATAGTTGTCAAAGCGCCTAGGCGCACAGGCCGAGCCCAGAGCCTAGGCGCAAAGCGCATAAAAAACGAGGGCTTTTTATAATTAGGCGCATAGTATAAAATACATTTTTAGGGATTTTAGAGATGTTTTAAGCTTGTTTAGGGCCACTTTAGGATGTTTTAGGGTTGTTTATGACTTGTTCATGACTTCTTTAGGATGTTTTAGAGGTTTATGCAACTTTTAGCCTGAATTTGGCCGAAAATCAGCCTGAAAACAGCCCTGATAGTGCGCCTCAGTGCCTAGGCACACGCCTCACAGGGCGAAGCGCACTAGGTGTGCCTCGAGCCTAGGCGCGCCTAGGCGTGCTTTTGACAACTATGCTGAAAACTGGTATATGGGCTAGGTTTGGATTGGCTGGAATAGTGGGATTTGTCATGGTTTGGATCTCTCACAAGCTCTGATACCACGTGTTGGCACAAGAGCTATAATAATCTCACAAATATGATAGACACACAATAAATTGTTGGCACGGATTCACGTTTATTGATTAAACAAATTGAGAGTACACCAAAACAAGAACAAACTCAATGATTTAAATAACAAAGGAAACAAACGGCTATCCAACTAATGTGGAATAGCCCTGGAGACTAGGACTCACAAACAAACTACTCAACGACTAATTATTCAAACACTTCGTGAACTATGCATGCATGCTGCACGTGCCAACTTGAATTATTTCTCAACAGTCTTCCCCACAATCTCTATAAAATAGATTAATGCTTTTTGAGTGTTTCTCCAAAACTCTAACAACTATAATTACACACTAAAGATTTGTTGCTAAGAAATCAAGTGAGTCGTGACTTGGATTTGGAATATTAGCGAAAGTGAAAATTACACAAATTTGTTGACATCAAAGGTTCTTCAGTTGATCTTAGAAGTTTTTTTACTAACATAATGAGGTGGAAATGACTCATAGCTTTACTAGTGACATCCGTGAAGTTGATCAATATATGATTGACAAGTTGATCAATATACAATTACATTGTCAGTTCACTAAGGATATACTTGGGTCGACAAATCACAAATGGCTACAATATACAACATGTCTATGTAATCTAATTAAACAATCTTTCATCTTCAAATCTATACAAAGATTTAGACCAACAATCTCCCTTTTTTCTTAGGGGACGGGGCACTCATCGGTTACCTACATTCGGCTACCGTTGCCAATAAGCAATACCGTTGCCACCACCTCGGCAACCAAAGTGTGTTGTAAAGTTTATTTGGAGTATGGTATTAAGTTGAGCTGGTTTGTATATTATTTAATTTCAAAGAATAATAAAAGAGCATTAAAAGGCCCCCATGCCCGAGAGTTGATCCAAGCCCCCACACCTTGATTGGCGCCCCCATTTAACGATATTTGGACCTATGCATTTGCTGATAACACATGGTCTGTTGATAACACCCCTTTGGAAGCCTATAACACATAGTCTAACGAACAAGGTTTTCGGAGTGATCACTTTCTTGTGGACACATGGGTGAAGGATAATAAGGGCTAGGCCATATGTGCCTTGGCCCCTCAGCTTTTTCGCCCAGAAGTATATGTTATACAAAAAATATATAAAAAAAATATTATATGTACTGAGTCTAGCCTTCTAGATTTTTTTGAGTCCGGTCCACTCTAATTTTTTTTTTTTTGTTAAAATTTTGTCTAAACTATAACTCTCTAAGCCAAATAACCTACAACCATTTACTTAATACATAACCTAAAGCTCACTACACCTAAACCGAAGAAACAATATAGCAACAACAAACCCATTCTTTTCTAAAAAAACTAACTAGTCCACTCATCGTTTCGCTCGCATCTTCTTGTGGTTTGTTTAAAAAGTTAGGTTTTTATGTGAAAAAAATGGTAATTAAAACGATTGAAGTTAATTTATTGTTTAAACCGAACCCAAAACTTAGCAGTAAAAAAAATGTCTTTGATTTCATGACTTTCAGCCCCCGTTATAAAAGTGTCTCACTCGTGTTCAACTAAGAGGGTGTTTGGGATTGAGTTTCAAAACAACTTATTGGCTTATTGGCTTTTCCAAAAAGCCAATAAGTCAATAAGCTGTTTGTGTAACCCAAAAGCACTTTCTGTTTTGACTTTTGGCTTTTAGCTTTTAAGGGTGAAAAAACTGTTTTTGAAAAGTTAGAAATCCTGGCTTTTGACTTTTAGAAAAAAATTACAAATCTACCACCCATACAACCAATATTCACAATAAGTTAAGCGAAACACTTAAAAAAACAACAATTTATTGACTTTTTGACGTTTCTCATCCCAAAAGCTAATCCAAACACTTTTTTTAAAACTCCTTTTCAAAAAGTCATAAGCCAATAAGCACTTTTGACCAAAAGCACTTTTGCATCTCCAAACTCAATCCCAAACACCCTCTAAGAGTGGTATAGATTAAATTACCGTTCTGTCCTTGTCAAACCCTTTATTATTTTCACAATCCTCGTCTTCTAGTCTTGCCATAATGTACTTGTCCTCAACAACGGTCCCCATTCACCATTATTTATATCAAATTCATTCCAAATTCACTCCAAATTCACATGCAATCTTATGTGGGCTTTGTTTCCTCATTCACTCCTTATAAATACTACTCTATATGATCATCACACGCTTTCATACTTTCATTACACTTTACTTAAAACTCAAGACTCCCATAACATAACCAGTTCGTGCTGATAACGTGTTATGATCAATGGCCAATGCGCGGACACTTACAATAAGCCGAAGCGAGCGCTTCTTCGGATACAACGTTAATAATCATGACGCGGTGGACAAAGGTGTAGAATTAAGAGAAGACGACGTATGGTCTATGGTTGATGATGTGGTCAATGGTACAACTTTTGAAGGCAATCAACATGTTATCGCTAGCGAGTGGACCTCACGCCCCTCTAAGGGCGGTGGGGGTATGAGGAGTCGTAGGCGTGGGGGCGGATTGTCAGTGGTGTTTGATGATCAGACTGGGAAGTCTGGGAAGCAGAGGATTGTTCACCAGTTTTGTAACAGAAGTGACAACATGGCGTCTCCACGTGAACGCCATGTTGCCAGTTCTGCACCGGTGAACGTGCCAGATTGGTCAAAAATATATCGAGTTGACTCGGTTGAGTCAATGCATGACTCGGATGATGGGACTGATGATCATGACTCGGAGATGGTCCCACCACATGAGTACTTAGCGCGTAGCCATAGATCGGCCGCCAAGTCGGTTTTCGAGGGCGTGGGTCGGACCCTTAAGGGGCGAGACATGAGCCGGGTTCGCGATGCGGTTTGGAGCCAAACCGGGTTCGATGGGTAGCACAAATATTAAAATGATTTTTTTTGTTTATTTCGCATTATTTAGATCCGAATATATATAAAAAAATATATTTCGATTTTTGACTCAAATTATAACCCCCATGATTAAGCAACATCCAATCCTGAGATAAATTTATGTGATTTGTTTTTGAGTTTTGTTTTTTTATGAAATTAAAAATAATATCTTAAGGCCATTTCAAGTAAAAAATAAAATGGTTGATCGAGACGAATCAAAAGGTCACCATCAATAATTAGGTCTTTCTCTCTCTTGTATAATTGATATTTTGTGTTCTATTAAAAAGAATGAATGTAATCCTTTCATTTCTAGCAAATAAAGGTTTAAAACTTTAAAAACGGACTAGATTAATTTAGCTAGTTGGGTCACAAAATTGTGTCACAAGAAAAGTAACTAAATAATTTTCATTTTAGTGAAACTTATTCCCGTTGTTTTATACATGTCTATTAATTAATTTTAAGTGTAAGCGATTGTAACATTAAGCGTTGTTCAACACGTGACATGCGCGCATTCGTTATCATGTATTTTGTTAAGAGTTCTTGTTGATATAATCGCTAAAAATATAAGACTATGATAAAATATAAAACAACTTAATCAAGTTGCAATGAAGACAAGAACGTCACTAGGAACCACTTTTAAATGAATATGATTGATTTAATATATAGAAACACAAGTTGATGAAATAGACAAAAAAAAAAAGCGATAAAAGGATAAATTCTTTGTAAATTCAAAATATTTTAGTTTGTTATTAACCCATAGAAAACAAGACCATAGTGTAAAAAGTAAATTTTTAAGCGTTGTTCAAGAAAAGACTTGCATACACTATCACATATCTTTGTTAGGGTTATTGTTCGTATGATATTAAAGAATGGAAGGCTAGAATAGAACATAAAATGACGTAAACTTCAATAATGCCAAGAACATAAATAGAAATAACTTTTTCATGAATACGATTGATCTAATAAACAGAAACACATGTTGATGAATTATAAAACAAAAAATAAAAAAGGGTAAATTCTCTATGAAGTATTATTTTTTAAAAAGTAAAAATTTGTAGAAAATACGACTTTGGAGATTTCAAAACAAAACTGTTAACTGTTGTTCAAGAGATGAGTTGCACATAAGTATCACATATGTCTTGTTAGGGTTATTGTTCGAATAATATTTAAAAAATGAAAGGCTAGAAAAAATATATATAAAATGACATAAATTGCAATAATGCCAAGAAGGGAAATTGAAACCACTTTTCAATGAATACGATTATAATTATAATATACAAAAATACAGGTTGATCAAGTGTAAAACAAAAAGGAAGAGAGGGGGGGGGGGGGGGGTAAATTCTATATGAAGCTAGTCTGGAGATCAGGGAGAGACACCAGTTTCGAGTCTAGTAAGAGACAAGAATTATTGAGAACTTCCTGTGACGGCACGCCGGAACGTTTCCGGGTTGGTGGAACGGTGATGGTAATGTCCAGTTTCGGAGAGATTTCCCTCCCATTTAGTTGGTCGTTGAAAAAAAAAAACACTATGAAGTTTCATTTTTTAAAAATTTTATTACGACTTTAGAGATTTTAAAACTAAGTTGTCAACCCATTGTTCAAGTGACACTTGCACACATTAAGTATCACATATGTTTGGGTTATTGTTCGTATAATAACTTCCAAAAATGAAAGGCTAGAATAGAATATAAATGACGCAAACTGCAATAATGCCAAGAACGGAAATTGAAACCACTTTTCTATGAATACGACTGATCTAATAAACATAAACAATAAACAGATATACAGATTGATATTGAAGTATAAAAAAATAAAAATAAAAGGGTAAATTCTCTAAGAATTATTGTTTTTATAAAATTTAATAAAAAATAGAGTTTTTAAAATCATATTAAAATCCACGAAGCACGTTTATAATTTTTTACTAGACTCGATATATAGGTTCATGACAAGCATGTATTTTCTACTTAAATAGAACATGACAGAGGTATTCAAATAATAACACCAAAGTTGAAATATATATACGAACATACATTTTTTTTTTTGAAAGAACATACATTTATTTACATTACATGCTAAAATAAATATATATGATGTCGACATCCATTTCTTTTGGTTAAAAAGAAAATGGGTGGTAGTAGTTGAGAACAAACATATTGGGTTTGGACGGATGGTTGGAGATATACTTTTAATTGGTCACCTTTATTAAGAAAGTGACCCATTTGATTTTTTTATTGGCCCATTTTTTTTTCTGGAAAATAAAACAAATCCATGGATATAATGTAATTTTCTACATCACTTATAAAAATAAAACTAGTGAAAATAAGATATTTTAGTGTTTTGTGTGAATCACTCATCTATGCAGGGCATACCGTTTATCGACATGAATATGCCAAAAAATTTCTAAATGTTACTTTTATTTCTGAAAGTCGAATTTGAATATTGTTTTTAGTAGAGATGTTCGCTAATTGAAGCTTCATAGGAATAGACTTCGTGTATAACACATGTTCAAGAACAAAGTGTGAGTCAATATATCTATGCTTAGCCTACTTGTGAAAGACAATTTTGGCTAAGAAAGGTGACACTAAGATTGTTGCGGGGAAGGTTTGTGATCACACAATCTTTAATAACTAATTAGAGGCTGGTTCGATTCCAACCTATTCCTGCCATACTGCCTTTTCTTTTATATGGCTTTCATTTTTCCACCCTCTTGACTGACTGGAAACATTATAAATTATGTTACTATATTATTTACTGTATGTTTGTAACTTATAAAGCTATATAAATCAATCTATGTTGTCCGTTGCCTGCCGCGAAAGGTTGTATAATCCGCTAGTTTTAATAATTAATATAGAACCCATTTAAAACTTAAAAACTTATACTTGGGCCCATACCCATTTAAAACTTATAACTTATAAGCCTAAGGGACACATTTTTTCGGCCTCACCTAGAACACCTGAACCCTCATAACCGACCCTCCAAGTTGATATTACTTTATAATTTATATACTCAACAATAGTCGGCTCGTTTGCTGCCCCTTCAACTTCTAACAAAATTTCATTTAACCATTCACAACTAGTCACATTTTTAGCACAAAACTAGTTTTACATATTATATTAGGTTTGCATCAATAACTTGTTATACTTTCAAAAACCTTTTTTGTTGGGCAACGAAGTTTTTAGTAATTTTTCCTTTTTTAGAAATATGGATTGAAATTTATCCATCTAGATAGACGATTTGATATGTTCTCGTGGACTTGTCTATAGTATTTTTACTTATACTAATGTGTGTACAAAGCAAAGTCCAAACTCAAAACAGGCCTAGGCCCAAACATAATTTATGTAGTATGGCCCATATTTGGTAAGACCTAACCCGGTCGGTCATACCTGTCCTTCCACTACATTTTTAAGTTTCGTTACGGAAGAAAAAAAAAAAAAAGACACATCGTTCATGCTCGTTCATTGAGCATTGGTTAGAAAAATGAGTGTTTCACGAACGCATAATCAAACAAAATTTCGTGTCCCTAATCGTACCTTAAGTAATCGCTATAGTTATCTAAATATTTTGACATAATAATAATAATCTATATCTATATCTATATCTTATCTTATCTTATCTTATCTTATCTTACTACATTATAAAGGAGGAGAGATGGCTAAAATAGTCTCTTTTTGTCAAATCCTTCCCTTTATGCCCCCATGTGCAACATTTGATTACAATTGTACAAATGACTAATGCAAGTCTTTCCAAATAATCTTCACAAATCAACCATCTTCATTTATCCACACATTATATTCTTTAAGACGCCCATAAATCTCCGGTGAAGATGAAGCATCGTCAATCATTAATGAAAAAATCAAACATCTTCAGTTACCCACACATTATATTCTTTAAAGGCCCTTCCCTAATCAGTAGCAATCCCACTCATTCGTTCCTCCTCTTTGTCATATGGTGACCTAACTTCTGATTGCAGATTGATCACCCGCAACTTGGTTTCTTACTTGGCGGTTAAGGTAATCATTGTTTCCCTATGATGTTTATTTGCGGTGGTTGTTTTGGCTAATTTGGCAAAAAAGTACTACAAATCCCAGGAAAGTTTTTAGTCTTTGGTTGGTTTAATTTGGAAATGGATTTGGTGCTTTATTCTTTTAGAAAACTACATAGCGTTATCTATTTTTCTTTATTTGTTATTGTTTTAGTTTAACCATTGCTTGAGATAGAGATGTTTAGTTTACTATTAAACATTTCAGCATATGAAAGTCTTGCTTTGATATGTATTCTACATGTCTCCTTATTCATATATAACTAGTAGAGAGCCCGCGCGTTGCTGCGGGTGTCATGAGGCCCTTTTAGAAAGTGTACCAAGTTCTTGAATTGGAGGTTGCATTGAAAAAACCTATAGAACATAAGTGATCAAGAATCAAAATCATATAAAGCATAAGCTCAAATAATTATTTTAACTATATTATTATTAAGAAATTAAAAATGTAAGAAATGAAATATTAGTAGTTATGGGAAGAGTTTTTATGCGGCTCAGGGTCAAAGTCTTGCAAAAGACTTCATTTGGGTCTCTACATGATTTCATCTCAATGTCGAAGAACATGTTTTTCTAATACCTAAGCTAGAATAAGAAAAACTCAATCCACCTTTTCAAGTTTAATGATTAAATTTTGGAAAAAAAAGGATGAATACTTTAGTTCACAATTTTGTTAAAAAACAAAACAACATTGTAAAACAAACACAACATTTTGCAAGAAAAGTGCAAAGTAAGATGGTTTCTTATGATGGTTTGGCTTTTTTTTTTTTTTTTGGAAAGTATCGAAATACTTTATGATTAAAAACTTCATGAAAGTTTAAGGTTTAGTTGACACTCAAAAGTCAAACATTGACTTTTGGGCATAGTTCTCATCAATATTCAAAGAAGCTAAATAAACATGATGATTCTAAAGAAAGCAAACGGCCTGTCCTTTGCATAGTTTACATTCAAGATTTCAATTCTAGCAAAATGATCAGAGTAGAGAAAGGTAAATACAAACATTGGATAAAAAACAAGATTCTAGTTAAAACAATGTAAAAACTAAGACTTTAAAAAATAAAGAATTGTGCAAATTATACTTTATACTAACAAGTTCATCAAAACAACTCAAAGTATTGGGGGAGTGGGAGAGAGGTATTCCATGGCATTTGTGATTTTAGCATGTAGGAGAATTTGGAAGGCGATGAATGAGAAGCTTTTTTTGGGCAAAAGAAGTAAAGATTAAAGATATTATTGGAAATTTTAATTCGATTGGGTTCTTATGGTACAATAATAGATCTAAATGCAAGTCGTTAGAATGGTCTAAATGGTGTAAATTTGTTGCGTCTTAGTTGTTTTGTCATGTGCGGCAGCCTTGTTCTTGCTCGAGCCTTGCTGCTTGTTTGATTTTTATAAAATTCACTATTCAAAAAATAAAAACTCAGCACAAAATGTTTCATTTGCAATAATAAACATTTACTTGAATTAATTAATTAGTCAGATGTCTTGAATGACCTTACACAACCCAAAGAAATTTTATCGTCTAAAACTAAGGTCTTAACAAGTAGTAATAAAGCCAATGGGTAAATATTAATTAGGCAACTTCAATGGAAATATTAAATGGATGCGTGCATAATACAAAACTAATATTAAGTAGAGAACAATCAGATTTGATGTTGTATTGAACTTTCTATAAATGTTTCCTGCCAGTATTGTTGCTCCACATAACACTATAAAAACTCCTACATGACATGTTTAAAGTTTGAAAAGTCAGATTGTTTTTGGTTTTATAAGAAAAGGAAGTCATTTTAAGTGGCACAATCCAATGTTATTAATTGGGAATTCACACAACTCTCTTCTTAGATTACCAAACATGCATGGCAAAATTTCCAAGAAACAAGGCTCATTGAAGAACAGGTTCAACAACTGGACCCCATTAACAACTGTAAGTACCAAATCAACACTTGGATCACAATTCAATTTCCGTTTGAATATAACGAAATGAAGAATCGATCATACCTTGTGAGAAGGAACAACTCTTGTGAAAGCAGTCTCTGTATCCGATAACAACTATAAAAGAAGATGAGGAGAATCAGGCAAGCAAAAGAGGATGAATGGTGAGTTTGTAGGTATTACCTGCTATCGTATACCGATACCGGTACCGGTACCGGTGAGAGTGATTTTCCATTGAAGGGTTCTCGGGGTATTAAGGTAAGCGCAAATCGAAAACGGAAACGTAATTTAATACCGGATTTAATGGGATCATCAATGATGGAGGTTATGAGATGAAAGATTACTAATTACTTTCGGCCTAAGCACATGAAATCTAAAACGTTGTCTTTAGATTGTCCCTCTCCCAAATGTGTTTTACGGTAGATATAAAGATATATAATTAATTAACCATCATTGTGGGGGTAAGGAGGGAAACTAAGGGTAGTATTGTAATTTTATTTTGATATTGTAGAAGATGAGGTGGGTAAAATGTCTACATTACCCTCCTAAGTGTCTTAATTGTCACTAACATTCCCATAATACCCTTAAATTGCTTGCTTAAATATGTTGTACATGGTGCTTATTAAGTTGTACGGAGGTGAAAATGACCATATTGGCCATCACTCCTCCTTAATAAAATAATATAGATAATACTTATTTGTAATTGTCATATAGGAAATCGATAAAAAAGGATATACCATTTGCAAGACAAGAACACGCATTGCGTATTTGGTAATTTCTTTTCTATTTTACATTGCATGTTTTTTGTTTACCATGAATGACATCTTTGTGATCATACATGTTTAAAGTTATGATTTGGGGGTGAATTAAACAAAATATTATGTTTCTACATTAGATTGAAAGTATGCATACCACTTGCTCGATGAAATGGCTGTATCGTAATTACATGTTTATTCCTTTAACAACTGCTCGATTCAATGGCTGTAGTGTTTCAATCCAAACTGTTAAAGGGTCATTAGATGTAAGCCGTAAAAAACCGGTCGTTGCAATCATATGTTTCTGTGGTTATTTTAATTTCTTTGTTTCACACTGGTTGGATATGTGTTTGTATAAATGGCAATAAGAGTAACATTCCCTCAAGGATACTGTTTCTTTAAGGTACTTTGGCCAGGGAAGACTTCACTGGAAAGTTTAACTGCCAATTCTACTTGAATACGTACTAGCATGAGTTAATAATATATGAATCACCAAGAAATAACTTTTATTACCGGTAGTTCTTTTGGAGTGCAAATAAAATTTTGCTATTACACTCGCTTGGTGTGCAATTGTTTGCAGATTTAATATAGTCGTCTGTTTGTTATTTGATGATTTGTATGCTATTAGGTCTAATTGTTTGATGATTTGTAGTCGCCTGTTTGTTATTTGGTGATGTTAATGCATGTGCAGGTTTTTACTTACTAATAAAGGAGATAGGAAGCTGCTCTTTGTGAGTTGTGTGAAGGACATAAAAGATTCAGAAGCATCAACCTGTGGCAAGACCTCTTTATTGGGTAAACATATGTGTAGGGCTTTTATGACTTCCTTATAAGAAACTTTAGTGTTTGTTATGTTGATTCTTTGGATAAATATTAATAAGTAGTGTTGGGATTGTGTGAGAAATATGAAACAAATAAAATTTATGAGCTTCACAAATGAAAGTTATGTTCGTTTTGTTGATAACCTTTGTACTCCATTCTTTGACAATCGATAACGACTTTACATGTATATGACACATATTTCATATAACTTCCTATGTACGTAATGGTTATGTTTATCGCATTTTAGGTGCTTATTAACACTACATGTGTGACACCCGGCATGTTTGGCTTAAACATTTTAGTAACATCTAAGTCTACCTTAGCGAGAAACGTTTATAAACGGACTTAACTGGGTTAGTTGAGTCGGGTCAAGTTAGGATTGTCCAGGGTGCAATGATCTGGAGGATCATTGGGAGTCATTTTGGTAATACACTAGTACCGGGTTCCGTTGTTGGTGACATTACATGAACTAATTAAGTATATGTGTAGATTATGGGTCGTGTGGTGGATTATATACATAGATGTGTTTAAATGATGTGTAAATGATTATCTATGCTCAAATATGTTAAATATAGACTAAGGATGCATGCTTATGTGTTAAGATGTGTTAGAATGCGTTAAACACGACAAACTGGAAAACTAGTTAAACATGAGTTCTGGTTCGACCACTTCGAGTGGTCGAAGGAGAACATTTTGTTTGGTTCGACCCTTTGTAAATGGGCGAACCTGGGATGTGGAATTGAAAGAATTCCCTTCGACCAGGACAGGGCTCATTCGACCCTGTGGAAGGGTCGAAGGAGGCCACCTTCGACCATTGAGTTGGGGCGAAGGAGGATTAGTATAAATACCAAACTTTGTCATTTTTCATCATTTCACAAACCCTAACCGTCTCAAAACACTCTCAAACGATTCTAATCACTAAGGAAGGAGTTTTTGCTCTTCTTTTTCATAATCTAACCCATCTACAACATCTAAACAAGAATCCAAGGTGTGTTCTTGATCCTAAACCTTTTTAAAGCATTTTAATTCGTTTTCATCTAACCCTAATTGTCCGGATCTGTTCTAAGGGTGTTTTCATGATTAAAAACCTTTTAAACATCTTTCTAAACTAAAACATTATCATTTGACATAGGTTTTCATGATGATAAACATATGTAAATTGTGTATTATGTGGTGTTATGTGTTGTTCAATGATTTGTTGTTGTATCTGTGATAGAAGCATGATATAGGATTGTTATTGATGCTAAGTTATTGTTGTTTAGGGTTAGGATTGGATAAATGATGATATTATGGGTATTTGGGGGTTTTAACGAATCTAGACTTGATGCATGATATTTATGATCAATAGAACTAATAGGGAAAGATCGAACACTCGACAAACTGAGCATTTTAAGTTGAATACGGATCGATTTCAAAAGTTTCCAAATTGGGTAAATTATCCATGCATGATAGTGATGTTTCCATAATTTTTACCATTTAGGGAAAGGGCTGAAATGGACGTATTATCGGGGGAAATCGGTGGGGTTTTGTAAGGATAAGTTATTCATGCTTGACTGCTGTGTTTGATGATGTTTCGAGTCGTTTTGAATGTGTTTGAAGCGTTTTTAGGAAAATTTGCACAACAGGGGCGAACCTGGACTCCTTCGACCGATCGAAGGTGCGAAGGAGTGAATCCAGGGTCGAACCTGGGTTATGTTTGGGCGAACGTGGTAAAACGGGCGAAGGAAACATCAAACGGTCGAACGAAATCCAAAATGGGCGAAGGAGATTAAAAACGGGCGAAGGAGACTTAAACTGACTGGTTCGACCGTTCTGATGCAGAAATGAGATTTTTGATACAAACTAAGTGTTTTATGCTTGAACCTTGTGTGTAATCTATGTGTACTTGATTAGTTAGGATAATGGGTCACCAACGGAATGTCGGGTCGGTCTAGTGTGTCGGTTAAACATTTAAACATGTTCTAAAACATACTTGGTTACGATCTGGACAATCGGGGACTAGATAACCTTATGGTTATTAGTCGGAACACTTATGTGAACATTTTGATAGATCTCCGGTAGAGGGATTATCAAGGGCTTAACATCTTTACTTATAACCGAAGAACGCTATCTAAGGTGAGTTCACGGCCCCACTTTTACTGCTTTAATCTTTGGGGGAGAAAACATGCACTAAACTATTTTGGTAATATATGTCATACTATGGTTTTAATTTGTGTACTATACGATCATTTAAAGTCCCGGGGGAAACCATGAATGTGTGGGGATGCACAACGGGGGAAATGTGGATAGATCTATTGGGCTTGACAAACCCCACTCGACGGCTTGGAGGGCCGGGCGGGTGCATATTGTCTCGAACGGGTAACACTCGTAGCGTGGCTACAACACATCGGGCTGAACACATGGTAACAGTCTAGTAATGGTTTTCCAATCGTAGTAGTAACAAAACATACGCCTAGCTAGCGTACTTGGTAACATGGATATAGTATGGACATGGTAACATTCTGGTAACATTTTGATAACATATTGAACAAACCTGTGAACTCACCAGCATTATATGTTAACGTCTTTTTGGCATGTTTTTCTCAGGTCGCTAAGGTAGCAACGAATGGAACTAGGCGCACGAGTCTGCATTGGCGTCTAGGCTTAGTTGCATGTTTTGAAATAAGTGTCTTGAATATTTTGGAACACCATTGTAGCTGATTAAATTCTTAAATGCTTCCGCTTATAAAATCGTTGTTTTTGGATTTATGTTTTTCACATAGTGTTGTTTATTGTGATCGTTGACTTGGATCCTGGTTTGTCATGCGCCTCGCGGTAAAACTCCGCAAGTGGTAATTTGAGGGTGTGACAACATGACCCGAAAAAGTCATTTAGCCCCGCTGCGAAGCGCAGGTTACCTACTAGTATCTTTTTAATGACCAAAGGTGTCCAATAAAGTAATTTCACACTAAGTTTAAGATGGGAGTTGAAAAGACTCTTCACAAATGTGTAATATTTGGTCATTTTGTTCCATCTATACCCCTTCTGTACAAGATGTAATGCCCATTGTATATGTGTGTAATACACACTCTTTATCCATGTCCACCATGTAACCCTCTTCATAAGTTTCATTGAAACACAATTCCTTTCTTCCCTTTAACCCATTCTTTTGTAACTGCAAAGCTCTTCACCGCCTTAATTTATTTCATTGAATGCCAGTTTTAATTACTGAATAAATGTTGCAATTGAAGCGTTGGTGATGGAGATTAAACCTTCACTTGCCCTTAAATAATAGGACGTCGACCCTCTGATTTATCAAGGAAACCATAATCGAGACTGAAGGTGAAATAATGTCAAATTCATCCACCAAAAAGAGCAGAGGTAAAGGGAAACAACATCAACAGAAGCAAACGGTTGAGGTTACGGAGGCCATAAGGAATTATATTTGACAAACACTTGAAGAGTTTTGGGCATCAAATGAAGATGGTAACATTGTGCTTTCATTTGAATGAAGGCTAATTGTTTAATATAGTTTTTAATGAATTCACTAATGTTTGTGCAGTATAATCTATCCGTTAGTAATATTCTTTATTTGAGTTTACTGGAGTTAGAATATGAATATGAATTTGAATGATCTTATTAGCATTCATCAGATCAATCATCAACTCACTGATTTTAGGTATATTTTGCATTGTTTGCCACATGTATGCATTTGCTTTTCTTTTAAATATATAAAATGATTTTGTGACTAATTGTTTTCTTCCACATACAGCTCAGGAAACGATTGTGATAGAGATAAACGGAGACATGAGGGTGCTTCTAGCCTTGCCTCTGGCGATGGATGCTAAGGGTTTGACAAAGATTCTGGCTAACGTTTTCACTACTTCGTATAGCTATGCTAAATTAAAGATTTCATTCGCTGGGATTTTCACTAGCGCGATGATCCCCAGCTATGATTTCACTTTACATAGAGCTCTATAGAACAAAATGTTTTCACTAGCGATGATCCTTGTGTTTATTTATTTTGCAAAATTAAAGCTTGGTGGGAATTCTTTGGAACAATATTAAAGACATATTGATTGGATAATTGCCAAAGATCTAATGATTATATCATAGTTTTATTATTTATTACTACCTACACCATCTTACTATGCTCCAACACAGTTCTCATACAACTTTTTATGTTGGTTGCTACTTTTGATGGTGTTATCATGTCATTTGTTGTTTAAACAATTTTACAATTGTCTTACACAACAATTGTCTCTTCACTTTTATTTATCCGAACCGTAACAAAGTGCGGGTTCCCTGCTAGGAAATATGGTACCCGTGGCAAGACGCGCCAAAAAGAAAAACCATAAGAACACAAAATATTTTCTCTTCACTTATATTTAGTCAAAAATTAATTATGTTAAACAAGCTATGCAACAAGCGAGAAAAAAAACTTAGGTACCTGCGGCAACGCGCGGGGATTATATTAAAGAAACTCGATGGATAAGAAGGTAAATTTACACCTTTTTTAAGACGGCATCCCAAGAGTTTCATGCTTAAAACCCATTTTATCATGAAAATGTTTCCAGTGTTACCCTTTTCCTGCAAAACCGTGTTGTATATTCTGATCATCATAACTCCCAATGCCTTTGATTATCCTCAATTTAAGAAATTGAATGGGATTTAATGCAATTAAATCATGTGCAACTGAAGAGTCTCGCCTTCATACACACACACCATTACAAAAAGACACACCCATTACTAAGCAATCATGTTCTCAATTTCAATCAAATTTCTTCTCCACAAAATCTTTATGAAAACCTCCTTCACTTTCAATCAAATACCGTCTTTTATATCTACCAGGATACCCATTATTTTAAAGCCATATATTTCTAAACTTTTGTGGTGGTTTGAGTTATAACCCACTTCATTTTGCTTCTGTTTTATTTAATTTGCTAGTTTATTTGATCATTAAGGGCTAAAAATTGAGTCTTTTTGGCACTGTTTTTAGGCTTTGAAGAGCATGTCTCAAATGGAAGGAGAAATGCTGATAGGAAGTCAAATATGGAAGATCATGAAGTTATTTAGCAGATTAGAAGATGAACTATTGGGGTTGCTTTTCTTGTCTCTAAAAAACTGAAAAAGAAGTATGCAATTTCTATTTTCCATTTATGTGTGTTCTATGTTATTTCTTAAATCTTGCTATTTCTAGGGTAATAGGATTCACACTAATAAAGGTCTTGAAAATCAGATTTTTTTATTATCTTTTATTTAATTTGTCAACACATTAAGAGGTATTTTATTTGTGGTTCCTATTGATTAATGACTACAGACTACCTTTGTTCTATAGTTAGATTTAAATTTGACTCTATTTAAGTCAAACATGTTTTTTTATATATTTTATATTTTTTATGAAAATTGTTGTGATTCCAATTACATGTCGAAGATTCATTTTACACTTACATATACACATGTGTCTATGCATAAATAAAAAAATCTCTCTAGTTCGTTTCAAATTAAACTATCTGATTAATACATGAACTATGAAGCAAAATATAAATGCCACATATGGTATCATGACAAATTGTAAATCATAATTTCATATGGTTCACTAAATACAAATTGAAAAAAGGAACTGAATTGATAAATTACCTATTTAGTTAATGTCATGTTTACATAAAAGTTAATACCCATTTTATCTTAAGAAGTAAACTAAAAGGAAGGTCTAATAGAAGGTTCGTGTACGGGTTCTTGATGAATGTATTTTTTTTTATTTATTTTTTTTGGTTTCTCAGTGAAAATTATTTCTTATTTATTGATTTTGGAAGGATGCAACTTGCAAGAAATCGAACGAGTTTCCAAAGCTTATTGCAACTATTACATCTGGTATCATTTTCGACTTCTTCATCGAGTCATCATTTCCAGCCTTCTCAATAGTAATCTATATATTTTCATAAAAATGATTCAGGATGCAATAATTAAAATACACTTTGGGTAACTTTGGACCTGTTTGACCCTAGCTTACTACATTCATTTTTTAGAATTTACATTTTATTTTGTTTATTTATGTTGAGAAGATTGAATATTTACATCCAGCACCGGTTTATATTGTTGTAGGTTCACATGTTTGGGTTGAAGATCCTACTTTAGCTTGGATTGATGGGGAAGTGACCTGAATCAATGGGCTTGAGCTTCATGTACATACCAAAAAGAGAAAGATTGTGTGTGTGTGTGTGTTTTGATGTTACATTATATCTAAGGTAAACTGCATGTAATGATAATAAGGTCTACACTTTTTATTTATTTATTTAGCTACCAACTTTAGTTAACAGCAGAATAGAAACTATATTTTAGTAACTAACTTTATTTTAAACTTATTGTAAAAAGACGCACAGTTGAACATATTCTTGAAGTAAGATTGAATTGACTTTATTGCCCCTGACGAAGAGGTGATCTTATGGATATTTGGAATTTGAACTATCGACACTAAAGGCTAATCCTTATTTAACACTTTGTTACCAATGGGCTAAAGGCCCCTTTGGTTCATGTGTGTAACTAAACTTTGCAGATAAAAAATGAGCACGGGTCGGATTGGATAAATGATATTATGGTGTATAAAGTTTTGGGCAATTTAAATTGTGAAAAAAATAAACACCCGCGGCAATGCGCGGGCATTCCCACTAGTTACCTTATTAAAGAAACTCGATGGATAGATATGTAATTTTACATTAACTTTAAGATGGCATACCAAGAGCCATTTAACACCCTAGAGTGCAAGGGGTAACTATAGAAAACCCGACCTGACTCAATACGCAAGAAGTGGTAAGGAAACTAGGAAGATCTTCTTACAAAGCATCTAGATCTAGCAATTTAACACCCTAGACATATCGACAATCCCGCACCTTACAGCTATTGGAATTGGAAGAATACCTAGAACTACTCAATCAACAAAAACCACTCCTACGGAAAACACTAGCAATTTACCATAAACTAGTTGCTAACACACAGTCCACAACCTAACACGCATTCATACATGAAAGACATTCACAAAAACGCATGTGGAGTAAATAATTATTAATTGAACAAAACTAGGTACGCATATACACCAGATCAAAAAAAATCAAAGTCTTTACTAAATCATCAATCCATAGTCAAAGTTTCAACAACCATAAAAACAATCAATCAATCATGAGTATTCATCAAAACCTAGGTAGTTAAAAGGTTTAGCTACCTAGGTTTAGCCTCTAATCGTCATGATAAAATCAAAAACAATGAAAGCAAATAAAATTCATGGCCTTCACAACGGGTTTTAAATAGATAAATAAATAAATAATTAGATTAGAACCGACCCGTGCTCACACCAATGCTTCAACCCTTGACCTCCTTCCCTTTAAAATATGCTGCTCTCGTAGATGTGTTCTCCCCAGAATATTATGCGGCTCCTCTGTTGATTGTGGCTAGGGCTGTGCAACGGTTCAGAACCGGACCGAACCGCGAACCGTTTATTCCAAAATATGAGAACCGGAACCGGTTGTCAATAAAATCCTAAAATTAACATTAACAATTAAATAAAAAAATAAACAAAAACAATGATTTTTCTTAAAAAAAATAATTATCAACAGTTTGTGTTAAACATGGTTACTAAAAGTATAGCAGTTTATGTATCAAAATATGTTTTGTTCGGAACAGATCATTCTTTTTATACAGATTAAACGGGTTAGAACAAGTTGTGCTGACTGCTGACCATCACATAAGACAATACTCTACATTCCTACCAAGTAAAACAATTTTAAAGTGTTAAGAATTATAAAGAAGGAAACATCACATTCTATTTCAAACTAATAATAGAATATTTAAATATTTAATTTAATTCAAAACGGTTCTAACGGTTCTTAACTGGACCCGTCGGTTCTAACCGGAACCGAACTGGGAACCGATTATGCCAAAATATGAGAACCAGAACCGGAACCTATAACATTAATTCGGTTCGGTTCTAACGGTTCCGGGTCGGTTTCACGGTTTTCGCGGTTCGAAATCGTTTATTGCTCACCCCTAATTGTCGCAGCCTCCCCCAGACTTCCGAAAAATAATATATCATCCCTTTATAATCTTCGACCACTCCATCAAATGCCCTACCTGCTTATTATTTTTCTTTTTCTCCACGTGATGGGCCTTGGGCCAATTTGTGTCACGTAATTTTATTATTATTATTATAACTTCGTGCTCTAGAGTCGGGTGTTCTTGACTTGAACAAAGTTGCTCGATTACGCTCCAACATCTATGAACACCTACAAAATATAAAATAAAATAGATAAATACTAAAAATGACACAAAACAAATAAAAATCTATAAAGACCTAAAATAAATAAAATAGACCGGCACAAGCCTAAAACTAATAAAAACACTATCTAAAAGACTCAAAAACTATACAAACTTTACACTAAAAATAGATGTATTTTACAATACATCAATTGCATACCAAGAGCCATAGTGTAATTTCCTAATTTTTTACCAAATTCTTCCATTTTTACCTTTGTTGTACAAATTTTGAGGCCAATAGTATAAACCATTAATGCAATAGGAAAATTAACCCAACCCCTTTCTCAAGAAGTAACCCACCCCCATAAAACACATTAAACCCAATTTAATTTCAATAGTAAGTACTTGATCTTCAATGAGTCTTTTATTTATAATGGTGAAGCATCCACATCAAATACTCTTTCCATCCATACACAAGTACGTGTTTTTAGTTTGGTATAAATATGAATTTAATATTGATCAGGTAAATGTTTTTATCATTGTTTTTAATCCCCCTCTTTTAATCAGATAACTACTGTTACAACCGATTAATTGTGTTTATTTAGGCAATGTTATTTATGTAGTTGAATTTAATATGAAATTACGCAGAAGGAGGGCATCAAAAGTGGTTAATGAAGTTATTCTTAATTCTTGTACTGTTTTCATTGCTTGTTATTTTTTTAACATTAAACTTCATTAACTACGGATGGACTTCAAAACGAAGGCCACTGACAAACCAATTACATCATGTACAATGGATTTTTACACCATTCAAACCAATCGACACTTTTACACCCAAACCTATGCTTAAACCAAAAAAACAAACTAGATTTGATATTGTTCACAGCCTCCACCACCGAAGTCCGCTTTTGGTTGAACATTTTTCCGTTTAGCGCCAACCAAATGCACCATAAAGTAACCATGACAACCCCTTGTATAATCTGCTTACATTTCTTACCTCCAGGAGCGTCTTTGTAGATGCACAACAAATCCCGAACCTCAAACGCAAAAATCGGGGGCAATCTACACCAACTACCGATGCGACACCAAACTTCCAAGGCACAATTACATGCTGTGAAAATGTGCAACGTGGAATCAGCACTTTTCGAGCACAGAACACAGTCGTTTGTATCCAACCTTAGGTTCCTTTTTTCTAACTCAATCCGTGTTGGTAGTTTGTTCATTTCCGCTCTCCAAGCGTTTATATTACACTTCAGCGGAACACAGTGTATCCATTTGAATTTATACTCGCCACTCCCACGCCCATCAAAAAAAAAATTTTAATCGCTTTAACCGAAAAATCACTCTTTTTCAACCCGTCCCACACCCAAGAATCATTCTGATTTTGCAACTGTGTCCCAACGATCTCACAACAGTCTTGAAACTCCTGTATCTGCGGCGCATTGGTAGGCTTCTGAGACCATCTGCATGTTGGTTCCAAAGATTGTCCCGAAAAAGTTATCCTATCCGCAATCTGACATCTTTTTTTTCTCCAACAGGAATAATTGAGGCCAAAGATCTTTGAATGTTGTATTACCATTCCAAATGTCAAACCAAAAACTAACTTGCTTACCATTTCCCACTTTAGCTTTCACACAGTCACTAAGCCGTATCCCATTATCAAGCTGCATCTCACATTGATTAACGATCGCTTTCCAACAGCCCGAGATGTATTTGTTGCAAGGAAGCGAAGACCAACGTATTCGACTATTATGAATGCCATCAATAATCCTTCTCCACAACCCATCCGTCTCTGTACGGTACCTCCATGCCCATTTAAAAAGCAAGGCCTTATTAACATCTTCCAACTTATTAATACCCAACCCACCTAAGTTTTTCGGAAGCGTCACACGGTCCCAAGCGACCCAATGAATTTTGTGAGAATCATTAGAGCCCGACCATAAAAACCGTCTGATATTTTTTTCAAGTTTGCCAATCACCACCTTAGGGGCCTTATAAAGGGAAAAATTATAAAGAGGGAGGCTTCCAACACCGAATTAATAAGAATAACCCTACCCCCAATAGATAACGTATTAGGTTTCCACCGATTGAGGCGCGCCTCAAACACATCATACACCCGTTGCCAATTCCTTTCTCGATTCATACTGGAGCCCACCCGGATACCCAAATACTCAAGGGGTAGCTCTCCTCTCTTACACCCAATAAATCAATCATCTCATCCACCTCTGCATTATTAACACCCACCCCACATAAGTTAGACTTATGAATATTAATCTTGAGACCCGGGCAAAGATAAAAACTTCTAAGAATGTGAGCCATATTTCCAAATTATTTCGACTCCATTCCCCTAAGATCAAAGCATCATCTACATAGAACATATGAGTACCCCCAGCCTTTGATTGTAAATCCTTAGGCCATGGAAATACCCTAAAGTAACTTCTTTGTCAATCATATCTGAGAGAGCCTCCATAACAATTAAAAACAGAAATGACGACAAATGATCACCTTGGCAAATGCCTTTCCCACAATTAAACTCAAAAGTGGGCGACCCATTCACAAGAACCGAAGATCTAGCCGAATAGAGCATCCCTTTAATCCACTTCAACCATCGATCCGGAAAACCCATTTGGGACAAAATAGATAAAAGAAACTCCCAGTGCATGTTGTCATAAGCTTTTTCAAAGTCAATCTTCAACAAAAAAAAAGAAGCTTTTTTATGTTTCTTTTTCAGCCATGCCAACACTTTAGTAACTATTAAAGGACCATCCAAAATATACCGGCCTTTTAAAAAAGCCGATTGAGACTCTGATATAATCGAACCAATCACTCTAGCAAGCCTATTAGCAAGGACTTTTGAAATAACCTTACTGATAATGCCTATCAGAGTAATTGGTTTAAAATCCTTTAATCCTGTGGGTGTTTTTGATTTTGGTATGAGTGTAATGAAAGAAGAACCACAACCGTTAGAGATGCTCCCCGAATCATAAAACCCTCTCAACACATTTCCAAAGTCCTCTTCTAAAATTAAATCCATCTGACCCTGGCGTTTTATCTGCCTCTCATTGTAAAACCGCTTCCTTTATCTCCTCTTTGGTGAATTGAGTGACCAAGTTCTTTGATTCATCAGCACTTAATGTCTTTAGTCCGTCTAAAATTAGTTTTGGTCTTTGAATATGGTTTTCCTTGAAATGATTGCGAAAATAGTTGAACACCTTGTTTTTAATTAAGCTCGGTTTAGTAACCCATTTACCATTAACATCCAACCCAGAAATAGCATTAGATGCCTTCCTACCATTTGCCATACCATGAAAGAACCGAGAATTATCATCCCCAAACATTCAGACTTCTTAATGATTCAGTACTTAATCAACCAAACAGTCTCCGAGTCACAGATAACATTATTAAAATTAAAAAAAAAAATCTCCTTAAAAAAACTTCTAACACAACTTTATACAAGCTGATAATCTCTTTTGTAAAAATAAAGTAGATATGTCATTATCGAACATGGAAAGTCATTTTGACAATATAAAATATCAGATAAAACTCTCATATATTTGTTCTTTCACTTTTAATGTATATAATATATTAAGTGAACTTTTTTTTTCTTTTTCTTTCAGAAAGATCATTTAGAGGGTTCCAAACACTTTTCCCGTAGCATTATATCTCTTAACATTACGATTTAAATTAACTGTCATTTTTTGTGTTTATATTAATTAATAGTTTAATTGATCTAATGTTAGAGCATTCACAACCCATCCCCCATTCCCTCCCCCATTCTTAAAATTTAAGAAAATTTCACAAAAACTCACTCCATCCCAACCCCTTTCCCCATACCCCATTTCTAAAATTTACAAAAAAACTATTTTGAGCCCCCATATATGGGGTCTTCCATCCTTCCCCCATATCATTTAATAATAATAAAATAATACAAATAGAAGGTGGAGTGAATTAATGTTGGTTGTAAATAAATAAAATAATAATAAAAAAAGCTTATAGGGGATATAAATGGGGAATGGGATGTGAGAGAATTTGAAAAAGTGATAGACAAATTTAGAAAACTATTTTTTTCCTTAAATTATATGGTTGGGGATGGGGGACGGGTTGTGAATGCTCTTACAAACAATAACTTAGCCGTTAGCACTATTAACTAGTTTTATACTCGTTCAGTGACCGGATAATTTATTATCATAATGACTTAAGTATTTTTTTTCTTTGTTTTTAACAAAAACATTATATGTTTAAAAAATGGCAAAATATGTGGAATCTTTCATACATACATATGCCTGGTGCTCAGGTCCCTATAAGTATTTATATGTCTTAACAAATTTGCAAATCACGCTATCTTGGTATCGTATGTTGTTAACTTGTGTTTTTTTAACGGCCAACAAAATTCACCAAGAACTCTTTTCGGAGTCTTTACTCAGTCAAATCAGGACTCATTTCACCCGGCATAGCCAAACATGTAAGGGAGCTCCTGGTTTCACCAAGTTCACCAGTTCCGGGAAAACCCGACTATCCACCCGCCCGAATCACGATAATGGAATAATCGATAAAACCCGGCTCTATCAAGAATCGAGCCCATGACCTTTCAGCCATGGGTCTTCTATCATTAAGCCTCCATACCACTCCACCATAAGATGGTTGGTTTAACACTTCTTAATAACCACGCAATGTATCCATCAATGTGGAATTTCCTCGTAAGACCTCCACTGATGATGTTTGTTATTTTTTCATAAACAAATCTCTCTTAAAACCCCCAAAAAAAGATGATTTAAATTTAAATAATTATAGATTATAATTAAATACTTTAGTATTAAGTTGTAACAAACTATAACATATATATGGACTAGGGGTGTTCAAAAAAATCCGAATCCGAATTCGAATCCGAAAAATCCAATAATCCGAATCCGAATTATCCGAAATTTTGGATAATCCAATTTTCGGATATCCGAAAATCTGATAATTCGAAATTTCGGATTCGGATTCAGATCCTGTATAGGAGTCGCTAAGTTGCTTTTTGGTTTGCGGACCTGCCAACCCGCCATGATGGATGAAGCGGTATCATGTTTTGACAAGGGTCTGCGGGAAGCTATTGAAGACATAGTGGTATGTGGGGGTTCGTTCTTTGGCGACCTACAGTGGCGACTAGCTTTCTTGCTAATGCGTTTGGGAGGATTATGGCTTCTCCCAGCAAAGGATGTTGGGGTGTATGCTTTTGTGGCATCCCGAGCTCAGTCTTGGAATCTCCAAGACCACATCTTACGAAATAGCGGGGTTGTCGACGTGGACTTGGACTACGTGCAGGCCCTTGAAAGGATAAATGACTATCTCCGAGGTTTTGATATTGACGGTTTTTCTAACAAGGACACCGCCCCGCCCCCGCCCCCCAAAGCCTCAGAATACTTTGGCGAATGCCCTTTTTAGCAAAATCGCACAGAGCTTGGGTGAAGCTTTTGATTTGTCTTCCCGCCAAAAGGCAGTTATTGCATGCTTGCAAAGCCCCCATACCCAAGATTTCCTAAATGTTATCCCGATCGAAGGTTTGGGCCAAACCATGTCTGGGGTTGAATATAGGGCAATTCTCAAATATCGTTTGATGATCCCCATGTACCATGAAGATGAAGTCTGCCCGATTTGCCGTAAGGCATGCTTGGACAAATACGGGGAACACGCGGTTCATTGTAAGGAGTTGCCTGGTTTGAAATATAGGCATGATTGGGTTCGGGACGTTCTTTGGGATATTTTAAGAAGGGCTGAGATCTCAGCCAAAAAGGAGGCTCCTGTGAATTTCCTCTCGGACCCCGCAGAAGGGAGATCCACCCTACGTCCAGCAGACTTGCTTGTCTTTGGGTGGGCCGGGGGGGAAACACGTGTCGACCTAACAGGTGTATCCCCCCTGGTTGGTTTGAGGGATAATGATTTTGTAGTAGGGCAAGCGGTGCGGAAAGCAGAGGCGAAGAAAGTTGAGAAATATTCTAAAGCTTGTGAGGAGAACCAACACGTTTTCGTACCCCTAGCATTTGATACCTTTGGCTCCCTGGCACCGGAAGCCATCCGTTTCCTGGCCAGAGTCCAACGGGTTATTCATAGCAATGTCTCGGCGCCACGAGGGCATGGGTTTGTTCTTAGTAGGTTAGGGTTTGCCATTCCGAAACGGTTGGCGGCGCAGCTTGTTGCTTGATTGCCCGCTATCTTGATGTAATTTTTCACGGTTATGTGTTAATAAAATTTATGAAAAAAAAAATCCATTAATCAAGATTAGCGTAACAACCAAAATCTAAAAGCCACAAATTAATCTTCTTCTCCGTCCTAATTTGATCTAAATAAACTTTGAAACGCAATTTTACTATAAAGTGTCAAAATTTTGAAAGCAAACCTCATGTTCGATTTATCTAACTTCATCAAAATCTAAATATATATATATATATATATATATATATATATATATATTTTGTGAACGGCCAACGAATCAATTTCGAGCACTCTCGGGCACCCTTTTGGTGAATCAGGTACTCGAGAGTACCCGGGCCACCAATTGCCACCAATTCCCGGGAAAACCCAACCACTCACCCGCCCGAAGGCACGACACGATGAAATAGTCGGTAAAACCGGTCGGGATCAGGACTCGAACCCAAGCCAATGGCCGGGTCATCCCTCATTTCCTCTCCACCAATGTCCTCCAAATGTAGCTAGTGGGAATTGAACCCAAACATCCTATAGGAAACTTTAGGCACTCAACCAACTGGGCTACAAATGACAATATATAATTTTATGAAAAAGATCCTATCAGGGATCATGATAAATCGTTTTCTTGATTTGAATTGGTACCATGATAAGATAAAATCGATTCAGACATAAATAAGCCAACACATGTTCGGTCCACTCATTATATGCATGGATCGTACTCCGAAACAAATTTTGTTGGTTTGTTGGTTAATTTTACACGTGAGTGTAAATAAGCTTAAACATGTTCGATTCTAAATAGAAGTGAGTGTAAATAAGCTGAGTTGCGGGTGAGTTACTAGAAATTAGTTCATTACAAGTTTCAGACAAACTGAGTTTAAACATGTTCGATTCTAAATAGAAGATCGTTTAATACTTTAATAAACCAGTCTAAACTTGTGTTTTATATACCAAGCTTGACTAGGCTCACATGGTTAATGAGTCTTATATATATATATATATATATATATATATATATATATATATATATATATATATATATATATATATATATATACTAATGAAGGGATTGGGTACCGAATCCTAATATGGATCAAGTCAACCCAAACCCCAAATACGCGTGGGCAGGACCCATGCGCATATCTACATTCGCGCATGGCAAGACACGTACAGTACAGAAGGCTACCAGTTGGTAGTATGACAAGAACATGAGTGTACGAACCACTCACAATCATTGGACGTATGCACGTTGCATGACACACGTCCATCCCATCCTGATATGACACCTGGCATAATCAACAACCACGATCTTGTAAGGTGCAGATGAGACAACAAGTACATCACCAACATTCTCCACTTACCACCACTAGGGTAACGCCATGAGGCCTACGGTTAAGGCGGTACACATTCCTAATCCCTTATTGGTTACTTTATTGCTAATCATTATATTAACTTGGGCTAGGGTAGGGGAGATACCCCTAATCGGGCTTGGGCCCACAACTATTAGGGTATGGTGATGTTGACATATGTGAACCCTATATAAGGAGGTCTTGACCTCCTTAGGGGAACACCTTTTGCTAACCCTAAAAGCTATGTACATAGTATTTATTTTCATTAGTTTTTGCCATAAACAACTACAAAAGTGGTCGTCTCCCTACCTAAATATCTTTTCATTGTTTCAGGTGTATCAAGCCCTAGAGAAATCAGTGAAGGATCGTTCTTATGGATCAATAGCCTAGTCATCCCCAAGGTTTTCAGAACCGGACCGGACGTCGAACCGGCCTGCTTACCGGTCCACTGGTCGGACCGGTCAGACCGGATTTAATAACCGGACAACATTATAAATATTATAAAAAATTATATAAAATTCATAAAAATTCAAAAAAAAAAAAAAAAAATCATAAAAGAATAAAATACAATTGATAAAATAAAATAAAACTACACACGAAAATCATAGCACATTTCATTTTCGAAAATAAATTTTAACTTGTTCTCATTTATAAATTTTATTACATAATTTTTTTAAATTTAAATATATTTCTTAATTTTAAACTAGATAAGTGATGCAATAACCACTCGCCAAGAACCATTTTTCTAGTTTATGTAGAATATATACATATCTTTTACTTGGGTGAAATTAGAAAAAAAAAAAAAAAGAAAAAAAAAAGAACCAATAGTGGCACATGATGGCTCTGCTCTTTATAGACATCCCACACTGTTAATTTGTCGTTTAATTTATATCAAAATCTAAAGCACATCTGCACATGATCATATTTCTTTTTCACCTACTCCTCCTTCACCAATAAAACTCCAAACCCTCCATGTATAACTTCTCCGATTCAAGATATCTCCTAATAAAACTCACCAGATAGTCAAAGCACGTGCAGAACAACCCACCGGAACTCATCCCTGAAGAGGATTGCATCGTCCGCCATGTTCTTGACGCCCTCCTCCCTTATTCCACCACCACCGGCGGCGCCCCCCATCATCCTCAACCATGTCACCTACAAATTCATGGTGGCTGTGAAACTGTAGAACAGGACAGGAGGCTTTGTTTGGTAAAGTACGGTTTAATTTTTATTAAAAAAACACAGCCGGTCCGATCCAAACAGAGCGGTTCCCGGTCTGACCTTCCGGTCCCCGGTCCAACCAGACGGTTCAATGCTACACCGATCCTTTGTGTCGACCCGACCCGGCCGGTCCGGTCCGGATTTCAAAACCTTGGTCATCCCTAATAGTAACATATAAGCAAATAAAATAAGTACCTAATAGATAATAGACAAGTCAAACCTAAGCCAAAGTTGAAAATGTTTCACCACTAAAGCTCTAACATTAAATATTGACCTTGAAATGAGCTAAGTTGAAACTATGTAAAATCTTATTAACAGGGGTAGAGCTTGAACTTTTATATAAAAGGGGTTTAAAGTCAAGAAACTCAATTTTTTTCCCAATGCTAAGTTTCGGGTTGGTGATCCTATTTGGGTCAAATACTAAAAACTCTAAATTCAACCATTCAAAATACCGCTTGTTGTCCATCTGCTTGGCATTCTCCTATAAACTGCTATGTTTTTCGATTAAGACAATCAACAATTTGACAGGAAAAAGATACCGTTTTTAAACATAAAAACCATTTTTTAAGAAATGAAGAATAAGCTACAAATTTCATATCAACATAACCTATAATCCAACTTATTTGACTACTTGTATCCTTTGATTAACACCGTTATCAATCCATATAATTGCCTAATCCAAGTCTCCAAGAGTAAACTTCAAAATCTGAAATATAATTTATCATAAACTATCCTATAAATGCATACAATCTAGCTTCATACTAAAACTAATAGAATCTACAATTAGCAAATTCCTGCTTTTAGGTTTACATCGAAAGGCAAAGTTATCAGATCAAATGAACACTAGAAATGTGTTTTATCAAGCATTAGATCGAAGTAATCGAACACTCGATCACCGGGTAGTTTTTATACAATCCAGGGTCTAATTTGGATATTAGGATACCATATATAACACAAAATTGATCCTACACGGATTGAAATAGGAGTCGGTTCGATCTTTGCTCAAGAGGAAAAACTTCATTATACGAAAGAAGAGTAAACCAGGTCGAAGGGTATACTAAAAGGCAAGGAGCTGGAGTGATGAGCTGTCTTTCCTCACAATCATTTGTGAATAAAAAAGGTGGTTTGTTGTTGTCCCCGACATTGGAAAGAAAAGAAAAAAATAAAGAACTCGAAGACTAGATCTTTCCTGTCTTCTCTTATCTGTGGCGTCTTGCTTGCCCTTTTAATATGATATTTATCTCCCCTTCGCTGATATAGAAAAACAGGTCAAGGAGAAGCTGTTAAGTGGTATTCTCAGGGCAAGTGTGAGTTCTTTAAGCCCGGCCCCCGCGCGGTTAGGAAGATTGGCCGCAATCTGAACGGTACCACCAACCCTACCCTACCACCTATAGGTTCGTCCGTCCTACCACCGCCCGTAGTTTATTGCTATATTGGGCTTTAGATTTAGGTGTATTGGGCTTTAGGCTTATTAGGTAAGTGGTTTTAGGTTATTGGGCTTAGCGTTTAGACTAAAATTTTTAACGAAAAAAAACAGGGTGAGCCAGACTCAAAAAATCTGAATGGCCGATATCAGTACATATTAAGTTTTTGATTTTTTTTTTACTTGTCTTAATGTTTTACTCGTCTTAAGTAACATTCTAACTAGAGAAAGTATAGGATACAAAGTATCCTTAACGTGAGAAGTGTAGGAAGCCACTATAATTTGCCACCTGTCAATTTAACCAAACCATGATTAACCTAATTAAACCCAATTGTAGTCAAATTCTAGGGCAAAGTAAATCACGTTCTTCTGCAACAATTGAATCCATTCACGGATTCCAAATTCTTAACAGTGGAGCATGATCAGTTGAATCAAAACCCTAACGATTCAGATTTCAACAACGTTTTTGGCTTCTGCAACAATTGAATCCATTCACGGATGCGATAGATGAAGAATTCGAGAATGTAGGCACCTGAAACTTACCGGAGAAGTTGAATAATGACTAGAATGTCACTCACCAGAACTATCGGGTCAACATCAAGTCTACATGTTTACTGAAAAAAACAACGATCATTTAGGTAGTTGATGACCTGTCGTTAGGGTCATGCAAAACCTAATTAACCTATGTAGATAGGGTAAGTAGGGTATCAATCCAAGGAGCGTGTGGTTAGTGAGTATTTCCTAGTTAACTTTGAAATTGTCAATTATGAAGATGCTAATTACTTATATGAGTTATGAATTGATGTTTAGAATTGAATGAATAGTTGTTGATTAATATGAAGCTTAAAATGAAATTTGTAAGAAATGATTAATAATACTTGTAACAATAAGATAGAGATGATTACACTTAGGAATTGGGTAATTGAACACTAAGGCTTTCAACAATTAGGCATAATTGGATAAACAATGATAATGCAATTGGTACTAACGGATTGATTGCTCAATAAACTTAGGTATCAAGTTTTATCAACATTCACAATGGACTAAACTATACTTCATCATTTAGAACATACAATCCTATGATAGTGTTGATGCAAGGAACCATGTTCATATCATTTAGAAATTGGCACAAGATCAATTAACTAGAAATGATTTCAACATCAGATTAATCACTAATCAACACTGGTAATTCAAGTACATAAAAACATTAATCAAAAGTTTAAGCAATGCAATGCCCAAATGTTAAGCCCTAGGTATCAAAAACTTACATCCCTAGTGTAATACAAGAGTTTTAGCCACACATGGCTATGGTGTTCATCATCTTCAAAATGTGATCTTCAATCTTCAAAGGAATTGTGTAGAAATGCTTGTAGAATAATTGTATGTTAGAATTTGGAGAATGGTGTGTGATTTTTGTCTTCAATGGTGATGATTGATATAGTGAACTATACATGAAACAGCCACCAAACAGGTCTTCCTTCATAAATTTGGCATTAAAACTCATTCCACCAGCTTTGACTTGAAAAAAGGAAGGTTTTGACCGATTTTGACTTTTTGCGTAGGATACGCCACTTTTGGCGTATCCTACGCTAGTTCAGTTTTGCCTGAGCTAAATCCTGCTGGCCTACGCCAGCTTAACTGTCTCTGCCTACGCCAATGGCGTAGGGTACGCCAATTTTGGCGTATCCTACGCCAAAAACCTGTTTCTCGTCGTTTTCGGTTTTCCAACTCGCGTAAGCTTCTGTTTCTTGCCCGAACCGCTCCAAGACGTCATATTTGTCCCCTTTAATCATCAAATCCTGAAATACATACTATCATCAAAGCAACACCATTTTGACAACTTATCATTCTTTAAAGTTCACTTAAAGGTGTTTTTATTCACGTCTTTTAGCTAACCCATCACATCCCCACACTTGTCTTTTGCTTGCCCTCAAGCAAATCAATAAATCATGCTTAATCAACAGTTTAACTAATTTCCAACCATTTTATCGATTCTCAAAAACAGCCCCTAGTCATACCCTAATTCACAAGACTTACGCCTGTCAGTAGATTTACATTCCAAGGTTTTTATATGTTTGTTAAAAACAAATGCCTAGCTAAATCCAACTAGCTCCGATTTCACACTTTTGCACACCCCTCACAATGGTTCACTCCACTCGGTTTACTATCTCGGCTAGCAAGTAGTGTGCTAGTATTCATATCAATCACTCGAAACCGATTATAGGGCATGTTAGCATAAGCTTGCAATTCAATCACCCACCACAAAATTTCTCAAAAGTGAACACAAGTCAAAAGGTCTTAGTACGGGTTGTAATGGGGCTAGGCGAAGGGTATGGAAAGGGATATTTACAAGTGACTATAATGATGAAAATTCGACTTTTATTACATCAACTAAACAATCACTAAACTATAAGGCAATGTTTCGCCTTTTATTCAATTACTAACTCAAGCATATTTTTGTGCTTTTCTATGAGAACTCTCATTTGTTTGAAGCGTATTTGTTCTCATGCTTTTTTTTTTTTTTAAACTCACATTACAAACTATATACAATACAAATCAAAATCCTATGACCGAATTTTCATCATTTGGGTTTAAAAAATTGAAAAGGCTAAATGGGTCAGATGGGTTGACATGGGTAATCAATTGAAAGGTTAAAGGCCCAAGTTTGTTTACTAGGGAAGGTTTTTTTTTTTTTTTTTTTTTTTTTTTTTTTTTTTTTTGTGAAAAGGCTAGATAGACCTAATGCCTTAATCATTCTTGTGTCACAATTAATCTAGAGTGGTAGGCGTATCAAAAATTGCAAATTCTACCTTATGCGCCTATAATAGTACACTCAATTCAATTGAACACAACATGCCGAAAGATGTGAAACAGATTTTTGTAGGGTGTTAGCATGTTGTGGTGGCTCAACAATCTCTTCCTGAACCTAAAGGGAATATGGGTTGCCGATATGCAAAAGTGCTATATTCTTCCTTAGTCTTTTCTAACTAGGCAATCCACATTTTGCAAAAACCATCCTTGGAAAAACACATCAAGGAACTTAAAGAATTATGACCATGATTAGGGGTCGAATTTTGTGATCCAATACCATGGTGAAAGAAACGGTTTTCTTAAAGTTTAAGCTTGAGGGTCTTTAAAAATTTTCATTTAAATGGCTATTCCCCCATCCCCACACTTAGAGTCCAACATTGTCCTCAATGTGTAGTGTTTAAATGGTGGATTTCAAAATGTTTAAATTTTTCCCCTCTCCCCACACTTAAAGTCCACATTGTCCTCAATGTGTAGGGAATGTTTCAAATTATTTAAAGGAATGAGATAAAGCCAAACCAAAGAATTCACCCCAATCAATAATATACAGTTTACAATCCACTTATTAAATCTAAGTAAATGATCAAAATTAAAGAGATGGAAATAGATGCACCTGGTTGTTCTTCATTCTTCAATTCCATGTGTTTTTCAACAAAATAGTTCCACTTCCATCATAAATAAACCTGCAACTCGCAAGTGTGTAGAAGCAAGCTTCTCACAAAAACATTAAGAGTTATCGGTTTTACTTTTTTGTTGAAAAGCATTACCAAGTAATCTTTTAGTTAATTTTGATCAGTGGACAAAATATACACTAACTAAGATAGATCCTTTAAACCTCCCGGTAGCCCGGTTATGAGGACGAGTGAGGTCTCGTGAGGGTTATATAGGAAACACACCCACAACGTTTATTTACCTACCAAAAATAAAAAAAAACGAATCAAAAAGAAAAAAGATACAAAAATATACAAAAACTAACAAGTACCTCTTACTCACGGTGGTCGAAGTGAACATTTTCCTACCGAGTTACCAAGATAAGCTCGGTAGTTTACTTTATGTTCCCCAATCTGTTCCTTCTCCTTCCACTTGTTCATCAAATATATGCATGAAAGTTTTATCCCACATTTTCCTACCGAGTTTCCAACATGCACTCGGTAGTCTACATGCCAAATCCACAATCGATTCTTAATTATTGGCATGAGAATTGGGTGATTTTTGTTGCGGGGCCATTTTATAATAAATTGTCCAATGTCCTCCCAGCTCACCTTCCTCTTCTTCACCTTTGAACCTTCATCCTCCTCTTTGTTAGGTGCCTTAATCAACACGGGATGCGATTCGTGAGGAACTTTCACCTTAGCCACCAACTCTTCATGAGATGCTAAGTCTTCAGTTGGGGTTAACCATTCAGAAAGACTTGCAGTATCTTCCTCTATATCACCATCTACCATAATACCATTGGCCAACTCGTTTTGCTCACACTTAAGTTGGGCAAATTCCTCGGCTAGTTGACCCACTTGAATCACTAAAGCTTCATGAGCTTTATCTCGTACTTCATTTGCTCTCTTCATATCTTTGATATTATCATGGTTTTCTTTGATCATGATCGCAAGAGCATCGAGCTTAGAATGTGTTGAATTTTGAGGGTCTTCGTATGCTGGTTGAGGTTGATTAAGATAATAGTCATTATGTTCCTCATGGTTTGGATATTGTTTCGTCCTTTGGCTAAATGAACTCCCTTGATATCTGTTATTTAACTGATAATAGCCTTGGGAGTTTGAATAGCGTGATTGACGATGTGAAGAAGACAAATGTGAACCTCCAGGTTTTTCGAGCCCAAAAATAATACGATCTTGTCGTTCTTTAAATGCTTCCATTTTCTTACGGGCCACTGGACAATCTCGCCACAAATGATATGGGCTCCCACAACACGGACAAGTATTATCATCATCTTCCCAATACATTGTGATGATGACGATCAAGTCTTGCTAAATTCCCAATCTTCAGATTTTACACAAGTGGCATGCATGCATTATCTGTCACCTGCACACTTCACACACCACGCGTAAAAACGAACAAAAAGAAGTAACAAAGACAAATTAAACAGTTAATCACAATAATCAACTAAAAACTAAACACTAAGCGCACTAGCTCCCCGGCAACGGCGCCATTTGATGACCTGTCGTTAGGGTCATGCAAAACCTAATTAACCTATGTAGATAGGGTAAGTAGGGTATCAATCCAAGGAGCGTGTGGTTAGTGAGTATTTCCTAGTTAACTTTGAAATTGTCAATTATGAAGATGCTAATTACTTATATGAGTTATGAATTGATGTTTAGAATTGAATGAATAGTTGTTGATTAATATGAAGCTTAAAATGAAATTTGTAAGAAATGATTAATAATACTTGTAACAATAAGATAGAGATGATTACACTAAGGAATTGGGTAATTGAACACTAAGGCTTTCAACAATTAGGCATAATTGGATAAACAATGATAATGCAATTGGTACTAACGGATTGATTGCTCAATAAACTTAGGTATCAAGTTTTATCAACATTCACAATGGACTAAACTATACTTCATCATTTAGAACATACAATCCTATGATAGTGTTGATGCAAGGAACCATGTTCATATCATTTAGAAATTGGCACAAGATCAATTAACTAGAAATGATTTCAACATCAGATTAATCACTAATCAACACTGGTAATTCAAGTACATAAAAACATTAATCAAAAGTTTAAGCAATGCAATGCCCAAATGTTAAGCCCTAGGTATCAAAAACTTACATCCCTAGTGTAATACAAGAGTTTTAGCCACACATGGCTATGGTGTTCATCATCTTCAAAATGTGATCTTCAATCTTCAAAGGAATTGTGTAGAAATGCTTGTAGAATAATTGTGTGTTAGAATTTGGAGAATGGTGTGTGATTTTTGTCTTCAATGGTGATGATTGATATAGTGAACTATACATGAAACAGCCACCAAACAGGTCTTCCTTCATAAATTTGGCATTAAAACTCATTCCACCAGCTTTGACTTGAAAAAAGGAAGGTTTTGACCGATTTTGACTTTTTGCGTAGGATACGCCACTTTTGGCGTATCCTACGCTAGTTCAGTTTTGCCTGAGCTAAATCCTGCTGGCCTACGCCAGCTTAACTGTCTCTGCCTACGCCAATGGCGTAGGGTACGCCAATTTTGGCGTATCCTACGCCAAAAACCTGTTTCTCGTCGTTTTCGGTTTTTCAACTCGCGTAAGCTTCTGTTTCTTGCCCGAACCGCTCCAAGACGTCATATTTGTCCCCTTTAATCATCAAATCCTGAAATACATACTATCATCAAAGCAACACCATTTTGACAACTTATCATTCTTTAAAGTTCACTTAATGGTGTTTTTATTCACGTCTTTTAGCTAACCCATCAGTAGTCAACAAAATGAAAAAGAAGAAGAAGATTTTTGATGATCAATAAGAATATGAAGATGAAGGTGCGTTTTATGATTTTATGGGTGATTACATAAAAATGACGATTAATGTAGCATGTGTTTTTTGATTTTTTTATGGGTGCGTTTTATGATTTTATGAGTGCGTTTTATGTTTTTATGAGTGCGTTTTATGGGTACATGTCTTTGAGTGCTTATTTTGTTGTTCTGCCTTTGAGAGATGAAGGTGTGTTTTATGATTTTTATGGATGCGTTTTATGATTTTATGGGTGCGTTTTTGTTTTTATTAGTGCGTTTTATGGGTGCATTTTTAGTTTTTTTTTGTAGCTCTGTTTATATTTAACCATGCTCTGTTTTTCTTTTGAAAACATAACTTGCGTTCATAAAAGTTTTTTGCAAGGATAACGCACGTTTATACATTTCATCTTATTTATTTACCTTTAGATGGTTACTCTTTTATTTTGGAGTGTTTTTTCAACATCTGTATAATCCTCTGTTTTTTTTTTGTTTAAAAAAAAACATAGCATGTTTCAGAGCAAATCGATTGATCGCTTATTATGAAATGAAAATTGCAAAACAATATTGTTTGGCTTGGTTGAGAATGGGTACGCCGGCAATCCCAAATCTTGGTAAACAGTGTTCTGTTGATGATTGTAAGCTTATAGATTTCCTTCCCTTCACCTGCGATTGTTATAATAAGATTCAGGTTGCATGATTTTGATGGTGGTCGGAGGTTAGTTGAACGGCGCTGATGATGAAGATCTAGTAATGGTGGATGGTTGTGAGGAGGAGAATCAGGAGGGATTGTAAACTTTTACACCCTAAAAACAAACGTGGGTAATTAATTTAGGATGATTTTGATTAAAACAAAGATCGATGGTCAGGATTGCTTCTTACACTTTGTATTTTAAGGAGCCTTTGTACAATAGCCTCTCTCTTCTAACTAAACTTTCTTATTTATCTATGTTTCTAACCAAGGCAATTCGATAGATTTTAATACAATGTCGAAAATCATTAAGATTTGTTGCCAAAGGCATTATAGCCCAGCGGTATCTTGGTGGTGAGATAAGACTTAGGGACCATAAGGTCCTGGGGTCGAATCTCACAAAGGGGGTTTTCTCATAATTATGAGTTTCCTCCTGAATTGGTGACTTGGTGGTGGAATATGATCGCGTGGCAACATTGGTGGCACGATGATACTCTAGTATTCCGTGAGTGATTCCAATTTGTTGGCCGTTCAAAAAAAAATTAAGATTTGTTAAACTAGGTAAAGAAAGCATCAACTTTAAATAACATACTTGATATGAATTTATTTATCTACCTTTTTTTTTTTTTTTGGAAAAAAATTATTTATCTACCTACTTTACTAAACTTTAATACGATTTTTTCCTCTTAAAAGATCCCGGTGATTAAATTATGAATTAAAGAGTTTAGAGATTTTCATTTAATAATAATGATTGTATTAAGATATCATCATGCTTTTTTTTTTTTTTGAACGGCAAGTGGTGCAACCGGTGGAGCTCCGGTCAACACCCTGGGCCATCTTGTACTGATTACCCATTCCACCTGGATTAGGGATCTCCCCAGGTGGAACCCCCACATGTGGTAAATTATGATGTTCAACTTTCAAACATTAAAGTATCAAACTATGATACCACTTAGGTTATAGCCTAGTGATAGAAAGGAAAAAAAACGTGTAAAAGGTGTAAAGAAAATGGTGTAAGAAATTAGCCGTTAAAATATATATATATATATATATATATATATATATCAAACCATATGATCACACATAACACGTTCTTTTGAACTTTACAAGTTGATATTAAAAATAAAAAAAATACCAACACAAAACATACAAATCTTTGTCTTCCTATATATTAATTAAAATACAAGTGAAAGCCAACCTATCTATTTTTATAAAAATGGACTCCCAGACAAATGAACCACACCATCCTCTCTTAGAACCTGTTCAAAACTCCTCAAGTTCACAGGCTGCCTCTAGCCATGGTGGCAGCGTGGAGCTGGAGAGGGTGCTTTCCAACACCGATACACCCTTGATCAGGCGGCTAGCAGCCGCGTCCTGGATCGAGCTTAATCTACTGTTTAAGTTGGCTGCACCCGCGGTGATGGTTTACTTGATCAACAACGCCATGTCTATCTCCACTAGAATCTTTTCTGGCCAACTTGGAAACCTTGAACTCGCGGCCGCCTCCCTTGGTAACCAAGGGATCCAACTCTTCGCTTATGGCCTCATGGTGAGTTTCTGAATTGTGGTCTAGTAAAACATTTGATGTGTAGGTGGTTTAGGAATTGTAAAAGTGTTTGCGGGTGGCTTTTAATTTTAAGTTGGTTTTTTGGTAGTCCGCTACATCAGTAAGCAGACTCTAAATTGATTTAGTAACCTTTAGAGTCTGCTTAGCTGATGGTCTAGAAACCAACATAAAATAAATTAAAATAAAATAAAATAACCACGTATAAAAACACTTTTATGGGAAAAAAAATTATTTGACACAATGCTTATATAGTTGTATATGTTTGATTCTAGCTCGGGATGGGTAGCGCAGTGGAGACGCTATGTGGTCAAGCATTTGGGGCACAAAAACATGACATGCTTGGAGTATACCTTCAAAGATCATCAATTGTTCTCTTAGTAACAGCCATCCCAATCACTATAGTTTACATATTTTGTAAACCGATTTTGATTTCACTTGGCCAATCGCCATCAATGGCATCGGCCGCAGCATTATTTGTCTATGGTCTCATTCCTCAAGTATTCGCGTATGCTTTCAACTTTCCTATGCAAAAGTTCCTTCAAGCTCAAAGTATTGTGGCTCCAAGTGCTTATATTTCAGCCGGAACACTAGTTGTGCACTTGGTACTTTCTTGGATCATGGTCTACAAGTTAGGATTGGGGTTGCTAGGTGCTTCTTTGACCTTAAGTTTGTCATGGTGGATTATAGTTGTTGGTCAATGTGTTTACATCTTGATGAGCCATAGATGCAAGGCTACATGGACCGGGTTCAGCCCAAAGGCGTTCGGTGGGCTTTGGGAGTTCGTAAAATTGTCGAGTGGATCGGCCGTGATGTTATGTTTGGAGACATGGTATTTTCAGATCTTGGTGTTGATTACAGGGTTGCTTGAGAACCCTGAGCTAGCATTGGATGCACTTTCTGTTTGGTTAGTGTCATCTTTAATCTTTATTATGTTCTGTTTAAGCATTTAAGAATTTGGGCCATTTTAAATAGGCCCACACATTAAATTGCAATAGTAAACGAATCAAGTGGGCCAATCGGCCCGAATCTATTGCCACAGGCACAAGACACGCCAAATAAATATTAAACATCTTTATTCGATCAAGAGGCCCACAAGGTATATATATTCATGTTCCACGAGGGAACATATTCTTTCAATCTATTATTGCACTATGATTATATCCCGGAAACTTTTTGAGATAGGCAAATTTAAATGAAGTGTTAAAATATGTGTTATGATGTAACATAGAAATTAATGTACTACAATATGAGAAAACGTACAAAATTTTTAACCATTTGAACAAGAATGAAAATGTATATTAAAAAGAAGATATATGTTTGGATGAGGAGCAGAGTTAGAAGCAACCATTGAGGAGCATGATTGGGGCGGTGGTTTTGAAGATGTGACTTTTTTTTAAATGAGTGGATTTAACGTATTCTGCTCTTGATGAAAATATAATTCATATTTACTGGTTTGAACATGATTAGGGACTTGCCTATACATGATTAATGAATTACTTGAACACATTGTGTTTTTTTTCTGTGTGAACAAAACCCCACAAAAAGTCGTTTGGCACTATGGTTTTCGTTAGAAAGATAAAAAACGCTCGTTAATTTGGTGTAATTTTTTTCTTTAAAAAATCTCGTATATAAAAGTTAATGTTTAAAAATTATGGAGGAAACATGAGAGAGAAAGACTTTTTGAGGGAAATAAGAGGGATAATGCCATGTGACACTAAAAAAAGAAGGATGACCTCATTGAGCGTCTTTTCTTTGGTGTACTCAAATAATCATTTTGATCCGAAAGATTAAATTTGGGTTTTTTTTTTCATCACTTATCTATTAAATTTGTGTAAAAATATCATATTACCCCATGCTAGCTCAAAGTTTAATATAATGTGTACTGATTATTATTTTGGAATCAACTTATATGCAGCATGGGTGTCAATGGGTTCTTGTTCATGGTCTCAATTGGGTTCAATGCAGCTGCTAGGTGAGTTTTCTCATATAAAGATACACTCCTAGAATGTATATCACCAATGCGCATTTGTCAGTAATCATTGACGGATTCCAAACAAAATGGAAACTAACTTAGGCCGGTGGGTGCACATACGAGGCAACCCCCGTCCCACCACCTTTTCCGTCTCCCTCTTCCCAACCACTGCCCCCACCCCCGTCCCTCATCTCCCCTGTCTCCCCCATAACGACAGGGACGCACCAATCACCATTCAGCACCAATCACCTTTCGCCACCACTCCGTCTCTCGCCCCCGTCCCCGTCTCAACCACCGCCCCCCACCCCCCGTCTCCCTCTCTCGCATCCCCACACCCACCAGTCTTATCTGTCAAAAATGTATTATCCACACCCAATTTACCGACGGAACATCACTGACGAATTGCTGTCGAATCACTTTCACGACGGTTCTGTTTGTCAGTGAAAGTTGTCTATTCTATAGTGAGAGTTGACATGTCTTTTCTTTTAAAATAACAGCGTTAGGGTTGGAAACGAGCTTGGAGCAGGAAACCCAAAAGCCGCAGCGTTTTCAGTGTTAACAGTCACAACGGTCTCATTTCTCATTGCACTAGTCGAAGCAATGATTGTTTTGTCAGCGCGACATGTTATTAGCTACGCGTTCACTGGTGGTGAAACCGTTGCACATGCAGTGTCTGATCTTTGCCCACTATTGGCTGTCACCATCATTCTTAATGGCATACAACCTGTATTATCAGGTATATAAACGTACATGTCATTAATTGAATGGTCCTGCACATCAGTCATTGTCAACCTATGAATCTAACATGATGAATGAATTCAAGGTGTGGCTGTTGGGTGTGGATGGCAAGCTTATGTGGCATATGTGAACGTCGGATGCTATTACATTGTAGGCATCCCCCTCGGTCTTCTTCTCGGCTTCCATTTCAAACTTGGAGTTAAGGTACCATTTATAAATCATACATATACATACAGATAACTATTCTGTATTTTCATAAACTTACATGCAGATCCATTGTATCTTAATAATAGGGAATATGGTCAGGAATGATCGGAGGAACCGGGATGCAAACCTTCATTTTACTATGGTCTACATTTCGTACAGACTGGAATAAAGAGGTATTACAAATATTTTTTCTTGTTCTTTTTCAAAAAAAAAAAAAAAAAAAAAAAAAAAAAAAAAAACTAATTTTTGGCGCGACAATGTAAAAACCAGGTGGAAAAAACTAACAAACGTTTGGATAAATGGGAAGCAAACAAAGGAGATCTTTTGAAGGAATGAAAAGAAGTCGAAGTGAGTATCTCGATTTGGATTGGATCATTTGGATTTGGGTACAATCACATTCATGCACATCAATGACTGAATCATATTTAGCATTTTGTGTGATAATGTAACCAATAAATCATGAAAAGTTACTGAATATTATCAAAAAGCATATGTGACTACAAAATACTCGCGGAGAAATGGTATGCAGTAAAGTTTTCAAAACATATATTAAAGATCATGAAAGCATCAAGTAGCATGGATAATAGCTTAATAGGCAAAGTTAGCAGCGGTCAAAGAAACCTGAATATATATCGTGTGTTTGACTCCAATCAAAAAGGATTTATTTCTGGTTGACTGTCATCATCTGTGTCCCTTTGGTCCGTGTCCATTGATTCGTCCGTTTGGTCGTCAGTAGGTTGATCAGTGTAGTGCATGTCCATGTGTTGGTCCCTTTGGTCTGAGTCCATGGGCTGGTTTTGGTATGAGTCCACAGGCTGGTCCCTTTGCTTGCCCTTGGGTTCCTCGTGCTTTGGGGATGAAGGCTTGGAACTGATTATTATTTCGCATTTGCTGACAATATGACAGAATAAGTACTAAGTAGCACATAATGTGACAAGCTGGTGATTAAAGTTTCTAAAGACACAAGTTAGCACTTAAAGCTCAACCAAAAGAGTCGATAAAAACAAACCTCTCAACAAACGCTATAGCTCGATTAATGTCGTCAGCTGACAAGATCTTGTGAGAGTGAGCATTAAACCACTTCTCAGCTTTAATACATGCATTTATTATCTGCAAGAAAGAGTGGATTACTTTGACAGGATGGCTGATAGTGATATCTTAATTAAGACTCAAACATCCCCCTTTGATTGCATTGTATTTATCCCTTGAATGGAAGGTTTTTGTAACTAAAAATGAATGAACAAAGACAAAGCAGAATACGATTTAAATTAAACATTAAGAAAACACTACCAATTTGATTGTATGGGATGTGGGGAGTAATCATTTCCATGCATTAAGTAGTAACGTATGAGCAAAAGAGCTAAGTTATACCTTCTCTTTCTTGTCCGCTGGCAGTGATTCGGCAACCGAATAATAGTGTGCAAAACAAGCTTGCATCTGGTTTGTTGTTTCTGCCATAGCATTTTCAGAGTACACGGGTTGGTCCGCTTCCACTGTTTGGTCCCTTTGGTCTGAGTGCACAGGTTCCTCATGCCTCGAGGCTGAAGATATGGACCTGATTATGCTTTTAAAGTCCCTGAAAAAAGAAAGACATCATAAAACGAAAGTAATGTGAAAATTAGACGATTTGCAGTTTCTGACGACACGAGTTATCAACTAATAAATCCGGCTTCCACAGGTATCTGATCTCCTTAAACCCCTCAAAGGTCACCTTCCAGCACAAACTGGATTTTAAATAGTCCCACTGGTTAGCAGGGTATTGATGGGGCTTGTGAGTTTCTGGTACGGGTTCTCACGGTTATCCAAAAAAAATTAATTATCAACTAAAAGCAATTTTGCACAATTCTTATTATATAGGATGGTGACATGACAAAGGATATGTTTTTATGAGAGATTCTTTCAGCCAAATTTCGTAAACCCTGACATAGATTTCTGTGAACCTTAATGAAATTAGGTTGAATTCTTATTCAAGCCAATCATCGTGCATTCATGCTTATGCTCAACCGAAAATCTACTTGAGCTGTAGATGATTCAGTATTATTTGAAATCATAGATAGTCAATCCTAAATTAAGAGAAGATTCTATTAAAGCTAACCTCTCAAGAACTTCTGTAACGTGATTGATTTCAGCTAAGGTCTTTGGAGATAATTGCTTTTGAGAGAGACTGCTAAGCCACTGCTCAGCTTCAGTACATAAACTTTTAACCTGTGCAGAAGTGTGTGAGCTACTTTGACAGCAGAAGGCTGATAACACAACTTACACTTAAGCATCCCCTTTGATTGCATTGTATTATATATATATATATATATATATATATATATATATATATATATATATATATATATATATATATCCCTTGTATAAAAGTTTTTGTATCAATATCACAACTAGTTGTGATGAAAGATGACAGGATAAATAATGTTACTACAATTCAAAATTATCATTAAAAACACATTGAGGTTATATGCATTGTGGGAGTAATCATTTTTCGATTAGATAATAAAGTAAGAACAAAAGGAATAGACTATACATCATCTTTCTTGTCAGCTGGCAGTGAATCAGCATAAGAACGATGTTTTGCAATGCAAGTTTGCAGAGTTTCTGTTGCTTTTTCTATAGCATTTTGTTCCATGTATCTATTTTCAATTGGTTCTAATAACTGCAAAAAACAAACGATATTAGACTTGTGCATGCATGATGTTACACACGGAGGATTAACATCTTAAAAGTAGCATTTTTATAGGTACCTTTTGGAGATCTTTGAGTTTTCCAGTATAGTCTTGTTCAGATTCATCATCACTGTCTTCGTACAGCCAGTCTTCGGTTTTTTGCAGACTGTTAGTGAGTTCCTCCTTCTCTGAATCTGTGGCAAAGCTCCGGTAGGCACCAGAAAGCTAAATTACACAAATGTTGTCAATCCATATGCAATCCGAGGAATCAGGGCCACATTATTTGGTTATTCCAATAAACTGGTACCTTGCTACGAGTGTCATAGACAAAAGACTCGAGGGTGTTCCGTTGGTCCTTAGTTTCCTCCACCTTTATATCTTGTTCTGTCAACTCTGTTTCATTCTGTATAGCTTCATTTAGCTCATCATTTGTTGTTGAGACATCTAAGTTCTCAGAAGTTAAAAGATTCAATGTATTACTGTTGGCCAGAAACGTCATCTTCCAAGGGTAATGGCGTTTATCTTCTAGGATCTGAAGCCATAAAAAATTAAGAATGATATAATGGTGCTTTTAATGAACCTATGTTCAACACTGGTGTAATAAATAATAAGCAATCCTTACTGTCGCGGAATCTATTTTAACAATTCCATGGACGTTAAGTTTCACTTTAAACTCGACCTTCACCTTTTCTGCATCAGAGGGTTCAGATGGACTGATCTGAAAGAACATTTAACAACTATATCAAGGTACCAATGGGCAAAGCATAGCAAGTGTAAGCACAAATGCCTAGAGCACATGCAATATTATAACATGATAGGCACACAAGTACGAGATTGTTACCTCAAAACAACCAGCTCTATGCGATATTCCTGCAGGAAAATTCCTCTCTTTGATGTATACGAGATGAAAAACACGTGAAGCGTTTCCAGTATCCGTTCTCGTCATCTGGCTTGGAAATGGACTGCCTTTTGGAAAGACCGTAAATTCTCCTTGGGGTGAAGAAATTACTATCGAGTATGGAAATGACTCCCTAATCTGCATACAGTAAGAAAACATAACATAAATCTTTAACAACAAATATGCATATTAAAACAAGGAGAGTTTTACAGTAGAGCATTAGAGAAAGACCTTATAGTCCAGAACTTGTTGCGTTGGGCTAAGCATTGCACAACTAAGAGCACACCCCCTAGCAACACATTCACTAGCATTAAGTGTTCTCGTTGGTTCTTTCTTCAAGAACGAAGTTAGAATTCTCGTTATAGCCGGTATGCGGGAGCCAGAACCGACAAGCTCAATGGTATATAACTTATCAACACGTAAGCCAGAGTCCTTTAAAGCCATCCTGCAAGGAATAATAACCCTGTCTAACAACTTGGATGACAGACTCTCAAACTCTTCTCTGGTTATGATTCCTCTCACATCTATATCCCCAACCAAACACTCGATACTAAGCGGTGCTTCTGTATTGGCACTGAGAACTTTCTTCACCTTCTCACATGACGCCCTAAGCCTTACAGAAGCACGTGCATTGGAATAAATATCGATTTTGTGTTTTTCATTGAACTGCGCTGCAAAATGATTGAATATGACGTCATCAAAATCTCTGCCTCCCAAGTTCTGATCAAAAGAATGAGCGAGTATACTCATCTTCCCTTGTTCAAAAGCTGCAACCGTCACCTGAGTGTCACAGTGCCCAATGTCGACAAACATAACATAAGTTGGTCCCGAGTTAGACAAATCAGTCTTGTACATACCATAACCTAACGCAATGGCAGTACCATCATGCATCAACCTCAAAGGTTTCAAACCAGCAATCTGTGCAGCATCAAGATACATACGCCTTTGCAAGTCTGTAAAATACGACGGGATCCCAATCACACAGTCAACAACGCTCGATTCAAGATTCTTCTCCGTGATCTGTTTCAAATGTTTAAACAGCATCCCCAAAATCTCAACCGGCGTAAACCTCATTTTAGTTTTCAAATACTCCAACTCAATCAAAATACCACCACGAGGACCCTCACGAGTCACAAACGGTAGCAGCTTAAGCTCTGCCTCAACCTCCTTATACACCTTACCAATCAACCTCTTAATCTGAGAAATCGTTGACTTCGGATTAGCCGTAGCAAACGCAGCCCCTGCAGCACCCAAAAACCTTTGCTTATCTCCAAATGACACCACAGCAGGCGTCTCACGCTTCGATTCATCATTCAACAACACATCAACCCCACCGCGCTTCGCAGCGGCAATAACACAGCTCTCATTCCCAATATCAAACCCTATCACACTCATCTCTTACAAATTTTAAGTTGCGATTATGATCACTACCAGAACCTAAATTATTCAAAACAAATAATCAGTTCATAAGCATTCTATCAAACCCTAGCACAAAATAAAATAAATAAATAAATAAAAAATCACATAATCTATTCAAACAGATAATATACAGAAACTAAAAACGGTTGAGTACCAAAAAAGGCGGGAAAATATACAGAATGATTACGATGAAGAAGTAATAATAATATTATTATTATTATTATTATAAGATTGGGAATGAAGTAGTGTACCAGATCGAAATTAAGTTGTGAAGGAAGGAAAGAAGTCTAAAAGTCGCCGGAGACTTCGTGGAGAACGGGCAAGTCGATTGTTAGCGACGTTGAATATGATGTGAATTTATATTGAGTATGAGATATTTTATAATACTTTAAACCGTTGAATTTTCAATAGTCTAGTTGGTTTTTTTTTTTTTTTTTTTTTTTTTTTTTTTTTTTTTTTTGAAAGACGAATGTGCTATGTTGTGGCAGAGATCATCACAACCTTCAGAAGGGGAGTTCCCTAGTCACTCTCCAATGGTCTGACTATGTTGTTTTAACCGGGCCCACGCTAACACGAGAGTGGCCGACCCACAAGCGAGTCGAGGCTGCGCATAAAGGGCACTAAGGCTTTCCACCCGGAAAATTTTCCGCCACCTGCCACTTGACAGATGTTGCACCCTCCACAAGAGGCAAGCCTCTCTGGAGTAAATGCACGGTAGTAGAAAACCGGGGGGCCATCAGAATCGAACCTGGCACCTACAAGTAGGCTAGTTTCGACCATCACTTGGCAATACCCCCAAATGGAGCTTATGGGAATCGAACTCAAAGTCTCCCATAGGAGATTTGAGCTGACAACCATTGAGCCACAAGTGGGGGATCTGTAACCCAGTTGGTTGAGGACATAAAGTTTCCTATGAGAGGCTTGGGTTCAATTCTCACTAGATACATTTGGAGGACATTGATGGAGGGGAAATGAGGGATGACCCGGCCATTGGCTTGGGTTCGAGTTCTGATCCCGACTGGTTTTACCGATTATTTCACTGTCGTGCCTTCGGGCGGGTGAGTGGTTGGGTTTTCCCGGGAATTGGTGGCAATTGGTGGCCCAGGTACTCTCGAGTACCTGATTCGCCAAAAGGGTGCCCGAGAGTGCTCGAAAATTGATTCGTTGGCTGTTAAAAAAAAACCGTTGAACTTCTATAAAATAATTACTTTATTTTTACATATATTTATAACTAGTATATTACCCGCCGCCCTATGCGCGGCGCGGAAACATAGAGCAGATCGAATTTTTTCCTGCGAGTCACGGAGGGAATGTAGTCGTTAAGTACATTATCGGCGCAAGTAAACCAACTTGTACCTCAAGTCAAACCGTTGTCGCCGGCTAACCTTTGAACCACCTTCACGGCCGTTATAACTGCAGATGTTAACACCACCCTTACAACGTTAGAGCTGAACGTGGTAATGCCATTTACACCGCTAATCTAGAGCTGAACTCACCTCCGTCGACCAGCTATAGCCGCCACAACGTCGAGCACCATATGGAAAAGGTGGTTGTAGTGGACTTGTGCACTTTACTCGACTTATAGTAAACAAACGGCAGTTACGTAATTAACTTGCAATTAAACGAATCTTAGGGTGTTTTCGTAATCAATGTTAAGTTAAAGGGTGTGACTTAAAAGGGTATGATATTATTACGTTACAGATAGAAGTTTCTTACCATAGCAATTGCGTAAAAACATTGCAAATAGAGGCACTTTATTTTGCAGTTACCTTACGTATTTACATTGAAATTAAAAGTCGATGGCAATTTCGTTAATACTTGGAAAATAGAGGGGTCTTTATTTCGCAATTACTGTAGCGAACATGCGGCATTTGTTATATATAATAATTAATTGCTTGTGTACCTCTCTAGTATGACTTCTTACCACTCACCTAGCCTGATATAGGTGATTTGGGGCTTAATGGTCACAAGTTCGAGCCTTGAAAAATACCGGGTTTTACCGATTATTTACTGTTATGCTTTCGGGCGATTGGTGGTCGGGTTTTTTCCGTGGATTGGTAGACTTGGAGGACCGGGTGCCCTGTGGGTATCATGAATTCGTCATAAAGAGATTCCAACGAAAGCCCATAACGACTTTGTTGGCCTTTTTTTGAAAAGTATGATTTCTTCTTCTTGTTCTTCTTCGTCGTCTTTTTTTTTTTTCTGTATACTCTCATGGATTACATTGTTTAATCAAATTTAAATTTCTAAAGATATTATGAATAAGGTTTTAGGTTTGTAAACATTTTTTGTTACATTTAGGCAGGTTCATAATTAAAGAACCGGATTATATGTCGAAACTTGACATTTCAAACAAAAAAACAAGACTGCTAAGAGTTGGGTTGGTTCTTGTATACAGAAACTAAAACGGTTGATCTATTCACTTGATCTATTCAAACAGATAATATACAGAAACTAAAACGGTTGAGTACCAAAAAAAGGCGGGAAAATATATAGAATGATTACGATGAAGAAGTATTAATATTATTATTATTATAAGATTGGGAATGGCCAATGATCTCCAGCTCAGCTGGTTTGAGGTAGGGTGGGTTTTCCCTTAGGGGTTCCCATCCTGGGGGGAGATCACAGGTTCAATCCATGCACACCACAAAAAATTTCCCTTGACGGTTTGAGCTTAGGCAAGGAGGACACCGGTGCGTGGGTAGGGATTCGAACTTGAGACCAATAGGCTAGGGTTGTATAAGGATTTCCATTGATCTAAATCTTTCAAAAAAAAAAAATAAGATTGGGAATGAGGTAGTGTACCATAGGGGTGTTCAACGAATCGAATAACCAATTTTCGAATTATTCGAATCGAATTTTTCGAATTTTTAATATTTTTATCGGAATTCGTATTCGATTCGAATAAGAAACTCGAATTCGAATCGAATTCGAATAAATTCGATTTAGTTCAAATTCACCACAAATAATAAATTGTTTTACTTTTTTTTTAGTTTTAAAACTTATACAAACTCATTATTTTTAACAGATAAAATACAAATCTACAAAATTGATAAACAACAATTTGTAAAATACAGGAATAGTAAAAATAGTAGAGACTATATAGTTTGTTAAAGTTTTGTGATGTATAAGGTAAATATGTAAAATATGGTTATGGTATAAGTTGTAGAGACTATGGATTCTTAGAGTTTGACCAAAATTTAAAAATTCTTTTCTTCAATGTGTATATTTGTGTATGTAATAATGTGTATGTGTGTATATATATTTTAAAAAAATATACATTTATAGTTTTTATTCGAATTTCGAATCGAATCGAATTTAAAATCATAAATTCGTATTCGATTCGTATTCGATTTACTGGACTCGAATTCGAATTGAATCGAATTCGAATTCTTAATAATCGAATCGAATTTTTGTTAATCGAATCAAACTAAGTCGAATTTCGAATTTTTCGAATCCGAATCGAATTCTGAACACCCCTAGTGTACTGTACCAGATCGAAATTAAGTTGTGAAGGAGGGAATGAAGTCTAAAAGTCGCCGGAGACTTCGTGGAGAACGGGCAAGTCGATTGTTAGTGACGTTGAATATGATGTGAATTTATATTGAGTATTAGATATTTTATAATACTATAAACCGTTGAACTTCTATAAAATAATTATTTTATTTTTACATATATTTATATTAATAATAGCCAATATATTTAGAATTCATTTATTTGTAATTATTGTATTTGTTGTGATTATCTATTGCCATAGATAGGAGATAAGGTTTTGTGTATTTATACCAATGAAATCAATGATAATGATCGCGGTTTGAATTCCATTATGGTATCACGAGTCCAGTGAAACCTAACCCTAATCACCCTCTTGCCGTCAACCTTCAACCACCGATCGGAATCTCTTCTTCACCTTCGATCGGCTTCTGTCCCATCTTCTACCTCCTATACTCGCCACTTCCTTAACCCCATCTGCCTAATACCATGACTAATACCACATCCCCACCACAACCCATAACCGAGGAGTCCAAGCTCCACCCAGCCACCACTGTATCAAACATCAAAAACTATATCCCGATCATCCTGGAAATCGACTCTTCACAGTACGGTTCCTGGGCTACCCTCTTCACCATCCACTGCAAGGCCTTTATGGTTTTCGATCACCTATCCCCTCGCCAACCACCGACTCAATAAGATAGACTGACCATTCCAACTTCACCGCCGAATCCTCCACCTCTCATGATGATTGGGAACGACTTGACTCCATTGTTCTACAATGGATATATAGTACCGTTTCTAATGATCTCCTACACACCGTCATCGACAAATCCAAAACTGCCCACGAAGCCTGGGTAGCCATCGAGGACCTCTTTCAAGATAATAAGAGTGCTCGGGCTATCTATCTCATGAATAAATTCTCCAACACCCGCCTTGATGCCTTTTCTAATGTCTCGGCTTATTGCCAAGAACTCAAAACCCTTGCTGATCAATTGGCCAATGTTGATTCCCCGGTAGACAATGACCGTCTCGTTCTTCAACTCATTGCCAGTCTCAATGAACAATACGAGGGCATTGCTACCATCCTTACCAATACCGAACCCTTACCTAATTTTTACAAAGCCCGTTCCAAAATCATTGAAGTTGAAAACCGCAAAGCCGACCAAGCCTGCACCGCCTCCAAAAACCGCCTCAACAGCCCTTGCTGCCACCTCAACCCGCACACCCACTCCTGAACACACCCGCTCCGACCAACCTTCCTACGCCCGTGGCCGTGGTAGATCATCTCGCTGAGGCCGTGGCCGGTCACCATTCGGTCGCTACCCACCATGGCCCAACCAAAACTACCCTTGGCCCAATTACCCTTTTCCATGGAATCAACAGTGGCCCACTTCACCCTTTTCCTTTCCTTCGGCCCAGTTCAATCAGCCCGCCTGGCCCACTCCTCCTTGCCCCTATCCCACCTCCAACCGGCCCACTCACTCCTCTCCCAATCCTAACCAGGCCGGCCTACTGAGCTCTAAACCCCAACAAGCCCATACGGCGTATAGCCCCACCGACATCGAACATGCACTCTACACGATGCCTCTTCAACAACCGGATCCAACTCAGTACATGGACACGGGAGCTTCTTCCACTATGACACACGAGCAAGGTGACTTTCACTCCTTTTCTAATAATTGCTTGTCTCGTAATATTATTGTAGGAAATGGTGACACTATTCTGGTACTCGGGACAAGGCACAAAATACCTTCCCAAGCCTTTCCCACCATTTATACTCAAAAATGTCCTTTACTCACCCAAAATTGTTAAAAATTTAATTTATGTCCGTCGTTTTACCACGGACAATTGGGTTTCTGTTGAATTTGACCCGTTTGGTTTTCTTGTGAAGGATTACAAGACCAAGGCACCGCTCCTCAGATGCAACAGCAGCGGTGATCTCTATCCCTTGCTGTTCGGGTCCTCCTCCTCTCAACCTACCGCCCTAACTGCTATTTCTTCACAAGTCTGGCATCACCGTCTTGGCCATCCAGGACGGGAACCTTTGAATAAATTAAAACTTCTAATGTATTAGACTTTGATTTTCATTCTAATAATATTTGTCAGTCTTGTATTTTTGGTAAAAATGTGCGTTTACCTTTCTTTCCGTCTAATAATATTACATTGCAACCATTTGACATAATTCATAGTGACGTGTGGACATCACCAGTTATTAGTTCTTCAGGCCATAAATTTTATGTTTTATTTCTTGATGACTATTCAAATTTTTTATGGACCTACCATATTGCCCAAAAATCCCTAGTTTTTCCCGTCATTTGCAACATTTACATCCACCATTAAAACTCAAATTGAACGGACAATTAAAACGTTTCAATGTGATAATGGCTGTGAATACGTGAACAACCTCTTCCAAACCTTTTTCACCACCAATGGTATTCTATACCGTCTCTCATGCCCCTATACATCCTCCCAAAACGGTAAGGCTTAACGTAAAATCCGAACCATAAATAACATGGTCCGCACCCTAATGGCTCACGCCTCCTTACCAACACACCTTTGACACTTTGCCCTTGAAACCGCCACCTACTTACTTAATATCCTACCCTTAAAAACAACCCAAAACAAAACACCAACCGAACTATTATATATGTCCACTGATGTATTGTAAAATACATCTATTTCCAATGTAAAATTTGTATAGTTTTCGAGTCGTTTAGATAGTGTTTTTATTAGTTTTAGGCTTGTACCGGTCTATTTTATTTAGTATAGGTTTTTATATATTTTTATTAGTTTTGTGTCATTTTTATTACTTATGTATTTATTTTATATTTTAGTAGGTGTTCGAATGGACGTTAGAGCGTAAATGAGCAACTTTGGTCAAGCCAAGAACACATGAGTTAAAAGCATGGAGCTAGAATGCTATATATATATATATATATAATATAAAAAAAAAGGAAAAAGAAAATCTAATTGTGACTTTGGTCACGTGGGTTATGCCAAAGCCCAAGAAAAAAGAAAACCTAATATTTCCTTTGAGCACAAGTTGAGGAGGGATATATTAATATTCTTCGAAGCTGCCATATGGGAGAAAGGAGGTGGCGCAGCATATAGGATTAAGGGGAGGCGCAAAGAAGGAGAACAGAGCAGCCTCAAGAAAGAAAAAAAAAAGGAAGGAGGTCAAGGGCTAAAGCATAGGTGTCAACACGGGTCGATTCTAATTCAAGTATTTATTATTTATCCATTCTAACCCGTTGTGAACACCATTAATATGTTTAGTTTTCATTGTTTTAATTTTATCATGACTTTTATTGGCTAAACCTTGATGCTACCTAGGTTAAAGATGATTGCACTTGTTTGATTTTATTTCTTTTGGTTTGGAACCTTTTGGTTGTGGATGAATTTTAAAGTAAAGAACTTTTTATTTTCTGGTTTGATGTGTATGCGTATTTAGTTTTGTTTAATTAATTTTTATAAACTCCACTTGCGTTTTTGTGAATGTCTTTCATGTATGAATGCGGGTTAGGTTGCGGACTGGGTGTTAGCAACTAGTTTATGGTTAATTTCTGCAGGTTATCCATAGGAGTTGTAATTGTTAGTTAGATGATTCTAAGTGTTCTACCAATTCTCAATAGCTGTGAGGTGCGAGATTGTTGGTCTGTCTAGGATGTTAAATTGCTAGTTCTAGAGGCTTTGTGAGAAGATCTTCCTAGTTTCCCTAGCATTCCTTGTAGGCCAAGTCTTATCAGAAATATTGTAGTTACCCCTTGCACTTTCGAGTGTACTGTGACTTTCGCGCTGTGAGGTAGACTGTCTAGCGGTACTTTAAGATTCGAGTAGGTAAGCCTGTGAGGGTAACCTCTCAACCGGTGGTTTAACAACACAACAATATTCTAGGGTTTCCCCTTGAGAAGGGTCGAGGTGTCTAGTCTATTCTTGATGTTTAGTATTTTAAGATCCCGGTTCCACACCAGTTCCATAGCCATTAGAAGCTTTATCATTCATGTGTAGGATTCTAGCCTAGGTAGTGCCTTCCCATCCATCTGACCTCAGTTACAGTCTCCAGTTTGAGTATTTAGTTATTTTAGTTTTATTATTTTATTTATTTGCATTAGTCGTTTAGAAAACCCCCCTTAAGCAACAAAATAATTTAAGTCAGTTTGTAGATAAGTTATCGAGTCTAGTTTACGTTTTCCATTAGAGTCTCGTGGGTTCGATACTCGGACTTACTTTAGCTGTACTGCACTGACCGGTACACTTGCCGGTTGTGTGGTTTAGGTTTAGAGAGTCTTAGGTTATAAATTTAAAAACTTAGAGTGTCTAGTTTAGGTTAATTTAGTTAGTTTTTACTAAACCACTTTGAGCACATCATCCACACCCACTTATGATCACTTACGTGTCTTTGGTTGCTTATGTTACCCACTCACTCCTTCTACCACCATCCACAAATTACAATACCGTTCACAACCATGTGTCTTCCTAGGCTATCCACCAACTCATCGTGGGTACTGTTGCCCTCGACCTCACCACTAAACAATATTTCATCTCTCGCAACGTTGCTTTCGACGAGACCACCTTTCCCTTTGCTCAAACCATCGACCCCACACCCACTTATGAATTTCTAGCCGACCCCTTTCCCCATCACCTGTGTCCACACCTTCGCACTAATCCACCCACTGACCAGTCCACTTCCCAGCCCACTACCGGCCCAAACCCACTCCCTACTCAGCCCAACACTCAGTCATTGCCACACAACGTCACCGGCCCACATAATCCAACGACCACTCCTGCTCCCCACGTACACCCAGCCCAGCCCGTCACCCAGCCCAACACCGCACCATCACCCAGGCCACTCCATGCCACTACCCAACCCGCCACATCCTCGAACACCAGCCCACAACCGAACCCAAACCCACCACCTCAGGCTCACTCCGCAAACCCACCACCCCACCCACCACCCCCGCACGATGCACACTTGCTCTATGAGCGGGATTTTTAAACCCAAAATCCCCTTCAACCTATCCGCTTCCACTAAACCCGACCCTTTACCCATTCCCAAAAACCCAACCGATGCCTTGGCCAGTCCGGAATGGTTGGCCGCCATGACTACCGAGTACAATGCTTTAATTAGAAACGGGACGTGGGAGTTAGTTCCCCGTACGCTCAACATGAATATTATTTAGTCCATGTGGTTGTTTAAACATAAGTTCAGGTCAGGTGGTACTTTGGAGCGATACAAAGCACGCCTTGTGTGTGATGGTCGCTCCCAACAGGTGGGCATTGACAGTGGTGAGACTTTTAGCCCGGTTGTTAAACCGGCTACTATCTAGACGGTTCTTTCTCTAGCATTATCAAAAGGTTGGGCAGTACACCAACTGGATGTCACTAATGCGTTTCTTCATGGAAACTTGAAAGAAACGGTGTACATGCATCAACCAATAGGGTTTCGAGATAGAAACTTTCCGGATCACGTTTGTTTATTGCGCAGGTCTTTATATGGGTTGAAACAGGCACCCCGGGCGTGGTATCAAAGATTCACCGACTATGTCCTTCAGTTGGGTTTCTTACATAGCCGATGTGATGCTTCTTTATTCACTTATCAGCAGGGCTCTGACACAGCATATTTACTTCTTTATGTGGATGACATCTTACTAGTTACTTCTTCTGACAGTCTTCGTGCACGCCTGCTGGCGAATCTTGCTACAGAATTTGCCATGAAAGATTTGGGTCCTCTAAGTTATTTTCTGGGCGTTTCAGTCACCCGAAAGAATAACACCATGTTTCTCTCTCAACGGTCTTATGCTTCTGATATAATAAACCGTGCAGGTATGCAGGCTTGCAACTCAGTTGCGACCCCCAGTTGACACAAATTCCAAACTGGGTGCTACTCCGGATGACCTATTTCATGACCCGACATTATACCGGAGTCTCACGGGTGCCTTACAGTATCTTACATTTACACGGCCAGACATCACATATGCAGTTCAGCAGTTTGTATGCATATGCATGCCCCTTATGTTGCTCACTGGAACGCTCTAAAGCGTATAATTCGGTACATTAAAGGTACGATTACTTATGGCCTGCATCTGACTTCCTCTGCCACCGCATCATTGGTCGCATATACAGATGCGGACTGGGCGGGATGCCTTGACACCCGTCGGTCCACTAGTGGCTACTGTATATATTTTGGAGACAACTTGATTTCTTGGTCTTCTAAACGTCAACCCACGGTCTCTCGTTCTAGTGCTGAAGCAGAATACCGGGTGTCGCTAACGTTGGCGCTGAAATCTGCTGGTTACGCAACTTACTCCTTGACCTTTCAGTTCCCGTTACCCGTGCAACCATGGTCTATTGTGACAATGTCATCACCATATATCCTTCAGGGAATCCCGTCCAACATCAGCGCACGAAGCACATCGAGTTGGATATTCACTTTGTCCGGGAACAGTTCAACGAGGACATGCCCGCATTTTACATGTTCCTTCCAGATACCAGATAGCTGACATATTTACTAAAGGTTTACCGCGCATCTTATTTGAAGACTTCTGCTCCAGTCTCAGCATCCGGTCACCTCCCGCTTCGACTGCGGGGGTGTAATAGCCGATATATTTAGAAGTCATTTATTTGTAATTATTGTGATTATCTATTGCCATAGATAGGAGATAAGGTTTTGTGTATTTATACCAATGAAATCAATGATAATGATCGCGGTTTGAATTCCATTAATTAATCCGCTCACGTTGCCGATAGAGTGATATGATAGGTAATTTGAGGCTTAATGGTCACAAGTTTGAGCGGTTAAGCCTTGAAGAATATCAGGTTTTACTGATTATTTACTGTCATGCTTTCGGGTGGGTGGATGGTCGAGTTTTTCCCTGGATTGGTGGACTTGGAGTAAGGGTGTCAACGAATTGAATAACGAATTTTCGAATTATTCGAATCGAATTTTTTGAATATTTAATATTTCTACCTGAATTCGTATTTGCTTAAAATTCAATTTATTTGATTCGTATTCGATTCGAATAAGAAACTCGAATTCGAATAAATTCGATTTAGTTCAAATTCACCATAAATAATAAATTGTTTTATTTTTAGTTTTAAAACTAATACAAACTCATTATTTTTAACATATAAAATACAAATCTACATACTTGATAAACAACAATATGTCAAATACGGGAATAATAAAGATAGTAGAGAGTATAGTTTGTTAGAGTTTTGTGATGTATAAGACAAATATGTAAAATATGGTTATGGTAAAAGTTGTAGAGACTATGGATTCTTAAAGTTTGACCAAAATTTATAAGTTCTTTTTTTTTCAATGTGTATATTTGTGTATATAATAATGTGTATGTGTGTATATATATTTAAAAAAATATACATGTACAGTTTTTATTCGAATTTTGAATCGAATCGAATTTAAAATCATAAATTCGTATTCGATTTACTGGACTTGAATTCGAATTGAATCAAATTCGAATTCTTAATAATCGAATCAAATTCTTGGTAATCGAATCGAACTAAGTCAAATTTCAAAATTTTCGAATCCGAATCGAATTATGAACACCCCTAACTTGGAGGACCGAGTGCCCCGTGGGTATCCTGAATTCATCATAAAGGGATTCTCACGGAACCCGTAATGACTTTATTGGCCTTTAAAAAAATATGATTTCTTCTTCTTATTTTTTTTTTTATTTTTTTTTGTGTATAATCTCATGGATTACATTGTTTAATCAATTTTTTTGTAAACAGTTTTTTTTTTTTCTTTTTTTTGTTACATTGAGCAGGTTCATAATTAAAGAACCTGATTATTTGCTGAAACTTGACATTTCAAACAAAAAAACAATACTGCTAAGAGTTTGATTGGTTCTTGTATGATTCAGGATTTAGTTGGTTCATTGTCTGGTTGATTAGAGCCGAACATAATAGAAGAAGAAAAAGAATTTGTCATCAGAAGGTCATTCAAGCTGGAAACAAGGAGATTACCGACTACAATAAGGTGTGTATAGAGCTTGTGGTTTTGTGATTCGTAGGGCGAAAGAGATCTCCAAAGTATCTTTCTGGTCATTCTATGTACTATTCACAATTATAGTTATTCGGAAACAAGTGAAGAAGGAAAAAAAATCAGAGACAAAAGACATGATGTGTAAAAAGGTCTGTCTTGATGTTTTTTTTTTTTTTTTTTTTTTTTGGCAACGCTCTAACATAAAATGGCAATACGAACACCTATAAGCATCATGTATTAGGTCTGTATGTTTGTTGATTTCGTTCTCCATTAGATTCGGCGTAGTTTTTAGTCATGAATAGGCCTAGATATAATAACTGGTGTACAAACCTAAAATTTTACTCATAATTAATATCACTTAAAATAGTCATATTCAATCAAACATGAAAGATTATACAAATTATAAACACATTCTCTAAATAAAAATTTGTCCCTATTTTTCCTCGAAGGGTATACAAGCAATTAGTTATAAGACAGTTGTGTAAATTTTCATAAAAATAAAAGGGATAATTACCAAAATAGACAGTTAATCAACTAAATTTGCCAAAATAAACACCTGATGCGTCTAAACATTAGGGACCAGCCACACCTTTGCGTCTACCAATCAGATGATTACACGTGTAAAGTCTTCAGACGCTTTAATTTTTAAGGTCCCTGCGTCTAAACTTTAGACGCGATGCTGTTATTTAGACGCAAGGTGCCGACCTTTTCTTTTGAATGAAGACACCTCGCGTCTAAACACTTTGCGTCTAAATAACAGCCTCGCGTCTAAAGTTTAGACGCAGGGACCGTAAACATTAAAGCGTCTGAATATTGTACACGTGTAACCACTTGATCGGTAGACGCAAAAGAGTGGCTGGTCCCTAATGTTTAGACGAATCATGTGTTTATTTTGGCAAATTTGATTGGTCAACTGTTTATTTTGACTGGTAAAACTCCAAAGCATGATCTACACTTGGGAAAACCAACCCTATTTCTGGTTTGATTGAAGATGCAATTTCAGGTATGAATGTTGGAGTTCATCAATGGAAACATCTTTGGTAAAAAGATCTATCATAAACACATATATTCAACCATAATTCTAATTATGATAACATATATAATGATCTATACTATAAAACGCATCTGACGATAACATATAACAGATACATAAAACGCATATACTATAACCCATAAAACGCACGTTATCAAAAGCTGTAAAACGCATTCAACTGTAACATCTTAAAAAACACAATTACCTTGAATCCTTCTATGTTCAGCCATGAAATCAAACCTCTCACCACTTTCTTCATCAGCATTATTCGAAACTTCCTGTATTATATCTACAATATAAAAACAGATATCTATCAGCCTCTGGTGAACTGTATTATCTTCGAAAACATATGAAAAACACGAAAATTAACCTTGAAAGTTTAGGTTATCAATATCAACCACAGGATCTTCTTCTCCGATTATGATTTCGGGTTCGTTGTTTAAGTCTAATACATAATTAAAACGCAAAATAAGATTACAATTAAATGAAATAAAAAAAACAGAGCAACATACCGAACATGACGATAAACTCTTCAATTGAATATCAAATTTGAAAAAAAATTTGATTGAAAATAGCGTATTGCGGTTAGAGTTTGAATTATGTAAAAAATATGAAAGAATATTGTGTAATCGGTTATGAAAATTTGAATTCAATATCACTTAAAAACAGGGATTGATATTTTTGATCAAAATTAGAACATGATTAATGGAGGTGTAAGAGTCTATAATACCCTCCTAAGGCTTCACAACGAACATTGAGGGTGTAACCGCCAGATTCCATGTGTCAAGTTGCAGTGGCTTCCTACATTTTGTATATTAAGGTACTTTATACCCTACACTTTCTCTAGATTTGAGTAGTGGTTGCAATTCTTTACACGACCTGCAACATGACATGAAAATTGAAAGATAGTAGGTTTTGAGTCGACTAACATGTCCCGTTTAAAAAACAGTTCCATTTAAAAATACAAATTAAGATGTTGTCCTATTTATGTATTTAGGTAAAAAAAACTTTTATAATTTCATAGAAACAAGGAAGCCGACGACTATAAGGTGTGCATAGAGCTTACATTTTTTTTATTTGTATGGTGATAAAAAGTGCAGATCAATAAAGTAACCTTTAAGTCGTTCGATGTACCACTTCAAAACAAGTGAAAGAAAAATGAGAACTAACGACTTGATTCATAACACTTTTTGCAATCCCATAACACAAAATGGCAATACGAACTCTTGTTGGTCATGTCTTAGGTACTATTACCGTGTTCATTTTTATAGTTTCTACACGTAACAATATAACATCCATTAAAAAATGAATTATATTAGCAAGTACCGGTTACGTAATGGTATAGTGATATTTTTCTTTTCATTCGGTTTTGTAGTTTTTTCAACATGAAAGTATAAAATCCATAAAAAATATAGTATATATTAGCAATAAAGCAATTATTCGGTATCGTTGGCCTTTCTGTTTCGATGCATATGGACTTCAAACAGTGTCCCGTGAAAACGCATGAGTAACTGCGACCTAAAAGAAGTTTTTTTAGATAAGTTTGTACAAGCAACAGTTACCAAATGTTATCTCTAGTGCTCACAAAATCATCAATGAAAAAGACGTACTCGCAGCAAAGCGCGGGAACATCGAAACTAGTAAATAAGATAAAATTGGAAATTTAAATTTATAAAAGATATGCTCTTTACTCTTCCATCACTTTTGGCTAAGATTAAGTGGATTGGGCCGTTGGCCCGGTTTAGGCTTAGCACACAAAGTTTAATTTTTCAAAAAAAAAAAAAAAAAAAATCTATTTGTATTTTTAAATAATCAGAATTAAAAAAAAACAATTTTTCCTTTTTTTTTTTTAAATTCTAAATCCATTCTTAGTAAAAGGCCGATAAGAAACTTTAGTTAAAAGCCGGTTGATCCTTTGTTTTCTGAGCACAAACCGATTTGGGTTTTGGCCCAAACTGGTTCGGGTTAAGATGTAAAACAGGTTTATAAAAAGAAAAGGATCGATAAGGTTTGAAAGCGTTCTGTGAAAAGAAAAGTATTAGTTTGGCTGGAAACAATTTATACCCGATTCAGTTAGAAATCAGTTTATACCCGGTACTCCAAAGTTATTATCTTTACTGATAAATCTAAAACATATCTATATCTATCTATCTATCTATTAATTAATATATATAAAAGAATTGAACATTGCTGACGTGGCGTGTAATGGTGCCTTCAACCTCTCCATGAAACTGCCACGTGGCATCATAATTGAAAGATTTTATTGTTTTTGAATTATTTCCTTTTTTAATTAAATTGAGTTATTTTAGGAAAAAATAATTTAAAAATAAATTTAAAATTTTCTCTCTTATATTTCCTCCCATAATTTTTAAATGTTTATATCTTTTATATACGAGATTTTTTAAAGAAAAAAATTACACCAAATTAACGAACGTTTTATTATCTTTCCAACGAGTACCATAGTGCTATATAAAAAACGGAGAAAAAATCGACTATTTTTTGTGGGGTTTCGTTCATACAGGAAAAAAACACACAAACTGTTCATGTTATTCATTAATCATGTTTTTTCTTTTAAACCAGGCTCTTATCTACGATGTTGAAAATCAGCCCAATCGCCATGTTATCATTGGAATTTTACTAGGTATACTTAATCAAGAGAAGCTAGGAGAAAGAATCGGGCAACACTGCAACACATGGTGTCAACTTATAGCAATGTTATTTTTTTATTTATTTAATTACAAGAGTAATAATTATTACTATTAATATTAGTATTATTAGAATGGTTATATTTTTCAACCCCGGGACACTCCCGGGAAGAATTGATAGTTGCTGGCGTGGCGTTCAATGGTGGCCTCAACCATCTCTTGATTATGCCACGTGGCATAATGAGATGCAATGGTTACAACTTCCAACTTAAGTGTTTGTTTAGTTGATTAAGTTAGGAATTATAGGAGCCATTAGAATGTGAGAAATTAGAGAGCTGTGATGAGTTTTTGAATAGTTGCAGCTTACATAAGTGATCCTTTAGATGATTACTGATTAGGTTTTAGATTAGGGAATATGAGTTATTACTGATTAGAATACTATGAACATGCAATGATTGAGAGATTTTGTGGTTAGTTAACTTGAGCCATTTGCAATAGGTTATCACATAAAATTAGATCCCGGGGTAATCAGCTAGTATATATATAAAAGAAAACGCATATGCTGACGTGGCGTGCAATGGAGGCCCCAACCTTCCCTTGAGAGTGCCACGTGGTATCATAATGGAGAGTTTTTGGTGTTTTTGAATTGTTTCCTTTTTTTAATTAAATTGAGTTATTTTAGGAAAAAATAATTAAAAAATAAATTTAAAATTTTCTCTCACATATTTTCTCCCATAATTTTTAAAAGTTTTTATCTTTTATATACGAGATTTTTTTAAAGAAAAAAATTACGCCAAATTAACGAGCGTTTTATTATCTTTCCAACGAGTACCATAGTGCTATATAAAAAACGGAGAAAAAATCGACTATTTTTTATGGGGTTTCGTTCATACAGGAAAAAAACACACAAAGTGTTCATGTTATCACGTAAAATTAGATTTTGTGGGGAATATGAGTTATTACTGATTAGAATACTATGAACATGCAATGATTAAGAGATTTTGTGGTTAGTTAACTTGAGCCATTTGCAATAGGTTATCACGTAAAATTAGATTTTTCAACCCCGGAATCCTCCCGGGGTAATCAGCTAGTATATCTTTATGTGGTTTTGGATAAAGATTTAATATGATTAATATGAGACATGTCTTGAAATAGAAAAACTATTAAAAACAATCAATAAAGTATGCCACTAATGAAAGAAATGTAGACAACTTTATGAAATTATGTCCAATAACTTATGTAACATGTTGAGGGTAAAACCGTCATTTACCAACAAAAAAATATCTAAATTAGAACCTCATATCCAATGATAGATTTCTAAAGAAAACAATCTTTTTTGAGTGGATAGGGTTTTTGGTTTTGTTATAAAATTTAAAGGGTCCAATCATTTTGCATGTGCTTCCAAACCCATGATCATCCCCACCATCCACCACCCAATTGGTAACTCTATAATTAATCAAACAAACCATCTCCCTCTTCATTCTTCCTTTGTAAATCTGGTTTTAATCTCCCAGAGTTTTTATATATAAATATCTTGGTTTTTGTACCAGGAGATTATCTGCAAAAAAAAGGAAGAAAAATGGAGTTCTCCACATTTAACCCTTCTTGGCACTCCTTTTTCACCTCTCCTCTCCTATTTCCATACCCATTTGTCCCTGAAAACTATGTTCATTGGACTGAAACTCCTGAATCCCACATTTATTCTGCTGACATCCCTGGTACATATATATATTATTCATTTCTTGATTAATTGTTATCTTTGTTATTTTGGTCTCTATGGTGGTTTCTTTATGTTACATATGTTAAAGGGCTAAAAATGTCAGTTTTCTAGGACCAAATCATAGAATTTGAATTAAATGGTTTCATTGCATACATGAATTCATTTCCATGACAGCCTTATTAGAAAGATCCCTTTGTGATTTGTTGAATTTTTTTAATATCTAAGGTGGTTTCTTGATATCAAGAAAGTTATTTTTATATCATAATATCAAGATTTCTTTATTTTTTGCAATATCTAGGATGTTTTCTTGATATTAAGTTGATTAATTGGCTAATTATGTCTGCTTTCGAGGACCAAGTCCTGAATCTATTGGTTTAATTGACACAAGAATTTATTTTCAAGACATTATTATTAGAACATGTAATATAATATCAAGCTTTCTTGATTCTTTCCATCTTTAGGGTAATTTCTTGAAATTAACTATGTTAATGGAATAATGGCTAAATATGTAAGTTTTTTTAGGAACAAGGATTTTTGTCGGTTGGATGACCATGTCGCGGTTTGAAACATATATGGTTATTATAAAAGCGATGACCGATCCGGTTTCCAAAACATTGTTTCTAAGATACCATTGTTAAAAAACATTTCCTTTTATATAATGCCAAGAGAGGGATCCCTTTCTGGGGGTTGTGATGATCTCTGCCACAACATAGAAAATCACATTCCAAAAAAAAATTAGATTTTTATTTTTATTTTTGTACAAGATCAAGATTTCTTGATTCTTTTACTTAGTGCAGTTTATCTTTGTATTCAGGTGTTAGGAAGGAGGAAATCTGCGTGGAAGTTGAGGACTCGAGGTACCTTATAATTCGTACCGAATCAGCTGATGATACCGTGACAATGCCAGGTGGTCGTACTTTTATGAAAAAGTTCAGGCTGCCTGATACTATTGATGTAAATGGGATATCTGCTTGTTATGAGAACGGGGTGTTGACGGTTACTGTACCAAGATCTTTTGTTAGAAGGGGGTTTTATATTGAACCGGCTGATCTGCCACAGCAGACAGAAGTTCTCGCGAGGGCTGCTTGAATCCTTAAAAGTTTAGAATATCATATGTATAAAATTTGATATTTTTAAGGTTGCATGGATTCAAAAAATTATAGGCATTGCTTTGGGGAAATATTGTTTGTGTACAAATATTCATTCAGATGTAGGCCTTAGTTGATTGGTACTAAAAATGGTTCATCTTGTGCAATGAATAATGTGCATCTATCTAAATTGGAAAAATAAACCCATCACAATGTCGATGTATGATACATATATATGGAAAAAGGGAATCTTTTTATTTTTTATTTTAAAGCTTTGTATTTTTTTAAATTAATAAAATCATATCTTCAAATTCATCCCCAAAAAACTGTAGAACAACACTCATTTGACAACACCAATAATTTATTGGGGTCTTATATGAAGAAACATGACAAGCATGTAAAAAGTATAGATCAATCATTTACCGAGGGTATTTTTGTCAAATCATTCAAACCTTAAAAAAAAGTAGGCAGTGTTAGTCAAGTAAATTAAAATGGCCAAATAATGGAAACTACAATGTCCCTTCGTCAATAAATAAATAAACTTTTGGATTAAAGTGACAATTTTGTTCATACCAGAAGGACGGAAAATGAACTTAACTCTAACTTCTAATTGTCAGTTGTAACTATATGATGAGTCGATGGGATGAGGCGTCGATGGAGGCAGAATTGCGGTAATTGTCGGGGAACGATACCTATTAAGTGCCCATGCTGAATCCATATCAGTATTAATTCACATTAGATTAGTCTTAGTTAATTAATGATTCCTTCTTAGTGAGTCCTTTCTTCAGTGATGAACTATTGGTGCATTGTGGACCGATGAGAAAGGGTGCTCGGCTTAGTATGATGATGATCAATGCGTCATTTTCAATATGTCTTGATGTCTTACATGATGTAAATTGTGACATATTCAAAACCATTGGGAAACAACATCAACTAAGCCATTAATGCATAGATGAGTTGCCATCCACCAATTAGTGACACTCTATGAATGAGCCGATGACCTATGTCAATGCCGAACATTGCTTCAATTTGGGTTGAACGCTAATAACAAACTCAAGTAAGTAGTACTAATGAACCTCACTATATTCAGCTATGGCGAAGATGTTTGTTGAGTATATTGTGTCCAACACATTAGGTAACTAGTTCTTCCACATCATGCTATTGTAAATCTAAGAGCATTCACAGCCCATCCCCTATTTTTTTGTGAGGGTGTCCCCTAAATTTTATGGGGTGGATATGAGGGGTTGTGAGTAAAAAAAATGGGGAATCTACTGTTGATCGGTATAATTGGGGTTATTTGGGAATCTTTTGGGGAAAACGGGAAACTGTATTTATTTTTTAATATTTGTTGAAAGTGGTTGTGAGTGGAGGAGAGAGAAACTGTAATGATTTTTAATGTAATATATGGTTGTAATTGGTTGTGAGGAAATAGAGAATGGGGAACGGGCTGTGAATGCTCTAAAGCCTCTAACATCTTATAATTATGTAAATTTTAAGCTACAAACACATTGGGAAATTTTAAACGTCGTCCAAGAACCTTATATCCTTACCGGTTCAACCCGAATAACCATTTGTAAAATGACCAATTTGTCCTAACATTCACACCCATTCCAAGTTGAAGTACTATTGGAAAATCAACCCCCGAACTTGAACACAATGACACGACGAACATTGCTCGAATATTTTTTATTATCATTAAGACAAAGCACACATGTTACAATAGCCTTACCATCTATTTATACTAAACTAATTATAATAATAAGGCGATTTCTAAGTCTATTTATAAATAATCATATAACCAACCGGATAAATATATCTATTAAACTGATAATACAAACTAACTGAACAAATACACCAAATTAAACCCATTTGAATTATCTTTAACCCACTTAAACTTTCTGGATTATTGGTCCAGTTTCCAAAGTATGAGTGAGGACACGATAATGACAAGACAAAATTTAAGCATAAGAACGACATCATGACATATATGCTTAGTTGTTGTTGAACTTGTTAATTTTGGCGATTAAACAAGACAATTATTGATATAACTAATCTGAAAAAGACATTATAACTTATATGGTTGGTTGTTCGTAGTCATACTTGTTTTCCTCATTAAACAAGAACGTCATCATGCATGACATATATGCTTGGTTCTTGTTGAACAGTTAACTTTGGCCATTAAACAAGATTTTTTAATGTAAATATTGGCATAACTATCTCTATATATTCTCTAAGCATCAGAAAATGACATTTTAACACTTATATTCTTGGTTGTTCGTAGTTAAACTTGTTTTGGGTATTAAACAATACTGTATTATCTTATGTAATTTTTAATTAATAAATAATATCATACTCGTCATCAGATGATGCTGTTTATAATTTCCTTAATTAATTACTAGTGTGTTGTGGTAGTATATAGTGCACCCTCTTTCCATTCACATAAAAGACAACCAACCAACACTAAAGCAACAATTTCTCTTAACGCTACCATTTGTTTTCTAGCAATGGACTTCATGGTTGTTATGACTTTATTGTTATTATTGATGTTGATTTTAGTTCCCATCTTATTTCTTTTCCCTCACAATAAGTATAACGGTCAACTACCACCTGGTTCGTTGGGACTGCCAGTGATAGGGCAAAGCATCGCCCTTTTAACTGCCATGAAAGCGGACAGGGTCGAAAAATGGATTCAAGAAAGAATATCGAAGCACGGCCCCATTTGGAAAGCAAGCCTTTTGGGATACCCAACAATTGTTTTGCATGGGCCGACCGCAAATAAGTTCATATACACTTGTGAGGAGCTCACCAACACACAACCGCCATCACTTAGCAGGATCTTTGGTCCCAAAAATATCTTGGAGTTGTCCGGCAATGATCACAAACGAGTCAGAACAGCCGTAGTTTCGTTTCTTAAGGTTGAGGTGTTGAAGCAATATGTTGCCAAAGTAGATGAAGAAATCCTACACCATCTTCAGACACATTGGCATGGAAAACATGAGGTCCAGGTAAAATGATACATAAGCATTTATAAAATTTTGAGTCACACTTTAGCACACTAAATTTATTAATATTCTCTTATTTACTACATGGTGTAGGTGCAACCGTTGATAAAGACCTTAACCTTCGACGTAATTTGTTCGCTTCTTTTTGGGATTGAAAGAGGACCCCAAAGAGAGAAGTTGCTACCACTTTTCCATGATATGGTTAAAGGTCTCTTATCAGTTCCAATCAATTTGCCTTTCACCAAATACAATCGCGCAATCATAGCAAGGAAGAAACTTGTACCAATGCTTATACATCTTATACATGAGAAAAGAGAGGCACTTAAGGAAAAAAATCAACATGGTGACCCTCATAAAGATCTAATAACTTCGTTGCTTAGCATCCGTGATGACGATGGCTCACCAATGATGTCAGAAGAGGAAATCATTGACAACATCATCACTGTGATGTTTGCAGGATATGGCACAACCTCCGTTCTTCTTACCTTATTGGTTAGGCTTTTGGCTAATAATAAATCTATCTACTCTAATATAGTTCGAGGTAACACAATTTATCCACATTTACATTTTATTTAATCGCATAAAAATGTAGATTAAGATGTATGCACCAAGTCATATACCATTTTCGTTCCTTACTGCTTATTTACATATTGTTTTATGCAATCTAAGCCCCGAATACCCTAATGCCCATAGACACCAATTTAAGATTGTTCATCAATTTGAGTTTATATATTTGAGATTGCAGAACAACAAGAAATTTCCCGTAATAAAGCATCCAAAGAAGCTTTAACATGGGAAGACCTCACCAAGATGCAGTACACGTGGAGAGTAGCAACAGAAATAACGCGGATAAATCCTCCGGTGGCTTTGAGCTTTCGACGAGCTAAACAAGATATTGAGTATGGAGGATTCATAATTCCTAAAGGATGGCAAGTATGGCACAAAATTGATTTAACATTAATAATAAGTATGAGACAAAATATCATATGAAATAGCAGCTTAATCGTGTTTTATATGACATGTTTTCATTTCAGGTGTTAATATCTACGTCCATGACACACATGGATGATAGCATTTTCCAAAATCCAACAATGTTCGACCCTACTCGTTTTGAGAAACACGCACCATCACCGCCGCCACCACCTTTCAGTTATGTGGCCTTTGGAGGTGGGCCGAGGATGTGTCCTGGTATTGAGCTTACAAAAATTGAAACTTTGGTCATGACACACCATTTGGTGAAAACATTCACTTGGGAGCTACTTAAGAAAGATGAATCCTTTAAGAGAGTTCCAATTCCAGAATTCGATCAAGGGTTGTTAGTTCAGGTTAAGCCCATAAAAGAAACTAAGGTGTCATGTGAAGTATGAATGTCGTGATAAGTTCATTTCTCCCTAATATCTCTATGTAAATCAAGCAGTTGATTTACTCAATCATGCATATAATTTGTATTAATGTGTAACTATTTGTGATTTGCTTTTCTAGTTTACATAGTCTCTTGTATGTCTATATATTACATTTCAATCAATAAAATCATTGAGCAATTGAGTTATTTACATGGTATCAGCCAAAAGGAGATCCTTTCAATCCCTCCCTTGAGTTTTTCGATCCTCCTTCTGCCCCACCTCTTCCGTTGCTGCCGCTAATGGCTGCATCTTCTTCTTCGACCAACCACGCCACAAATCTCCATTCCCTCCTTCACTTTATCCCATATAAATTAACCGCCTCAAACTATCTTGCTTGGACCCAGCAGGTTACTCTTGTTCTCAACCTTCAAAAACTAATCGGCCACATAGATGGCTCGACTCCTACCCAGCTTAAACCATCCTTATCAATCACAAACCTTCACCCAATCCTGATTACACATCCTGGACAATCGATGATTAAACAGTCTGTCTTCTATTGTAATCATCCCTATCCGAGGAGGATATGTCGGAAATCATTGGCCTCTCCACTGCATGCCAAATCTGGCTTGCTTTGGAAAGTGCCTACAGTCATCGATCCATTGATCGAATGCACACTCTGTGTGACAACCTCCGTCTCCTTCAAAAAGGCTCTTCTACCATGGTTGAATTTGGCCGTAAGTTTAAAGGAATCTGTGACCAGTTAGCCACAATCGGTCATCCTATCGTTGAGAGGGATAAGTGTCATTGGTTTCTCTGTGGTCTTGGCCCTTCCTATAAGCACTTTTCTACTACTCATAGTGCACTCGATACTGCCTCTTTCCGTGAGTTATTAGCCAAAATAGAAAATCAAGAAGCCTTCATGTAGTCTCTCCATGGTTCGCAGCAACCTTCGGTTGCATTCACGGCCCACTCATCTCGTTCTGGTAACCAATCTCGCTCTACTTCTAGTTCTTCATATTCTAATCATGGTCGTGGTGCAGGTCATGGTCGCAGTAGGCGACCACTTCATTGTCAACACTACAGGACCGATGGATGATAAGAGGGTAGATTGCCATGTTAAGATGTAGTTAATTATGTGTTTTAAGTGAATTATATCATTAAACATGGTTACTTTGAGTTTAATTTGGATTGCAGGTAGCTTGAGCGGATTGGATGCAATTTTGGAAAAACCAAATGGCTTTTAAATGAAGATATTAAATGATGATGTTATAGAGCTCTGAAATACGAAGACGTGGCCGCAAGAATATAAGAAAACGGAGTTCTAACGAAGATTTTATGGCAAAAACGGACGCGTACCAGTAATTAGCGCAGGGCTGCGCTGGGCGTGGCGCCAGGCTGCGCCAAAAAGCAAAAACCAGCACTGGTCTGCGCTAAAATCAGCGCGGGTCAGAGGAATTTGGTCCCCAACGCAAGGCTGCGCTGGGTGGGGCGCCGGGGGTCGGAAAAGTTATGAATTTGAAGGATTTTTACCATATTTAAAGATAACTTCAACCCCAAAACGAAAAATTTTGAACCCTAGCCGTTTTTGAGCTCCCAAACACACTTTTCATCATCCTAAACCTCAATCCAATCAATCCTTTCATGCAATCATCATTCCAATCATTCATTGTAGATCCTCTGATGAAGATGAGCGGCTAAACATTTTTGTAACCACCTCCGGGTGTACGGTTTGTTTGTGAAACCCTTTTAACTTGTTTGATTTGATTATTAGATTTTTTTCATTAGTTTGAAGAATATATGTGATTTCAATCATTTAAACAATTCACGTGTGTTTCAATTGCTTACCGTTTTATCATTCGCATTTGGTTTTCTTGCATCGTGAGCAGTTTGATTATTAGGAGGGTAATTGATACATGTGGGTTGGTAATTGAATTGTACATGTTATAATTAAAAACTTGTGTTCGGTTATCACTTGATTTAAAATCGTTCAACAAAGCCATGTCTATGTGGTGTCCTATCATTTAACCAGGTTTGGGTGAATCATTGAACCGGAAGCTCGGAAGGGGTTACTTCTTTTTTATTACTGTTACAACTTCTTAATTCATTTTTTCTTAAATTTCAAAGCTAACAACAAAACAATTAGGTTTTAGTTTTATTAGTTAATTTACAAAACTATACTTTCCACCAATTCCTGTGGAGACGACTCAACTTCCATATACTATTATTTTCTTATATTTTTAATTGACCAAACGACATCGATCAATGGACACCATTCCAATGTTTGTCCAAATCTTGCCAACTTTGCAAAACAAGCTGCTCCTATTGATGCAAATCTCGCAGATGCCTTTCATGCACAGTGCCATGTCACTGATGAGGACCATCCTGATTGGACTGGTGATACAGGTGTGTCGGCTCATATGAATCCTTTTTTCGAGGATCTTGATGCCACTTTTTTTTTTCTGGTCATGAGTTTGTTCATTTTGGTAATGGACATACATTACCAGTAACGAATGTTGGTACAAAATCTCTTTATAATAACATTCTCTTAAAAATGTTCTTGTTGTACCACATCTCATAAAACGTCTTCTATCTATTAGTAAACTTACTCATGATTCTCCTATTGATGTCTTTTTCTCTATTGAATTCTTTCATATTCAGGATCGAAAAACCAAGGAGATCCTAGCAAAGGGCACCTGGGAAAATGATCTTTACATTCAGGAAATCATGCTTTTATTGCTTCCTACTTGGCTCATCACCTCAAAGCTTCTTTAGAAAACTAGCACAACCGCCTTGGATATGTGTCTTTTGATATTATTTCTAGACTTCATAAGCATGGTTCTTTGTTTGTTACATCTTTATTGCCTAAACCTAATGTTAGTTCTCCTTGCCAATTATCTAAATCTCATCGTTTGCCATTTGTATTAAACATAAAACGTTCTTTGCATGTTTTAGATTTAATACATTGTGACTTGTGGGGACCTGCGCCTGTTACTTCTACTACTGGTTATTGATTTTATGCTATATTTATTGATGTATTCTAGGTTCACATGGTTCTATCCACTTAAGCACAAATCTGAATTTTATGATGCATTATTAATTTTTGCACCTTTCGTTCACATGGTTTCTACTATTCGTGGGATATACTAGGTACGATTGATTGATTGATCGTTCAAAACCAATTATCTTGCAAAATTAACGTGTTTCAAAGTGATAGTGGAACCGAGTTTACAAACAATAGAGTGCAAAAAAAAAAATTTCATGATCAAGGCATTCATCATCGTCTTTCATCCCCTCACACTCCTGTTCAAAACGGCCATGCCGAATGAAAACACAGACATATCACTGAAACTGGTCTGGCTATGCTTTTTAATTCTCATGCTCCTGCCACCTTGTGGACATATGCCTTTGCCTCTGCCACCTTCAATCATCGGTACTTGATTTTAAATCTCCATATGAAATTTTGTATGGTCATTGTCCCACTTACTCAAACCTACGCATTTTTTGTTGTCGTGTTTTTCCATATTTGAGGGATTATGCAAAGCACAAATTATCCCCTTGCAGTGCCGAATGTATCCTTATTGGTTATGATGCAAAATATAAAGGTTATCGGTGCTTAACTTCCCCTTTAGTACCCATGTTAAACCCGTTGATGAAGCCACTATTGTGTTTTCAAATTTTGATGAAACTTTACTTGTAACACCCCTGCCCAATCCGCCTACCTTACCCACCACTCCTGTCGAACCCCCTGCCCATTCATCCAACCCATCCTATTGTTCTCTATGTTCCAATTCTCCATTCCTTGATCCTCCTCAATCCACCCACACTCACACCCACTCACTGCCTAACCCCTTCGGACTATCCCACCTATACGGCCCCCACTAATTTTGATTCAACCATTCCTTCCGGCCGACAACTCTCTCCATCTACCAGCCCATTTACGGCCCATACTTCTCAGCCTAATGCCCATGGTCCTCCTTCTACATCTCAACCTTCGGAGGAGTGGTCTGGTGTGGATGTTGCAGGGGCAAATAATGGGGTGGTGAGGAGTGGACTGGATGTGGTGTTTTGGCTGGATAGATGGGCGTCAGAGGTGCTACATGCTGAAAAATATTTGAACCTCTTTAGGAAGGAACGAAATAAGTTTGTTTGGGTTGCAGAAAGGGTCGTCGGTTCTGGGCTGGGCTGGGTTTGGGTTTTGGATTCTGCTGGGTTGGGCGCGGCTGCAAACGCAGAACTGGGCAGCCAGCTTGCAGGTCTAAACCGCCCAGTTTTGTGTACTAGGAAGGAAGGGTGGGTCTGGAATATCGGTTGGTTGGAATGCTTCTCAGTCAGCAGTATTAAAGAAGCTATGCAGCAAGGTCGAACCATTGGTAATGATCATGTTTTGGAGCAAAACTCGGGTGCCGCAGAAGGTTTTTATCCTCGCTTAGAGGGTTGCTCTTGGAAGATTACCTACTAAAGATGTGTTGATTAAGTGAAACATAGCTGTTGGTTCCGAATTATGTCCTTTCTGCGGTGAGCTTCTGGAATCGATTGAACATATTTTAATCCCATGTTGTCTTGCGTAGGCCATTTGGCATGGTGCAAAATTAGGATTATCTATGCGTTCGAGTTCAAGGATCTACTTTCACTACATAAGTTCATAGGTGGGCCAAGAGGTGTACGAAAGGCGTTTTATGCAATATGCTTAACAACACTTTGGTGCATATGGAAACATCGGAACGAGGTGGTCTTTAAGCAAAAGCAAGTCTCTACTTAGACGATCGTGGGTGATATTAAGACATTGAGTCTCCTATGGGTCAAGGCACGTGCGAAACAAAGTTCACTTGATTGGGAAAAGTAGTGTGGGTTTAATGTGTATAATATTGGCCGGTAATCTTTGTATACTGTTTTGTTTTCTGTTTTGTTGTAAGCTGGGTGTATCAATGAGCTCTATCGATGTAACTGGGTGATTTGCTAGTACCCCGCTAGCGTTGGGTGATAATAAAAGTTTTTATTGGTCGTTCAAAAAAAAAAAAAGATCGTCAACACTCAACACTGAAATAGATAAGGTAAGATACTTTTATTGTAGCCGTAGAAGAACTATTGATGTAGGTGAGTGAGTAATAGGCCCCTAAATAGAAATTCTTTTTTATATTAATATGCCCACCCTTTTGTTTCTTTTCTTTGCCTATGTTAGCAAAGAACCACAACATGTCTGCAACCTCTGGCCGCCCTACTCCATTGCCCACTGTTTTTTTTCAATCACTGTATTTTTATCCTCTTTATATAACTTCTTTAATGACATTTTAGGGGTCAAACTATACAAAAATGCCAAGATGCATACCACTAACAATAGATTATTTGGTTGGCTCATGACCCCCTGTGGTTTCGCCACTGGCTCCGGCACAAGAGTAGAGGATGCACATATTGCTCCATAGAATCTGTAGGAAAGTTAGAACCTTTGATCAAACACGAAAAACATAAGATTGAACAAACTCGTTCAACTCTTTTTATTATTAACCAATACACACCAATAAAATAGTCCTACCATTTATTTATACTAAAATCATTCTAATCCTAACCAAACTCAAACTTTATTTTGATAACTAAATAAACCAATATAGACCCTCACTACAAGAAATGTGAGCAATAGAGGCGACACCATTAGAGGCGACATGAGAAAAGTCGTCTCTATTGCTCTGATTTGGTTCTAGACCGTCAGATAACGATGATGATCTAACGGTTGTTGTAGATTTAAAAAGTTGAGCATTAGAGGTGACATAATGTCGCCTCTAAAGATAAATGTCGTCGCTAAAGGTTACGATCCGGACGTGGGTTCTTAAACGATTTAGCACCGTTGATCAAGATGATGGATCCAAGCGACTAACCTTTAGAGGCGACCCAATAGGGACGACAAGTCGCCTCTAATGCCTTTAGCGACGACTAAATAGAGCAATAGAGGCGACTTTTGTCGCCTCTATTGCTAACTTTTCTTGTAGTGCCTATACATTCTACTTAATAATTATCCCTAAATTGATATAAAATACCCAATAAATAATTCACTAAGAATTATCTATAACTCATTAAATCTTTATCTCCCGAATTCAAGATTAACGTTTTCATTTTCCCACGTAATCTTGAATTGGACTTGTTTCTTCACATATGCACGTTATTCTCCCAAGTCCTGGGTCACCAAAATTACACCGTTTTGATCAAAGAAAAAAACAAGCTCCTTGATTCTACCGTTTTCTTCTTTCCTTGCTAGACACGACAAGATTCAAAGCAGCTCGCTTTGATGAATCTCCTTCCGCCTACCCACACACAAATCCAATCAGATTCTTCTTCCGAAAAGAATAACCTACATCGGTTACTCCATTCTTAATATTGACGGGAAAGACCAGGTCTCGATCTCGCCTAGATTGAAAGTTGCTAATGCGTGAAGCTCATCACTACTAAACCATCACTGAGATGATCACTTGTCATTGTCGTTTTCCTAATAGTACTCCCCGTGACACCGGCTAACCCGAACCGTTGTTCGTTGTCGTACTATACCCGTCCACAAGACCACAACCCTCCTTGTCACTGGTTCGCCAATATACCATTGTAATTGAATGCAAATATTCTCGCATATGTGATTTTCGGACTCATATGCCGTCACATTTAATTAACCAACTTTCGTGACTTGCCTTTATCCGGCTTTACGATACTAACCGATCTCGAATCAAATATCCATCTAAGTCGAGTGAACTTTTTTATTTGTCATATCTTCAATAACCGTTGGTTTCACTGCAATTGCACCCCCACGAGGGGCTACTCCCCCTTCTTGAAAAACGATTCTCAAGCCCGCCAAGCTCTAAAACCAAATGTTGGAAAGTCAGTCAAACACACAAACACTAGATAAACGAACTCCTATCATACTATCTTGGAATTGAAGTGTTACATAATTGAGAAGGAATCACATTGAAATAAACAAACTATGACAAGACGATCTTGAATATATGATCACCAGAATGGTTAATTGCAATCCTTCTCAATATCAAATGGAATCACGGTTGAAGGTTGATAAAGATGAAGAAGGAGAAACAATAGATCCAACGAGGTATTGACGAGTTATTGGAAGTCTTCATTATCTTAGTACTCATACTCGACTAGATCTTTGTTATTTAGTAGGAATGGTGTTAGAAACTAGATGAGATAACTATGTAAGTGTTTAAGAAAACCCGAAGCATTGACCAAGGCTGATAAAGAAATGAAGAAACAAGGTCAACGAATATTCAAGCCATGAAGATGAAGGTTAAGAAAAATCAAAGATTGGATCTAATCAAGAGATGTCAACTTAGAAGGACAAAGCCTATGCTAAACTAGAGACATCTAGGATCAAGACAAGAAATCTAGGATATTCATTGAAGATCATCAATCCATATTTCATCCCATATACAAGTCCATATTTCTGGAAGAAATCAAATCTGGAAAACCATGCAAGTGGACGTATGGAAAAGCATGCAAGTTGATGCACAATAGTTTATGTAAAAATTCCATACACCACCTTCCTGCTTAAAAAACACAAGTGGGAATAAACAAATTGTTTATTCCACTTTCAAGTCAAACTCTTCTATAAATAGACAATCATAACCATCGAAGAAGGGTGATGTCACACCCTCAAAATCCACTTGCGGAGTTTTACCGCGAGGCGCATGACAAACCAGGATCCAAACCAACGATCACAATAAACAATTCTAAATGCAATTAATACAATACCAAATCATAGTTTTAAAATCCCGTTTACAGCGGAAGCTTATTCAAAATAAAGTTCAACATAATTAAACCAAGTTCAATATTTGTGAAAACATGCAACTCTATCTAGACGCCGTGCAGACGCGTGCGTCCTAGTTCCCCTGTGCTACCTTAGCGACCTGAGAAAACATGTAAAAGTTTACGTCAGCACAAAAATGCTGGTGAGTTTACAGGTTTGCAGTTCCAGTACCGAGTTCACCTGTTCATACTATAACAAATAGAAAACCAGTATACGCTAGCTAGGCGTACGTTTTGATACTACCACGATTGGAAAACCATTACTAACACGTATACCAGTTTTGTGCCCGAATAGTTCCAATAGTTCCTGTTGTTCCTGTTTGAGACAATATGCACTCGCCCGGCCCTCCAAGCCGACGAGCGGGGTTGGTCATTCCCAATAGCGCTATTCACATTTCCCCGTTGTGCAAACCCGCACATTCATGGTTCCCCCCGGGACTTCCAAAGATCGTGTAGTATACGTTAGAACCCATAGTATGACAGAATTTACCAAACAGTTTTAACACATGTTTTCTCCCCCGAAAGTATAAAACCAGTTTAAAAGAGGGGCCGTAAACTCACCTTAAGTTCCTTTACTCCTTAACCCGAGTAAACTCAGCTGCTATGCTAGTCCCGTACAGTGGCGACCTAACATACGACAGTTACAAGTACTTAGACTAATAACCCGCAGGTTAATTAGTCCCTAGATGTCCAGACCATAACCAAGTTCGTTTGAAAATACCGTGACTGTTTAACTGACCCAAAGTACCAGACTCGACATCCCATTGGTGACCCGAGACTCCCCGTGTTATGTTTACGCTCCAAGACATACAATAACGCAAGTACACTTAACATATGTTAACGCACAACAAGTTATAGCACATAGTTCACGTATCACCGAAATACATCCAAATATATGTTACCAAGTTACTAGATATGTTACGGGGTTCCTAGCATGTTACTATATGTCAAATCAGGTCTCGGTATGCTAATATACACTTACAGCAGCAGTACACGCGATTAGGGAGGTTAATCGCATTACATGTCACGTGATTAGGGCTAATCGCCCCCTTAAGGCAGGCGATTAGGGCTAATCGCCCTTGGGACCACGCGATTGGGGCTACTCGCCCCATGTGTCACACGATTGGGGCTACTCGCCCCCTGTGTCAGGCGAGTGGGGCTAATCGCCCCTAAAGTCATGCGATTAGCAAGGCTACTCGCCTGTAACCTTGCTGTTCCGGTTTTTCGCGCGTTTAACACTCCAAATCAGATCCAGAGCGTGTGTAACTACCCAATATCATCCCAAACACTATCCTAAACATGCTTAACCCAAAACCCTTCGTTCATCCTCGTAAAATCAGTCCTGCATGCAACCATAGCAATCCAAACACATACACATAGCATGCAATATTCGATTAACGCATGTAATCAAAACCCTATTATTCAATTACTGAGATTTCTATCATTATAATAACAATATTACTTCTGACCTAGCATGATAACATATCAACACATCATCAAGATTCATAAAAATCCTATCTTTCTAATCATGCATACCCATAACACATGTTTATTAATTACAATCCGATTAATAACTCTTATTGACGATTTTCAGAAATCTTTTTCGTTTATGAACAGGTCTGGACCATTAGGGATTGATTAAAAACATTTACAAAGTATTATGGATGAGAATTAAACCTTGGAATTGCAAAAGGATGATGATTAGACCTTGAAACCTTGTGTTTTTGATCAAAATCGCCTTCCAGAGGTTGTTTAAGTGTGTGGGGCGGTTATGGGACGACTAGGGTTAGTATTAGTGAGTTTAGGAGGTTAAGTGTTGTATTTATAGGCGTTTCTAGTCGTCCAGCACGTTATAGGCGAGTATGCAGCAGCTACATGCGATTAGGGCTGCTAATCGCATGAGATTAAGCCTAATCGCCCCAAGGAACACACGAGTAGCCTCCTACTCGCGTCTACAGTGCCCTACTCGCCTCCCCTATGGGCGATTAGACCTCCTAATCGCCTGTAGGGGTTCCCCCAGTGTGTTTTGCGCGTTAAACCCCGTTTTAACATATGTTAATGCATATTCATGTACCGACAAGTCACATAATGATTGTAAACACATAACACAAGTAAATACACATATTTACACTCGTTCACCAATTCCCGGGACTCGAGACTCGTACGTTCCGTATGCCCTGACGATCCTACAAATCGTCACCGTTTGTACACTTGGTTAAGGACTGACATCTACCGAACCTCTAGACCAACATCCAATGATCTTCTAGACTAACCAATAGTTCCCGAACCATAACCCGACTTAACTAACCCGGTTAAGTGCAATATACGCGTGACTCGCTAAGGTAGACTTTCATCTAGACAACGTTGTTGACCCGAATTTGCCAGGTGTCACATCATCCCCACGTTAAAAGAATTTTCGTCCCGAAAATTGCGTAAGTACCAAAAGAAACAACGAAGGGGATAAACAAACAGATAGGAATCAAAGAGTAGAGATCAAAAGAGAGATTTACCCGAGGTGTCACATCATCCCCACGTTAAAAGGAATCTCGACCCGAGATTCATTCAGCTGCCGAAGAGACATGCCTCGACTCGAACGCTTCCTTAGGGAAGAGATGAGGATACTTAGACTTCATCTGATCCTCCCGTTCCCATGTATATTCCGGTCCCCGGTTCGAGTTCCACCGAACCTTAACGATACGAATCTTGCTGTGACGCAGGCTGCGAATCTTGTAATCAAGGATCTCCACAGGTTCTTCCACAATCCGAAGACGATCATCAACCTTGATCTCTTCTAGTGGAACGATGAGAGACTCGTCAGCCAGACACTTCTTCAAGTTTGACACGTGAAAGACGTTATGTACGTTACCGAGCTCCGTCGGTAGATCAAGTCGATATGCCACCGGCCCAATCCGTTCCAGGATCGTAAATGGGCCGACATATCGCGGATTAAGTTTGCCACGCTTCCCAAAGCGTATGACGCCCTTCCACGGTGAGACTTTCAGAAGCACCTTGTCATTGACTTGGAACTCCAGTGGTTTGCGACGCTGATCAGCATAACTCTTTTGCCGGTCCCGTGCCGCCGCCAACCGATTACGAATCTGTACGATCTTTTCCGAAGTTTCGTACACTAGTTCAGGCCCAGTGAGTTGACTCTCACCCACCTCAGCCCAACAAAGAGGAGAGCGGCATTTCCGTCCGTACAGTGCCTCGAACGGAGCTGCCTTGATGCTCGTGTGATAACTGTTATTGTACGAGAATTCTACCAACGGCAGATGAGCTTCCCAACCCTTGCCAAAATCGATCACACATGCCCGCAGCATGTCTTCTAAAGTTTGAATTGTACGCTCACTCTGACCGTCAGTCTGTGGATGGTAAGCCGTACTCATGTCTAGTTGGGTACCCAAAGCCTTGTGCAAAGACTTCCAGAAGTGAGACGTAAAATGGGAGTCACGATCCGAGATTATAGAGACAGGTACCCCGTGCTTAGAAACAACTTCTTTCAAGTAGAGACGAGCCAAACGATCCATAGTGTCGGTCTCCTTAATAGCAAGAAAATGGGCTGATTTCGTTAACCGATCGACAATCACCCATATCTTGTCGTTCCCGCTTGGTGACTTAGGAAGTTGTGTGACAAAATCCATAGTAATCCGTTCCCATTTCCATTCCGGAATTTCAGGTTGTTGCAGGAGACCCGACGGTTTCTGGTATTCCACCTTGACCTTAGCACAGGTCAAGCATTTGCTCACGTATGAGGCTATGTCCGACCGCATGTTTGGCCACCAGTAAAGTACCTTCAGATCTTGGTACATCTTATCCGATCCAGGATGAATAGAATACCGGGACTTATGAGCCTCATCAAGAACAAGCTCCCGTAGTCCCCCGAATAAAGGAACCCATATGCGTTCTGCGAAATAGTGCAGGCCATCAGGCCTTCGCTCTAGATGCTTGTCGGCACCGTGCATGGTTTCAGCTTTAAGGTTTTCCTCCTTCAAAGCTTCCAACTGGGCAGAACGGAGTTGATCAGGTAACGACGAATGGATAGTGAGCTGCAACGCCCGAACGCGACGAGGTTTAGAAGATTCCTTCCTGCTCAAGGCGTCTGCTACAACATTCGCCTTGCCAGGATGGTACTTAATAGCACAATCATAATCGTTCAAAAGTTCAATCCAGCGACGCTGCCGTATGTTCAAGTGTTGTTGGTCGAAAATATGTTGGAGACTCTTGTGATCGGTGTAGATGGTGCATTTGGTACCGTACAAGTAATGTCTCCAAATTTTCAACGCGAATACCACGGCACCCAACTCCAAGTCATGAGTTGTGTAGTTCTTCTCGTGCACTTTGAGTTGACGAGAAGCATACGCAATCACTTTCTCGCGTTGCATCAACACGCAACCGAGTCCATGAATGGAAGCATCACAGTAAACGACAAAATCATCAGGACCCTCAGGTAAAGACAGAATAGGAGCAGAACACAGTTTAGACTTTAGTTCCTCAAACGCGGACTCTTGCGATTCACCCCAGTCGAACTTCCTATCCTTCTGAGTGAGAGTGGTGAGGGGTTGAGCAATCTTCGAGAACCCCTGAATGAAACGACGATAATAGCCCGCAAGACCTAGGAATTGCCGCACCTCAGTTGGCGTCTTAGGTGCTCCCCAGTCCTTGATCGCTTCGATTTTAGCAGGGTCGACATGAATCCCTAGTTCATTAACCACATGTCCTAGGAATTGGACTTCGCGTAACCAAAAGTCACACTTTGAGAACTTGGCGTAAAGTTGTTCCCTTCGCAAGAGTTCCAAAACTAATCGCAGATGTTCCCCGTGTTCGGTCTCGTTCTTGGAGTAGATCAGAATATCATCGATAAACACAATGACAAACTTGTCCAGATACGGTTTACAGACGCGGTTCATCAAGTCCATGAAAACCGCCGGTGCGTTCGTGAGACCGAAAGGCATGACCAAGAATTCAAAATGGCCATAACGTGTTCGAAAAGCAGTCTTTGCAACGTCAGCCTCCCTGACGCGCAGCTGGTGATAACCGGACCTCAAATCGATCTTGGAATAATAACTAGAACCCTGGAGTTGGTCGAATAGATCATCGATACGTGGAAGAGGATAACGGTTCTTGATGGTCAACTTGTTCAGCTCTCTGTAATCAACACACAAACGGAAACTCCCATCCTTCTTCTTGACAAATAAAATCGGGGCTCCCCAAGGAGAAGAACTCGGTCGGATGAAACCCTTGTCCAAGAGTTCCTGTAACTGGCTAGATAATTCCTGCATCTCGGGAGGTGCAAGACGGTAGGGGGCCCGAGCAATAGGAGCAGCCCCCGGTACAAGATCAATACCGAACTCGACTTGACGATGAGGAGGAAGACCAGATAAATCATCGGGAAAAACGTCAGAAAACTCGCGTACTACCGGAATGTCGTCAATCTTCTTCTCATCACAAGTGGAAACAGATAAGAGCGCCAAGACGGCTGGATAACCCTTTCGAAGACACTTAAGGGCTTTCATGCTAGAGATGATGTTTAGCGAAGCACCACTTTTGATACCGTATACAGAAAGAAATTCTCCATCAGGGAGAGGAATCCGAATAACCTTATCGTAACAGACAATCTCCGCGCGATACAAAGATAACCAATCCATTCCTACCACAACGTCAAAACTACCCAACGGTACCGGCATAAGATCGATGGGAAACGTTATACCCGATAACTCTAACTGACACTCCCGAAGAACACTGGTCGCCTCAATCGTTTTCCCGTCAGCCAACTCAATAATATACTTGGTCTCTAATGGTACAGATACTACATCTAGCAGTCTACTAACACCCATGGATACAAAACTCTTGTCGGCACCAGAATCAAATAACACGCTAACAGTATGATTGTTGAGAAGAAACGTACCGGTGACTGTATCAGGATCTTGTCTCGCCTCAGCAGCTCCAATGACGAAGGCACGTGCATTTCTGCCACTGCCCCCGTTGTTACCATTCCCGTTGTTTCCACCCTGTTTCAGCTTTGGGCAATCCTTCCTGTAATGCCCAGTGTCACCACAGTTGAAGCATCCCTGTTTCCCTGTAGTCCCCTGAGTAGTCGGAGCTGAGCTGTTAGTCGGAGCCTGAGTTGATGGAAGTGTAACCCGACAATCCTTAGCATAGTGCCCGGTTCGCTGGCAGCGGTGACAACGGTTACTGTCGCAGTTCCCTTGGTGATGGCGTCCACATTTGTTGCATTTGGGCAGTTTTCCAGCATAACCACCCTGCTTATTACCCGAAGACGATGAACCCCCAGTATCAAACTTTTTACCCTGCTGCGTAGACCCAGATCCCTTCCCGTCGTTCTCCCACTTGCGCTTATTGTTCTCTGGAGTCTTAGCAGTCGAACCTTTCGCCGGCAAAATCCCCTCATTCACCTTTAAATTAGTCATCCTATGTGCGGATCGAACTACTTCCGCATAGGTAGGATGATTCCCAGCAGCCACTAACCCTGCAATTTCCGGCACCAACCCTGAGACATAATGTTCAATCTTACGATACTCCGGCACGTGCAAATCGGGACACAGCACCGCCAGCTCATTCCTCCTAACCGTATACTTCTCGATTTCCGACCCATTCATCTTGAGGTTCCACACCTCATGCTCCAGTTTCTGTACTTCTTCTCTCGGGCAATACTCCCGCTTCAGCAACTGTACAAAGTTCTCCCACGGCATAGCATATGCCTCCCCAATACCCATATTCTGGGTAATACCATTCCACCAAGTCAATGCCACGTCTTGAAATAACGCAGCCGAATACTTCACCCGATCTTCTGGGAGACAGTTACACATCAAGAATACCGACTCCACTTTCTCCAACCACCTAAGCAAACTGACCGCACCCTCGGTGCCAGAGAATTCCTGGGGTTTGCAATCCCGGAACATCTTATAGGTGCACATGGGTGGGGGTGGGTCAACAGGACCACCTGAAATGAAACGTATGAGAAATCACGAATAATGTACACAAGACTCACCAATGAGGCAAAGAAAATGGGTAGAACAACTTACCACCACCGTTGTGCCCTAACTGAAAGGCAGCCTGGAGCAAGTTGTTCAGATCAGCCTGTGACAGGTTAATACCTCCACCACGACCACCAGCACCACCACGACCACCACCGCGTCCACCACCGCGTCCACCTCCTCGTCCTCCACGCACTCCAGACATGATTCTGGCAGAAAGAACGAGAAAATTTAGTTTCGCGGTTAAAGATAACCACAAATGTTCACAAGATCAAAGCCAGATCCAATCCAGGACTATCCCTTCAAACCCAAAGCTCACTAGGGCTTCCATGCATTTCGTTTTATGATTTTGTGTGCACCCAAAATGATAAAACGCTCTACATGGTCCTCCAAGTGTTCTCCTAGTTCAAAGTTCAAATCACCGAACATAGACTCTTAGCTATACACCGTAATACTACGGTAGTTCATGACGAGTGTTTCTATTGGAGTGCGAAAGGGAGATGTCCGAGCCTTGGACAAATCTCAAGAGCACACGAGTTACCCCAATAGACCACACTGCCTAGAAAACAAGTAACCCAACCTAAAATAGAACGGATGATGTAACGTAGAAAGACCAACGATTTAGAGACACCCCGACAAGACCATACGTAACCCACTGTAACGTTTAGTACCATGTGATCGTCTAGTGTGTGTGCGACTCGGCTATAGACTAGACTCTACATGCAGTCCTAGTTCACTATAACCATTGGCTCTGATACCAATCTGTCACACCCTCAAAATCCACTTGCGGAGTTTTACCGCGAGGCGCATGACAAACCAGGATCCAAACCAACGATCACAATAAACAATTCTAAATGCAATTAATACAATACCAAATCATAGTTTTAAAATCCCGTTTACAGCGGAAGCTTATTCAAAATAAAGTTCAACATAATTAAACCAAGTTCAATATTTGTGAAAACATGCAACTCTATCTAGACGCCGTGCAGACGCGTGCGTCCTAGTTCCCCTGTGCTACCTTAGCGACCTGAGAAAACATGTAAAAGTTTACGTCAGCACAAAAATGCTGGTGAGTTTACAGGTTTGCAGTTCCAGTACCGAGTTCACCTGTTCATACTATAACAAATAGAAAACCAGTATACGCTAGCTAGGCGTACGTTTTGATACTACCACGATTGGAAAACCATTACTAACACGTATACCAGTTTTGTGCCCGAATAGTTCCAATAGTTCCTGTTGTTCCTGTTTGAGACAATATGCACTCGCCCGGCCCTCCAAGCCGACGAGCGGGGTTGGTCATTCCCAATAGCGCTATTCACATTTCCCCGTTGTGCAAACCCGCACATTCATGGTTCCCCCCGGGACTTCCAAAGATCGTGTAGTATACGTTAGAACCCATAGTATGACAGAATTTACCAAACAGTTTTAACACATGTTTTCTCCCCCGAAAGTATAAAACCAGTTTAAAAGAGGGGCCGTAAACTCACCTTAAGTTCCTTTACTCCTTAACCCGAGTAAACTCAGCTGCTATGCTAGTCCCGTACAGTGGCGACCTAACATACGACAGTTACAAGTACTTAGACTAATAACCCGCAGGTTAATTAGTCCCTAGATGTCCAGACCATAACCAAGTTCGTTTGAAAATACCGTGACTGTTTAACTGACCCAAAGTACCAGACTCGACATCCCATTGGTGACCCGAGACTCCCCGTGTTATGTTTACGCTCCAAGACATACAATAACGCAAGTACACTTAACATATGTTAACGCACAACAAGTTATAGCACATAGTTCACGTATCACCGAAATACATCCAAATATATGTTACCAAGTTACTAGATATGTTACGGGGTTCCTAGCATGTTACTATATGTCAAATCAGGTCTCGGTATGCTAATATACACTTACAGCAGCAGTACACGCGATTAGGGAGGTTAATCGCATTACATGTCACGTGATTAGGGCTAATCGCCCCCTTAAGGCAGGCGATTAGGGCTAATCGCCCTTGGGACCACGCGATTGGGGCTACTCGCCCCATGTGTCACACGATTGGGGCTACTCGCCCCCTGTGTCAGGCGAGTGGGGCTAATCGCCCCTAAAGTCATGCGATTAGCAAGGCTACTCGCCTGTAACCTTGCTGTTCCGGTTTTTCGCGCGTTTAACACTCCAAATCAGATCCAGAGCGTGTGTAACTACCCAATATCATCCCAAACACTATCCTAAACATGCTTAACCCAAAACCCTTCGTTCATCCTCGTAAAATCAGTCCTGCATGCAACCATAGCAATCCAAACACATACACATAGCATGCAATATTCGATTAACGCATGTAATCAAAACCCTATTATTCAATTACTGAGATTTCTATCATTATAATAACAATATTACTTCTGACCTAGCATGATAACATATCAACACATCATCAAGATTCATAAAAATCCTATCTTTCTAATCATGCATACCCATAACACATGTTTATTAATTACAATCCGATTAATAACTCTTATTGACGATTTTCAGAAATCTTTTTCGTTTATGAACAGGTCTGGACCATTAGGGATTGATTAAAAACATTTACAAAGTATTATGGATGAGAATTAAACCTTGGAATTGCAAAAGGATGATGATTAGACCTTGAAACCTTGTGTTTTTGATCAAAATCGCCTTCCAGAGGTTGTTTAAGTGTGTGGGGCGGTTATGGGACGACTAGGGTTAGTATTAGTGAGTTTAGGAGGTTAAGTGTTGTATTTATAGGCGTTTCTAGTCGTCCAGCACGTTATAGGCGAGTATGCAGCAGCTACATGCGATTAGGGCTGCTAATCGCATGAGATTAAGCCTAATCGCCCCAAGGAACACACGAGTAGCCTCCTACTCGCGTCTACAGTGCCCTACTCGCCTCCCCTATGGGCGATTAGACCTCCTAATCGCCTGTAGGGGTTCCCCCAGTGTGTTTTGCGCGTTAAACCCCGTTTTAACATATGTTAATGCATATTCATGTACCGACAAGTCACATAATGATTGTAAACACATAACACAAGTAAATACACATATTTACACTCGTTCACCAATTCCCGGGACTCGAGACTCGTACGTTCCGTATGCCCTGACGATCCTACAAATCGTCACCGTTTGTACACTTGGTTAAGGACTGACATCTACCGAACCTCTAGACCAACATCCAATGATCTTCTAGACTAACCAATAGTTCCCGAACCATAACCCGACTTAACTAACCCGGTTAAGTGCAATATACGCGTGACTCGCTAAGGTAGACTTTCATCTAGACAACGTTGTTGACCCGAATTTGCCAGGTGTCACAGGTGAGCCTTAAACAACTATATTGTCGGTATTCAACTCCACATCCTACAAACGCATCGATGCCAACCATAATTCTTTGAGTCATTTGTTTTGCTAATAACATCAGAAGTCATCTTGTAATCGTTCCCCGATATAAGGTGATATATATATATATATATACACACACACACTCAAAAATTCTATAAACGTGTCTCTCTATGTTTAAAAGTTGATTATTCCGCACACTATTTTCATTTTGTTGAAATCACCTTGCTATTTGTGAAAATGCGGTTATTACTTCTGGGACCGACATACTTGAACCGACACTAAACGCGCATGAACCGACACCTCTTGTGCTTAAACCAACACTAAACACACTTGAACTAGAACCTCTTGTGCTTGAACTGGCCGCTCCTCTCAATTCGATAGATTTCTCGGTTGCACCAACCTCTGATTTTTGAGAATTCATAGGATATTTTTTTTGGAAGTAAAATGATGTTTTTATGAATTTTGGTTGAAAAGAAGGTGTGGAATGGTGAAGAAATGTTTAAATAGTTGGTATTTTAAATGATAAATGGGGTTTATTTTAATTTTCATATTTTAAAAAACCTTCGACGGTCAAAAACTGGACGATTACACGCTCGACACACGATAGGTAGTACCACCAGCTCCTCATACCCGCGACCTCTTACTTGAAGAGTCAAACCAGTGTAGCCACGCGAGTAGGGGTAGTGTAGCCACGCGGGTAGGGCTACCTGAGACCATACATGAGGTGGTACCAGGTGGCCTTATTCAGAGCCTCAAACTCGAATACCAAAAGTTCTACATTTAAGCTATCATAAAACTTGAATATGAAAAGCCGAAAAGGCTCAAAACTGAAACTAAAGTAAATAAGCAACTAAGAACAAGAATTTTTTTCTTTTTCAATTGAACAAACCAAATTATTGAGAAGGTCAAATTGTTACCGAAGTCAACAAAAACCTGTCCGAATAAAACCAGATCAACAATTTAAATAACTTCTAATACTATAATAATCCTATAAATGCCATTAAAAAATATGATTATTCTGGTGAGTTTTTAAGTGATTCAGATTAAATTTTTACGAGAATAGAGAATTAAAAAGTTGATTATAATGTCGTATAGTCAAATAAACTTTAAAATATATGCCACAAGAAATTGGACAACCAACCAACAATGAATCAATATATTTATATGTACAAGATTTTCTCTTAGACTACTTGTGTTTTCTAGCCATGGAGTTCATTATTTTTCTGAGTTTGTTGTTATTGCTCCTATTGATTTTGTTTCCTAGTTTTTTCCTGTTACGACATAAAAACTATAACGGTAAACTGCCACCTGGTTCGTTAGGACTGCCGCTGATAGGGCAAAGCCTCGGTCTTTTAAAGGCCTTGAAGGCCGATAGTGTCGATAAATGGTTTCACGAAGGAATAACAAGGTACGGGCCAGTTTGGAAAGCAAGTCTTTTTGGATACCCGACGGTTGTTTTGCATGGACCAACCGCGAATAAGTTCATATACACTTATGATGGGAACATACTCACCAACACTCAACCACCATCAGTCAGCAGGATAGTGGGTTCCAAAAATATAAACGAGTTGTCCGGTGCTGATCACAAACGAGTAAGAGCGGCCTTAGTTTCGTTTCTTAAGCTTGAAGTGTTGAAGAAATATGTTGCGAAAGTAGACACTACAAGAATATTGAGCATTAGCGACGACGGCTTTAGCGACAACGTCGTCGCTAATGCTCAAAACAATACAACTTCCGTGTGACTTTTTCAGGAAGGATCTAGACCGTTCGATCGTTTATCATCTGACGGCTGGGATATTTGGTCGAAAAAATAGGCGGGTTCTTTACTTCCTCTTTCCCGCTTCTTCATTTCCCCCAAATACTTTCCTGCTCTCACTTCACTTCATTTCCCCCAAATATCCCACCTTCAACATCTGCTACCTTCAGGCCACCACATTTTCCGATAACACCACCACCCAAACATCCCTCCCCCACCCACAACCAACCATCCCCGGCTCCACCTTCTTCCCGGATTCTGCTTCAATTCCACAACCTTCTAGCCTCTCCCGTTCTCAAGCAAGGTAAGAACATCGGCTTCTTTAATATACATTTCAGAGGCTGCAGATCCATTGTTGGGGAGGCTGTTGTATGAAGAAGAAACAAAAATGGGCTAACTATTGTTTTTTTTTATTTTTTTTTCTCGTTCTCAAACAGGTCTTTGGTCTCATTTGTGGTAAGGCTACTGTTGTATGAAGAAGAAACAAAAATAGGTTAGTCTTTTTTTTAATTTAAAGAAAATAGGTATAAATATAGGTATGGTTTGTTTCTGGATTTCTATTATGGAACGAAATTTGTATGTTTGTTGAATTTAAAGAAAATAGGTATAAGGTAGAAACTTTGTTTACTGTTTGTTGAAATTATACATTTAACCAGACCTGGAAGAATGGGCAGGGATGGGTTCGGGTCAGAACGAGCTATTTTAAAAATGGTCATTTTGGTCCAGGTCAGGACGGGTCGCTGCAAAAATGATTATTTTGGTCTGGGTTAGAGTGCGTTTGGCGAAAATGGATACGGGTCATAACGGGATGTTAATAACATGGTATAAATTGGGTGTAAGCTACGAACTATCTAAAGATTTTGTGTTTGATTTGTGATGGATACGGGTCATAACGGGATGTTAATAACATGGTATAAAAGCTACGAACTAACTGTTCTAATATTTCCTAAGTTCACACTATTCGGTCGAAAATAAAAGCTTTGCGAAAACTATTTATTCTGTAGAAATTTAGGAACACATCGTAAGAGAACGGGGAAGAAATAATATACATGGAGAATATGATAACAGCAATAGACACCGATGCTGAAAGCCGGCGAGAAATAGTAGTCGTTCTGACCCGTTCATCAATTTACCCAATTATGATAACAGCAATAGACACCCATTCTGACCCGTTCATCAATTTACCCCGACTCTCACTCTGACCCGTGGATGTTTAACTATAGTCACTTAAGCTTATATGTAACCGGTTCATAAATTTCAATAGATACTAAAACAACCCAGTATATGATAATAATTACCCAAAATGATCCTAAACTAACTACATGGGTTCCTTTTGTTAGGTCTCATATTTACTATTTGATGTTTAATTTGCCGTGTTCTTTGAGTGTGATCTTATGATGTTTTTGCTAAGCTAACTACATGGGTTCCTTTTGTTAGGTCTATATTAACTATTTGATGTTTAATTTGCTGTGTTGTTTGAGTGTGATCTTCTGATGTTATTGCTATTTTCATGTTGTATTGTTGGTCATTCTATGGTGTTAATGTAATATACATGATTGAATGCATCAAAGGAGAAGTTGATTGCTAGATAGGAACATACAACTTGATGATAAGCTATACGTACCTTCATGGTTGTGATTGTCAAAGTTGTGTTGAAATTTGATAAGGTTATAAGCTTTGATTAATTTATGTTATTTTGAATCAAGCATGTAACCGACAATAATTTTTTTACATTTTATTTTGAATCAAACATTTTAAAAACTATCAAGGTTTTAAATATATAGTATAATTTTGTTTTAGCTGAAAACAACTTTTATGATTTATCTCAACAAAACAAAAGCTAGAAAACATATATGTATTGTATATGTGTAAAAATAAATAAATCTCTAACTAAATAATATACGAACTTTTAAATAATAAGCATCATTTAAAATTCATATTATGAGCTTAGAAATACCCGCCCGAAATTAATTTAGAAATTAATTTCGGGTAGTCCCCGTTTTGGGACTGCTTTTTGAATACTTTATCTCATCTAGGATATGAATGTGTATTACACGATTGTTTGTTTTTGAAAAATTCGGGTGTCATTTCCTCTATGCTCTTCGGGTGTATATATATATATATACACTTGGGAGCTAAGGGGAAATGCTGCCGAATTTTTCTGAAACAAACATTCGTGTAAAACACATTCATATATGAGATAAAGTATTCAAAAAGTGGGTGTAGCAGCCTACCCTTCAGTTGTCAATCATCTGCCTTAAACACTAAATTATGTTTCAGTACATTATCATGCATGTCGCTAAAATCTTGATTCATTCTGATCATCGTTACATGTGTATGTTTGTAAGTGTGTATGTGTGTATTACTATGTATGTTGGTATCTATGTGGGTGCCTTAAACACTAAATTCCGTTTCAGTTACATTATCATGTCTGTCGACAAAAGCTGGATTGATTATGATTATTTAGCACCTGAGCACCGAAAAGGACTCGAAATTTTTATCGAGATGTGCAAACAACATGTCAACGAGCAAGGCAAGATTAGATGTCCGTGTAGAAAATGTAATAATGTTGGCTTTATACCATACAGTAAAATGAAATTGCATTTGCGACGTACTGGTATCGATCGGAATTATGTGAAGTGGATCTATCACGGTGAAGGACCAACTCAACCTCAGGTTGTAGATGTAGATGTAGATGACGTTGCGCCAAGAAACGATATGGATGACGTTATCGAAGACCTTAGAGCGGAACGCATGGAAGAGGATACATACCCTAACGAACCGAACTCGGGTCCAGAGAGTAGTGGTGTTCATGATGAATTTAAAGCCTTGATAGAGGAAGTCGAATCAGAATTATATCCTGGTTGTACTACGATTTCTTCCCTTGACTTTCTTGCAAAACTCATGAACCTAAAGGTGAGGAACAAATGGACCAATAGTTCATTTGGAGGAAAACTTGAAGGTAAATTATATATTTATAAGTATATTTTATATGTTTTTTCTTGATTCACCTTTTGTTAACTACAATTGTATTATTTATTTGTGTATATATGTAGGATAAGTTCGATTTTGCACAAGTTGAAAAGGATGCTCACGCTGAGGATATTAAGGGTGGAATACAACAGCTGCTACAAAGGCGTTTCAGCGATCGTAAGAACAAAGCTAAGACCATGTTTAAAAAAGCGGGAGGATACGAAGATGTTGATAGAGCAAGGGCCACCGTCCCTGCTGACATGCCTGATGAGAACTGGCAGAAAACTGTAAGCCATTTCTTGAGTCCGGGACATATCAAACGGTCCTTAACCAACGCAAAATGTCGCGAGAAACTGAAATACAATTACCGAGGTGGAACGAGCTCCTACGCTAGCCGAGCTTTCAAAGAGGTTATGTTTTATATATCGATATATATATATATATAGTGGTGTTCATTTAGTGTCTAATTTAAGTTTTAATGTTTTCAGGATATGACCCGACTAGAAACTTTTTATAAAACCCACACCGATAAAGCCGGAAATTTTGATAGCCCGCAAGCCGAAAAAGAATATGTAAGTATTTGTTTAATGTGTAGTTACCAAATATATATATATATATATATAAATCTAATAAATAATCTTTATAAATACAGAATGCATTGGTGGCAGAGTATGCGGCTTCAATTGAAGACTTTGATGAAGAAGGTTTTGGTGAAGAAGGTAGTAGTAGTTCCTCACGGCCGAATGATGTTGCGATCTTCGAGAATGTGATGGGAAAACGACGCGGACACATTAAGGGTCTTGGGCCAAAACCTTCTTCTAGTAAAGCGCCATGTGTCTTTGGTGAGGAGTCGCAAACTCGACAATATCCGAAGGTAAAGTAGCTTATTTTAGTTTAAGAACTTATATAAGGATCAACGAATGCACGTTAGGTTGGTAGTTTGGTAAATTTAGATTTATAATGTTAGTACTTTGTGAATAGGTTAATGTTTGATAGTTTGGTAAATGTTGGTTGTATATGTTTGCAATATAAATGTGGTAAGTTTAGTTTTATTATGTTGATAGTTTGTCGTTGGGTTAATGTTAGTATTATGTTAATTTGGTTTATTTTGATATTTTAATAGGGTTATTTTAAAGGTTTCTTTGAAAATGCGGAGTTTCGCGAGGAACTTGCTAGGTATTTGGCTTCGAACCCAAGTTTAGACTCCACCAAGGTTCCAAATGAAGATGCCGATGATGAAAGCGGCGATGATGCGGAATTGATGTAAAACAACAATTTGTGGTTGAAACGATATGGATTGTGACTTATTAGGATGTTAACTATTTATGTTTATGTTCGTTTGGATTGTGACGTAAAATATTTAAGTTTATGTTTGTTTCGTTGTGTCGTGAAACTAGAAATGAGCAGGTTTAAAACAGGAATGCACAGGTGCGAAACTACAAAAAACTGGGCTGAAAAAAGCTGAAAAAAATGGAAAAATAAATCAAGGCTTTAGCGACGACATGTCGTCGCTAAAAGTGACTTACACACATACGAAAAGGTGGTCAATAGCGACAAAAAACATCGTCGCTAATACTATTAGCGGCGACAAGGCTTTAGCGACGACAAAAGCATTAGCGACGACAAAATGGGCAATAGCGACTAACTAGTAGCGACGACACATTAGCGACGACATGTCGTCGCTAATACTATTAGCGACGATTTTTGACATTATTAGCGACGACAAATGTCGTCGCTAATGCTTCGAATTCTTGTAGTGAGATGAAGAAACCCAACACCACCTTCAACTGCATTGGCATGGTAAACATGAAGTCCAGGTATAAAGTTTTTTAACGTCCTTTGATTCACCCATCCATCGATTCCGGTGTTAATTCGAACCCCATTAAACTTACACTAGGGAGGGGGTCAAGTCAGGGATGGTTGCTTTCGACGCTACCTACTATTTTGACCAAATTAATCTAGTATGATAGCCAATGATCTCCGGTCTCCAGTCCAGCTGGTTTAAGGTAGGGTGGGTTTTTCTTTAGGGGTTTTCGTCCTTGAGCTAGGTCATAGGTTCAATCCATGCACACCACAAAATAAAATTCCCCGTGACGGTTTGAGCTTAGCTTAGGCAAGGAGGACACCGGTGTGTGGGTAGGGATTCGAACTTGGGACCGCTAGGTTAGGGTTGTACAAGAATTTCCACTGAACTAAGCAATTAAAAAAAATCTAGTATGATAGTCTTACATGTTTGGTATTGAACATTTGCTTGTTCTTCTTCTTCTTCTTCTTTTTTTTTTTTTTAATTTAACTTGAATTAACTACACTTATAGTCATTTTCTTTTATTATTTTACTTCAATAATTACACTTATAGTCATTTTCCTTTAAGGTTTGTTTTGAATTTTGGTTTCTCTACCAGATGAACATTTTAATTATTAGTTAATCCATTATATAGTTAATCCATTTTTTAACACTTGTCCGGCCATAGTTTTTAAATGTGCTCCTTTGGCTTCTTGCCTTCTTCCATTATATAGAAGCAACATTCACATAACCTTCTTATTTGTACATTTTGATCCTCAAACACAAAGCATTATATTTCTATTTCCATATGAAAAAAATATATATATGAATATATATTTGCAACTTATTTAAATGCAACTTTAACGGCTATTCATACCGGCGAACACAATGCAAGAGAAGAACGAATAAATCAATCACATGAATAAATATTATTTAGGTGGCTCGGTTAACCAATATGAATTAACTAACTGCAATTCAAGTCATGCTCTCAAACTACCGACCATTTTAGTGGTGCAAGATATACCCCTCCCTCTCGAATTTTCGCTCAGAGTTCCAATTGTATAGTATTCGTATAATTTTTTTTTTGGTATATATGGTTTCGACCCCCGTTTTAATAAAAAAAAGTTATATACTTCCGACCCTCTCGGTCCAAATTCTCAAGTTTTGCCACTGCCTCTCCGTACTCAAATCTTCCTCTAAAACGTCTCACATTCCTCTTTCCTTTGTTCAACCCATTGGTCATACAATTACGAGTCACTATTATTGATCACGTACCAATGTTTGTATATACGTTATACGTATACATATCATATTACACTAGATTTTATTGTAACATTTTTTTTTCAATAATGGTGTAGGTGCAACCCCTTATCAAGATCTTAACCTTCAACTTAATTTGCTCCCTTCTATTTGGGATTGAAAGAGGACCCAAAAGAGAAAAAATGCTACCACTTTTTCAAGATATGCTTGAAGGTTTGTTATCAATTCCAATAAGTTTTCCTTTCACTAAATACAATCGTGGGATCATAGCAAGGAAGAAACTTGTGCCGATGCTTATGGATCTTATACGTGAGAAAAGAGAGCTACTTGAGGAACTAAATCAACAAGGTGATCCTCATACATATCTAATCACTTCATTGCTTAGCATTCGTGATGGTGATGGCTCAACAATGATGTCTGAAGTGGAGATCAATGACAACGTCATCCTTGTGATGATAGCTGGGTATGACACAACCTCCGTCCTTCTTACATTCTTGGTTAGGCTTTTGGCTAACACTAAATCTATCTACTCTACCATAGTTCAAGGTAACACATTTTTGCTCCAATATTTGTTCTTATCATTGCAAAAGCATATTAAAATGTATCCATTCATGTCATGTATAGTTCACGCCTATGTTGGCATACATATTGTTAATGCACTTATAAGCCTCAAAGGCTCAAATGGCAATAGAAACCAATTTATAATTCATCCATCAAACTAAGTTTATTTACTTGAGATTGCAGAACATCAAGAAGTTGTAAGTAATAAAATATCAGAAGAAGCTGCTTTAACATGGGAAGACCTCACCAAGATGAAGAATACATGGAGAGTAGCAACTGAGATGATGCGGATAAACCCTCCGGTGACTTTGAGCTTCCGGCGAGCTATGCAAGATATTGAGTATGGAGGATTTCTTATTCCAAAAGGATGGCAAGTATGACACGCATAATTGAATAATAATAATTGAATTAAGAGACAATAGTATTATATCATGATTTTTTACATATGTAATTTGTTTCTAGGTGGCATTTTCTGCCTCTATGACACATATGGATGATAGCATTTTTCAAAATCCAACCATGTTTGACCTAACTCGTTTTGAGAACCACGCACCATCACCACCACCTTTTAGTTACGTGCCTTTTGGAGGCGGGCCGAGGATGTGTCCTGGTATTGAGCTTGCAAAAATGGAAACCTTAGTCATGATGCACCACTTAGTGAGAAGATTCACTTGGGAGCTACTTAACAAAGACGTATCATTCAAGAGAGTCCCAATGCCAGAATTTAATCAAGGGTTGTTAGTACGGGTCAAGCCTCTAAAAGAAACCATGGTCTCATACGAAGCATGACTATTGCAATATATAATTTCTTTCATTCCAAACTAATGAAAGAATTTGATCAAGAGTTGTAAGTTTGTTCATATTATGTAAAGGAATAATCACCTTGATCCTTCTCATTGAATATGATCACAATATATAGATTACAAACATAATCTCCTATTTTGATGGAGATATTCTATCTACATTGAAATACAATAATTTCCTAAATTATAGCTATGCTATTACACCCCCGCAGTCAAAGCGAAGGGTGGACGAATGTTGAGACTGGATCGAAAGTCGTCGAACAAGACACGTGCCAGTACCTTAGTAAATATATCAGCGATCTGGTGTCTAGAGGAGACATGTAAGACGCGAACATTACCCTTCTGAACTTGTTCACGAACGAAGTGGATGTCAAGCTCTATATGTTTCGTGCAATATTGGTGTTGTACTGGATTACCTGACAAATAGATAACACTAACATTGTCACAGTATACAAGGGTCACATGTGAGAGTGGATTACAAAGCTCCAAGAGAAGATTGTGTAACCAACAAATTTCGGCAACAACGTTGGCAACTCCACGATATTCAGCTTCGGCACTGGATCATGAAATAGTAGCCTGCCGTTTCGAAGACCAGGAGACTAGATTGTCGCCAAGATAAACACAATAGCTAGATGTGGATCTTCGGGTGTCTGGACAACCTACCCAGTCAGCATTAGTGTACGCCCGTAAGGAGGAAACATCAGTGGGGCCTAGATGAAGACCTAGATCAACCGTACCCTATATATAGCGAATGATTTGCTTCAATGCATTCTAGTGAGCAACCCTAGGAGAATGTATATGCATACATATTTGTTGGACTACATATGATATATCCGGCCGTGTGAATGTTAAGTACTGGAGTGCTCCTGAAAGACTACGGTAGGTAGTAGGGTCATCATGAAAAGGACCTAAATCCGCACTAAGTTTGGATTGTGTGTCAACAAGTGTAGGAATCAGTTTACACGAGTCTATGGCGGCACGATGAATGATGTCCTTAGCGTAAGGAGACTGTGACAAAACCATAGTATTTTCCTGTACGGGTGACCTGAATGCCCAAAAATAAGATAAGGAGCCCAAGTCCTTCATCACAAATTCACCTGCAAGAGAATGCATGAGACGATCGCGAAGAGTATCTAAAGAGTGGTGAGGACGATGTCGTCAACATAAATTAGCAGATAAGTAATATCATGATCGTGACGATAGACAAATAAAGAATTGTCTGATTTACAACCCCTATAACACCACAAAATTAGTGAACCGTTAGTACCAGGCTTGAGGCGCCTGTTTGAGGCCATATAACGATTTTTCAATAGACACACGTGATCCGGATATTTTGGAATCACGAAAGCCCATAGCTGACACATGTATACCGTCTCATTGAGATTCCCATGGAGAAATGCATTTGTGATATCCAATTGATTAATTTTCCATGCATTAGAAAAAGCCAATGATAATACCAAGTGAATCGTAGCCGGTTTAACAATCGGGCTAAAAGTCTCCCCACAATCAATACCAGGTTGTTGTCACCATCGCACACAAGCCGAGCCTTGTAACGTTCCAAAGTGTCGTCGGACCTGAATTTATTTTTAAAAAGCCACATACTACGTATAATATTCATATTCGGTTTACGAGGCACTAACTCCCATGTCTTGTTTTTAAGAATTGCACTGAATTCATTGGTCATAGCATGGTGCCATTCCGGACTCGGGTCTTTGAGTTGTTAAAAGAATACATAAACCAGCTGGTCTAAGTGGCCAGTTGGTTGATTATCTGACCGGGAAAATAATAAACTAATTCGATTAATACCTAACCTAGACATGTCCCAATAATCACACAAATAACCCACCATAACAACGATCAATCCAAGATTTGACTTAGCGGTTTTAAAACCTAAACTTAATCGACTAATCTGGAGGAAATAATTGGATTATAACATACCAGTAGTGAGGAAAAATTGAAGAACAGAGCACGAACAAACAGATCCGGTTTCGGGTATCCAAACGCGATGAACAGAAGGATTCATTTGTGGGTTTCAATGGAATGAGGAGCAGGAGGGTATGAGGGATCTTAAACAAAACGCAAGTTATCAACCCAGCGATTTAAAAAAAACTATGGCAATAGGGTATGCAAATAAAGGAGGATAAAAAACTTGTTTTTATGATGTATTTTTTTTTAAATAATGTCGCATGAAAAGTTATTGCGTTTTAAAAATGGATGTGAAACTTGAAAAAAAGTCAGCAATTATGATGATAGACAATAATACCCTTTTAGTTAGGGACATGTGTTAGCCTTTTATTCATTCTTACCATTCTTACGCTAACCTCCTTTTTATATTAGTCTTTCTCAAAACATATATATTTTTAGTTGCCTTCACGTAAATTATGGATCTCTAGAGGATTCCACAAAATTCACGAACGATAAAAGCCTATTTGTCGACGGACAACGTGACAAACTCACTAATATCCTTCGTCTAAAGACGTGATGAAAATAAAGAATATAATATACAATACTTAGAGGGTGTTTGGGATTGCATTTTGAATCTGATTTTTAGATTGTTGCGTTTTGAAAACGCAGTTAATCAGTTTTTAGTGTTTGGATTGCGTTTTGAAAACGCATATAATCAGTTTTTTTAGGCTACTAAAACGCGATAATCTATAAGCAGCTCCACCCCTGCTTTTTCAAAACGCATAATCTGTTTTGAATAATCAATCTCAAACACCCCCTTAAAAATATAAAGGGAAAACGTAAAAATAGTTTCAAGTATTTGATGTTTATAAAGCTAAGAAGAATATCTAAAATGAACTAGACATAAAATGACAACCAACTAACATCTTAAATATTGTTTATTTATTTAGGAACTAGTATTTGACCCGCGGGCGTTGCCCCGCGGACAAGTATCTAATCCGGTAAAAATAAATATGGCTGGGAAAAAAGTGTCATCCATGAGACTCAAGCCAACGACCATGTGATTAAAAAAAGAACGATTTCCACTTAACCATGACTCAAGCCAACGACCATGTGATTAAAAAAGAACGATTTCCACTTAACCATGTAAGAAAACGGTTGTCGATTGATGATCTGTTATATAATTGCGAGGGTATGTTAATCGGATAACAAAAAAAATAGAGTCGTATTGTTATGTCGGTACGCCGGTGTGCGTTGCATCGAGCAAAGCGGCTAAACCGCTTGAAAAAAAGGATTTACTAATAAAAGTAAAATAAAAGTAAAGCGATGACATTTTCGTAATTACCTCGAAAATGAAGGCCTTTTATTAGAGGATTTATTAATAAAATTACTTCGATGGCATTTTCGTAATTAATTCGAAACTGAAGGCCTTTTATTAGAGGATTTAATAATAAAATTACTACGATGGCATTTTCGTAATTAATTCGAAACTGAAGATCTTTAATTTCGCGCTTATCCACGTTACTATTGCTAGTGATGTTAAATGTTATATATATAACTAGCTGATTACCCCGGGAAGGTCCCGGGGTTGAAAAATTTAATATGATTTAATAAAAAATGATAAAAGAAAAAAAACCCAAATCACGAAAAGAGTAAATAGCTTAAACATAATCAATCTTAGTTAAAAAACATTTATTTAAAAAGTTAAAAAAATAAAAAGAATAAACCATATTAAACATAATACAATATTAAAAGGATAACCTTCAACATATAATCATCTTCACGTAATTTAAAATATGTTACAATTTGACTTTGACTTATATAGATGTAGAATTCATGATAAGTGTTGAAAAATATAACCATTCTAATAATACTAATACTAATAGTAATAATTATTATTCTTGTAATTAAATAAAGGATAAATTACAATTTTCGTCCTTTACGAATTGGGCATTTTTCATTGGATGTCCTTTCGCGTTTCAATTGCTGTGTTTAGTCCTTAACGATCTAAAATCTTACACCCACTGTCCTAAAGGCCTAACCCAGTTAAAAATTTCAGTTAACTTTGGTCATGTGCCTTGCACATGAGGGTAAATTGGTAATTTCAACCAAGAGTCAAACACTTGCAGACACACATACTGTCTTCTTCCTCACAACCCCCTTCACCAAAAACACACATATTATTCACCCTCACCCATCTTAACCACTCCCACCACCATTGTTCTCCTCCACACCAACAACCACCTACTATTAGCCCTAATCCCCTTTCTAATTAGGTGAATCCAGACCCACCACCATTGTTCTCCTCCACACCAACAACCACCCACTAACGCTCAAACCATGCAGTCTCTCTCTCTCTCTTTTCGAAACAATTACCTCGTGTCCGATGATGTTGATGGTGAGTGTCCGATGTGGGGTTGTCTGGTTTGAAGATGGGGTTGCAGGTGATGGATCGGGTTGTGGGTTTTGATTTTCGGGTGTGGTGTCCGAGGCAGGTGATGTTGGGATGAAGACAGAGGCCAAGGGTGGTTTCCGGTAAGCTGTGGTGAGTGAACTTACCCAGTTGATTGTGGTGGTTGATGGTGGAAAGTGTGGGTTTGGGAGCTGTGATTTTGTAATGACTGCTTATTATATCAAAGCCTAGTTTTAATCATCTATACCAAAATGCCATTTTTGAGCTTAATTACTTGCAGAAACCCTGAATATATTAACAGGGTTTGTGAAGGGAATATAAATGGATGGTTGGATGATGGAGTGGGAAAGAGACGGCTACGATTGCATTAGAGAGAGAGAGAGAGAGAGAGAGAGAGAAAGAGAGAGAAGATGAAGATGAAAGAGGATTAAAGCTTTATTTTTAAATATAATTGAAATTACCAGAATACCCTCACGTGCCCCCCACATGACCTGATTTGTCGTTAAAAACTAACCAGGTTAGGCCCTTAGGACAAGTGATGTAATGATTTTAGGTCGTTAAGGACTAAACACAGCAATTGAAACGCGAAAGGACATCCAATGAAAAATGCCCAATTCGTAAAGGACGAAAATTGTAATTTATCCTTAAATAAATAAAAAATAACTTTGCTATAAGGTGACACCATGTGTTGCAGTGTTGTGCGATTCTTTCTCCTAGTTTCTCTTGATGAAGTATACCTATCCATCTTTAGAAGATTAAAATTCCAATGATAGCATGGCGATTGGCTGAATTTCAACATCGTAGATAAAAACCTGGTTTAAAAGAAAAAAACATGTTTAATGAATAACCTGAACACTTTGTGTTTTTTTCTGTATGAACATAACCCCACAAAAATAGTCGTTTTTTTCTCTGTTTTTTATATAGCACTATGGTACTCGTTGGAAAGATAATAAAACGCTCGTTAATTTAGTGTAATTTTTTTATTTAAAAAATCTCGAATATAAAAGATATTAACGTTTAAAAATTATGGGAGGAACATAAGAGAGAAAAATTTAAATTTGTTTTTAAATTCTTTTTTTATTAAAATAACTCAATTTAATTTTAGTAATTGAAAATTGAGAGATAGAGAGATAAATTTAGAGTTTTATGTTTATCTTTTTTCTTTAATTAAAAAAGGAAATAATTCAAAAACACTAAAATCTTTCAATTATGATGCCACGTGGCAGTTTCATGGAGAGGTTGAAGGCACCATTGCACGCCACGTCAGCAATGTTCAATTCTTTTATATATATTAATAGATAGATTGGTGATGAAAAACGGATCTTTTCGAAGGATACCATTCCCATAAAATGACAACCAACACCCAACATAAGAAGTATAAAGCAACAGGAATCAGTTAGATATTTCTCATACGACCTTTTGTTTTCTAGCCATGGAATTGATGGTTTTTATAAATTTATTGTTATTGTTTATTTTGGTCCCCATTTTTTTCCTTTTACATCATAAGAAGTATAAAGGTCAACTACCACCTGGTTCGTTAGGACTGCCAGTGATAGGGCAAAGCCTCGGCCTTTTGAGGGCCTTGAAGGCCGACAAGGTCGAAAAATGGTTTCAAGAAAGAATAACAAAGCATGGTCCCATATGGAAAGCAAGTCTTTTTGGATACCCGACGGTTGTTTTGCATGGCCCAGCCGCAAATAAGTTCGTATACACTTGTGATGGGAATTTACTCGCTAGCTCACAACCACCATCCCTCAACAGGATCATTGGTTGCAAAAATATATTGGAGTTGTCCGGCAATGATCACAAACGAGTCAGAGCGGCCCTTGTTTCATTTCTTAAGCTTGAAGTGTTGAAAGAGTATGTCACGAAAGTAGATGAAGAAATCCAACATCATCTTCAAACTCATTGGCATGGGAAAGATGAGGTCAAGGTAAATGAACATCTATGTGTCTTCTTTATGCCTACATATATGTGTATGTTACACTAGAATTATTAGCATTTTAAATTATAATTGTGTAGGTGCAACCCTTGATGAAGACCTTGACCTTCAACATAATTTGTTCACTTCTTTTTGGGATTGAAAGAGGACCCCAAAGAGAGAAAATACTACCACTTTTCCAAGATATGATGGAAGGTTTGTTATCAATTCCAATCAATTTGCCTTTCACTAAATACAATCGTGCAATCATAGCAAGAAAGAAACTTGTGCCAATGATTATACATCTTATACACAAGAAAAAGGAGGCACTTATGGAACAAAATCAACAAGATGCACCCCATAAAGATCTAATCACTTCATTGCTTAGCATTCATCATGATGATGGCTCAACAATGGTATCCGAAGAGGAGATCATTGACAACACCATTGCTATGATGATTGCAGGATATGGCACCACCGCTGTCCTTATTACCTTCTTCATTAGGCTTTTGGCTAGCAACAAATCTATCTACTCTTCTATAATTCAAGGTAACAAAATTTTGGCCCTATGTATGTAGTAATCAATTAAAAAAACATATATTAAAATGTATGCACGCGTAAGCCAATTGACATTGATTTATGATTCGTCCATGAAATTGTGTTTATTTGTTTGAGATCGCAGAACAACAAGAAATTTCAAATACTAAAAAAGGAGCTTTAACATGGGAAGACCTCACCAAGATGAAGTACACATGGAGAGTAGCAACAGAGATAACACGGATAAATACTCCAGTGACTTTAAGCTTTCGACGAGCCAAACAAGATATTGAGTATGGAGGATTCATAATTCCAAAAGGATGGCAAGTATGGCACAAAACCAATTCATCAATAAAGTGTCAAAGATACAAATTACCATATAAAATAATCTCTTATTTGATTTTATATATGATGTGTTTCAGGTGTTGACATCTGCGTCTATGACACACATGGATGATAGCATTTTCCAAAATCCAACTGTGTTCGACCCTACTCGTTTTGATACACATGCAACATCACCACCACCACCTTTTAGTTACATGGCGTTTGGAGCTGGGCCGAGGATGTGTCCTGGTATTGAGCTTGCAAAAATGGAAACTTTGGTCATGATGCATCGTTTGGTGACAACATTCACTTGGGAGCTACTTAATAAAGACGAGTCCTTCACGAGAATCCCATTGTCAGAATTTGATCAAGGGTTGTTGGTTCGGGTTAACTCCCTCAAAGAAACCACATTAATGGACCTAAAGTTGAAATAGATTTTGCAAGTTTGTTCATATTATGTTTAGTACTGGTAAAATATAAGACCAGCCATTGTATCATAAAATTCAACAATCAATTGAATTAAAGTAATTGTATAAATGTAATTAGAATATACGATTTTTTTTAACGGCCAACTAAACAACGCCGGGTACTTCGTACGCGGTCCCCCAGTGGCAAAGACAGGGGCACAACCCGGCCCACCCCGGACGCACGAAGCCCCTAGCCCGCCCGACAGCCCGCTTCAGGGAAAACCCGACCCACATACCCGTCCGAAGGCACGACAGTAGTGAACCGGTAAAACCTGGCGAGATCAGGACTTGAACTCATGACCATAGGTCATGAGTCATCCATCATTTCTCATTACGTCCTTCGTGGGAATCGAACCTGAGACCTCTAAGAGAGATCCCTGGTCCATTCATCAACTGAGCTACCCGTGAAGGACAATTAGAATATACGATTATTCTAGTGATTTTTGAAGTGTTTCAGATCTAATTTCCACTATAATTTAACTGATTTAGATCTAATTTCTTCGGTAACTGAGACTTATATAGTTAACTTTTTTTGAAAGAATTAATTTTTGTCTCAAACGAGTTGATGTCAACCCGCGCGTTGCAGCGGGAAACATTTTAGTGTCGCTATATGAAATGTGAAAATCCTTAATATTCTTTAACTTTTGTTACCCTTAGACTACAACATCATACTAAAACATTTGAGTTAAAAAGATAGAAAGTGTTTGAAGATAAACATATTTTTTTTAACGGCCAACAAATCAATCTCGAGCACTCTCGAAGTACCCACTGGACAAAGGAGTACTCCGAGAGTAACTCGGGTCCACCAGTAATTTCACATGAGTTCTTGGGGAAAACCCGCCGCCCAAAGGGCCACTGCGGTAAAACCCGGTCCACCAGCAGTATTTTGGTGCCGGTATGACTTGAAATCCACACCTTCCATAAGAAAAAAAGGAGGACGTCACTCCATCACAACTCCATCACAAGGGGATTGGCTGAAGATAAACATATAATTTTATAAAATCACTTTGTAACCGTAAGGGTTTAATTAAATCATTATTTAAAATAGTAGTCCATATCTCTAGGCTTGGATTTGATTTTAAAATAGTCCATGTCCCTGCATGGCTGCATATAGTCTATCTCTTGATTTCCCAGTAAGTAAATTAGTTAAAACTCATTTCTTTTGCATCCTTCATATTATTTATCTCCTTCAAATATTCAATTTAATAATAGACTCCGTTTTCATCTTACGATCGACGATCTATAATCATTGGCAAAACGACAAATGAAATCCTCACAGCCAATCGTTAGTTTCCTCGTCTTCACCGTCGTTTCCGGCAATAATAATACGTTCTTCACTTCTTCCAAATAAAAATCAGAAATTGGTTCACTTTGAATAGGATCAGACGGGTGACTTAGGGAAAGGGAGCAAGGGAAAAAAGTGAAAAAGAAATATATTTACTCTTACTGATCCGACAGCCGAACCACCGCTTCAAAATAATGGTTCCATATGAACATTTCTGCAAATCTTGCCAATAATTGTTATATACCGTTGAGAACCTACGCGTTCGCACGTGCGTCGCTGGAAAACAACCGCCATCGCCGTCACATCTTCCTCTACAAATCTTGCCAATAATCTTTAATCCTTGTTGTTCAAGCGGTTATTATTTAATTATTTTTTTCTCATTGAAACGATGCAATGGTTATTGATTTGTGGGTAGAATGGAGTTAAAATCATTTGTTTTTTTGAAGCGGTTACATTGCAGAACGGAAATTAATGTGCGTGAGTGTTGGGATAGGAAACGGTTAGGGAATTGTAAGTCGTTAAATCAATTAACGGAAGTTAGGTTTGCCGTCAAGTTACTTTTTGTATTATATATAAATGGGATTTGAACCTCACCATTTGAAAAGACAATGTCTTATTTGACACCTTGATACCATTAGGTTAAATGGCCTTTTGTGTTATAAGTGCTCTTAAGAAATATCGAATTGTTTGACAAAAAAATATCGGATATTGATTTTATGTTTTAATATTGTTTTTAAGAGATTGGTGAAGAAAGATGTTTTTTTCTCTGTTGATACCATTCACATCATACGACAACCAACCAACAACTCACAAGAAGTATAACAACCACTTGGTTCGTTGCAACCAGTCAATGAAAGGGCAAAGCCAGGCGCGTTTCGGAACACCCGGAATTGGGTGACGTTGGGCGAACTTTCGGAACACCCGTAATTTTAATTTTTTGAATATATTTTATTTATAAATTGTATTCAGGGGCGGACCTAATGAAGAAGCAGGTGCCGTGTCCGTTGCGGCTCAACTTTGTGCGCGTAGTGGATAATTAATAGAAATTTTGGTTATTTTTTTTACGAAATTTGGAAAACGTTGCTACTAAAATGAAAAAACGTTACTATGAAAAACATTTTTATATCCGCCACTGACTGTATTTAAATTATTTTAGTGTGCAAAAGGATAATAAGTTCTTAATGATTTGGTTCGTGACTTACACTTCAAGATGGAGAATTTGGGATTGAATCCCACTCCTACAATATTTTTTATATAAGTAACGAAGAGAACCCAACTTTTTTTTTTTTCTGTTTCTAATTTTTTGTTGAGAATTTGGGCTTGAGTCTCACTTCTTTTATTTAAAGCCGTTTGTTTTGTCCCTTTTATTATATTTACAATTTTAGTATATGATTTAAATTTGTAATCTACTTTGTTTAAATTGACAAATTTATAATATATTTTTTATATCAAATCTATCCGTAAACGATTTATTTTATTTACATCCACTATATATACACACACTTCAAGCTAAGGCATATGAAGAAATACAAAACCATGCGTAATGGCCATTATAGATGCGTGAATTTGCTTGATAACGTCCCCAATACTGTCCCTTTGGGCATCATATGAGCATGAAGAGGGAGGGGTGTTTCTAATATAATGCCATATGAGGAGAAAAAAATAACCGAAAAGTAATTATTGAAATGTCATTGAGGGGGGTTAACTAATGACACGTTTTTGAAGAGGCGTTATGACACTAATGTGATCATGTGGTGAAAAATGCCCTTTAGAGTGTAGAGAGCATTTACCATTATGAATGGTCTAAAATCTAGCTTAGAAGGGAGTGTTGATAGAATACTTTATAGACTCAATATTTATTAGACAAAATTACAGAAAACAACCTTTATGTATTACCAAAACTGCACATTTCACCTTTATCTTTAAAAAGCACTCTAATCAACCTTTACCTTTTTTATTTGTTACAAAAACAAACCTTTATGTGACACCCGTCACTTTTTCATTATATATATATATATTTTTTTTAATAATAATAATAATAATAAAAATAATGATAATAAAAATAAAAATAACAAATTTCAGATTTTATTAGTTAAAAAAAAAAACACAGATTTTATTATTTAGAACTAGTAAACCCAACCCAACCCAACCATATCCCTTGTTCCTGAAGCCCAGTACAAAGGCCCATCAGCCGGCCCACTGTCCAAACCCAAAGCCTTGTCTGAGTTAATGAAAAACAAAACAAAATGTGTGTCTTTGCCGGGGCTCGAACCGGACCACCTCCACACACACATCCACGTTCCCACCACTTGGTCCACACACTTTTGTTGTTATTATATCAATGTCAATTATATTTAAGTACACCTTAGCCTTTCCTTTTTTCTCCTCCTTCGTGTACAGCAGCAGATATGAACATGATGTTTTAATTTTTTTTTTCTTCTTTCTTTTCAATTTTGACCATTCAAATTCGCGTGTCTAAATTTATATAAGGATTAATAGCGTGATTACCGGCCATCATCAACTAAATTACACGTCAATTATAACAAATCATTGACCAAATTTTTAACCATACGCGTATGACTTTTAAACGTGGTCAAACTTTCCAATTAACCTTACCCTTTGATCCTCTGTATAAATAGACCACCTACGATCCTTGATTACTCGCTCACACCTCTCTCTCAACCTCCAATTATCTCTGAAACACTCTGATTATAACCATCTTGTTCGTTGTTTGACTTTGGCTTTGACCCGACAATTATACTCGAAACAACACTGTGAGTCTCATTTCTTTTGTGGGTTATGTTCATCGGCCATCACACAGCAATAGCCCTATGGTTAATCAGGCTATTGATGTGTGATTTGGCCAATTGCAAATTCTAGGGCTCGTTCGTGTTATTTGGGGATAAACTTGATTTGTGTATTCGTATATAATTAATTTTGAACGGAAAACATCACAACCACCGGCCTAGGCCAAGTGGTTGTGACCTTGTTCCAACCCAGAGGTCACCCGGGTTCGAGTCCCGGCTCTGACCGGTTTTGTTCTTTTCTTTTCTTTTCTTCTTTTTAAACAAACAAATTATATATATATATTAAATCCTTTTAAATCTTTTAAATTCATTTTAAAATATCAAAACTATTTTATAAATTCTAAAAAAATTACATTTGTTTAATCTGATATAAAAGTTTCATTTATAATTTTTATTTTTCAGAAATTCATTTATTTTTATTTATAATAATTAAATCATTTTTATACTATTATATTTATAAAAATCCATTTATATATCAAAACAATTTTATTAAATTCTCCAAAATTTATCCTGACTTTTTATAAAGTCAAACTTTACTGAAATAATTTTTAATTCAGTAAAATCATTTATTTTATTTTTTTAATCAATTTTTGTTAGATTTAATCATAATTAAATCATAATAAATTCAATTTTCATTGTTTTTGCACCAAAATTTTACACAATTTATTTTTATATATTTAGAACAGAAACATGATTTTTAAAATAGAAATTCTTTAATTTTAGTATTTTTGAATATTAAAGTTAAGTTTTGGCAATTTGTAATAAATAGATTTAAAAATCTATTTTAAAGGAAATAATTTTGCAAAAATTATTTTTATACTTTAAACACAATATTGTGGCCATTTTAAGTTTAAATTTCATAAAAAGATCTTTGGTTATTTATTTACTAAATTTCTCTCAATTGTCGAATATTTTTAATAATAATCAAACAAACATTTATCCCCAATTCGAAGCCCTAGAAATACATGTATCCTAGAGTTATTTTTCCTTACACATTATTAAATTCTTTAGGTTGATTCTTTGGAATATTTCCAACGCATATTTCGTTATTCAGTTCAATTACAAGCTATTACGTATACAGTGAGTATTTCTATCCCCTTTTTGCTTTTATACATTTTTGGGGTGTTACATGTACACTATTACAAATTTCAAATACAATTTTACATTTTCACAAATACAATTCTAGTACTATGTGCATTGCTTACAACGTGCTTTATGCTTAGACAATACATGTGGATTACATTTGTACTTAGTGAAATCATTAACATGGTACAAGCCGACCTTAACATTGGATAGCGCTATTTGGATTGACAACCCGCCTAGATTGATTCTCCCCCTTTTTCATCGGAGAATCCGTGGCCAGTGTTAAGTTATCATCCATTTATTGGTTGAGTACACTACAGTTCATACAGTACATTATACAGTCACAGGGTTGATTTCGCTCATTTGTTTGATACATGGTTTACATATTTGCACTGTAGCTTGCACTTGAATTGTAAAACTTTTTAACCTACTATATATATCAAATCTAGGAATGCTCACCAACATTTCATATGTTGACCAAACCTATTTTTGTACATGTTTCAGGTGCAGTTTGATCTAGTGCTTTAGCAAGAGACATTTAGTGCTTTGTTTTAATTCAGTTATTCCAACAGTTACATTTCACTTAAGACTTTGTATTTCTATTTCAATGTAAGACAGTTATTGGTTTATTCAATAATATTTACATTTTAGTACCATGAGCTTTTGAACAATCGTCACTACGTGGCACCTCGATGATTCCGCCATCGGTTGGGGTGTTACACTTTAACACTAACTTGGTTAGTTTTCTCAGTTAAGTCTTCTCACATGCCTTGCATGTGAGGGCTTTTTGGTCATTTTAATTTGCCTTTTATTAAAATATTTATTATAAACAAATCCTTATCATATTCCAAAGAGTAAACAAAACCCATACAATCCTTACCAAACCCTAATCGTCTGACACATAGGAGAACTCAAAACATTTACAATTCACATTAATCAATATTACATCCCATCATAAAACAACACATTTAATCACTAATTATATAAACTAAAGAAATCCTTTAAAGGTGATACATTCAGCACCAAAACGAAACAATTATGCAGCTAAAGAGTTTATACGCAGGGTCGGCTCAACATCTTCAGAGGCCTAAAGCGAACTAAAAGTTTGGGGCCTTTTTCAAATACTCTTTTAGTCGGTTAAAGTGAGTACTATATACGAATACGAAGCAGAATTTTAGGCGTGTAGTCTGATATATGAATACAAGTTGTAGCAATAGATTGAAAATTTCAAGCGATATGCTAATACCGAGTCGTTTGACCTTGGGATGCCCCATAACCAAACTGCTAATTGAATCATTTAGTGTGACAATTTAGTTACAAAAAATAAAATTAAGACCCAATCAACCTAATTTGCAATGAAGTTTTAGAAAAAAAAAATCAATTGCAGTTATGTAATGTTTAGAATTATATAACTAATATTTGGGCTCAAATGGACCTGAGAAAGCATAATAACCAATTGGCCTAAACTCTTCCTCACAAATCAAAAGATTTACATCATACTCAATCTCTGTTTCGGTCTTTCCGGTGCCTCGCCGGAATTCTTCGTTTTCGCCAGAAACCTTCATTTTCCGGTTCTATTCTTAATTAACGGTTACAATACCTTGAGTGATGATCTTCTCCTGCTCTGGTTGGCCAATAAACGTCCAATGATCCGCTATTAAACGGTTTCGGATTTGTCCCTGTTTTCAGTAACGAAACAGGGGATGACAGTTTCTTGTTTCTTATGACCGAATCACTCGATCGCCTTTTTCACTGGTCCTCTTCTGGATCGTTGGTTCTGATGCCGATTGTAGAATCCTTCATGGGTCCTCTTTTGGATCGTTGGCAACCTCGAATTTGTTGGCTATCGGTATCATGTGCTGCAATGTCCATATCCAGAGGCAACCTTGCATTTCCTTCCTCGTTGATAGTAATATTATGATCGATATACATACCATCATTGTGAGAACATGGGAGGGTTTTGAAAGGGTTTGGAGGTAATGGTTGGTTGATCAGATGATGTTTACTCTTTGGAAGATGATAAGGATTTGTTTATAATAAATATTTTAATAAAAGGCAAATTAAAATGACTAAAAAGCCCTCACATGCAAGGCATGTGAGGAGACTTAACTGAGAAAATTAACCAAGTTAGGGTTATAGGTTTGTTTTTGTAACAAATAACAAAGGTAAAGGTTGATTAGAGTGTTTTTTAAAGATAAAGGTGAAAGGTGTAGTTTTGGTGATACATATAGGTTGTTTTCTGTAATTTTGTCTATTTATTATAGTATATGTCACTTATGTATGGTTTGTATAGTTACCAAATTGTTATGGCAGTTAAAATTAGTTGTCTGTTATCCGGTAACCTGTTTTTATGAATTGGTGTGATGCTTAGATGTGCCAATTAAAATGTATATAAATATGTGTTGTAAACCGATTGTGGTGTGGTGATTTATAATAATATAGATTTAGTGTATTTAGTGTTTGTGTAGCCACGACTCCTCACTTGGATCACTTGTAGGTTTAGTCGTTAATGCTCGCATGAAGAAATATGATGAAACTGACTGAATCCAATATCTGCACACTTAAGTTTGTGAACTTTTTAAACAAAATGAATCTTCATCGATCGTGGATTTGTGGTTAATCCTTCGCTTAGGGTTTCGGTATGGACATCATCTATAATATATAAATAAAACCTTTGTGGGACAGGTGTTGCAATCTCAAGCCATCCTTTTTGTTGGTTTCCCGCTCATTTGGTCTTATCCCTATTTTACGGTACAAGTCGTTTCTTCTATGACTTACACCCAAATAGATTACCATTACCCTCCTTTAAATTCTCTTTTCTTAATCATAAACCCTAATGCCACTGTTCCGTTCAAGTTTGTTAACGATTTACTCTTATGGGGGATTAATCTACTTCTCTGTCATTCCATTTTTTTCTCTCCCAAACCTAACTTGCTCGCTAACCCTTTGATTAATTTGATTTTCACAACAATATTCGTCAATTGTTGTTTCTGAGTGGAAAGGAAGTTTATCCTGCGCAACCCAATTGAATCAGCTTAGGAGATTGTTTGTGATCTTGGCGGTTCAATAGTAAGGTTTCTGGTATGGTTTCATCTCATGAATCAAATGATTTTTGTTGATGATTTTGTTAAACAAAATAGATATTTATCTTGATATGGTTAATCTGTGTAATGATTTGGTTATACACTGACATTGTTAACATTTATGATTTATGTGTATTTTTTTTATTTAATAGTTACCATTTATAAGATGATTAGTTTTTTTGAAGAGATTATAAGATGATTAGTTGTTTAGCGCTAATAATTTCTCCTTTTAACAATGACTGAGTAATTCTTGCATTTCTCCTTTTTGTTGATGATTTTAATAGTTCTAGCATTTCAAAGACCAAGTCAGCGGATCCATATTATTGATCTTTTTCTCTGTGCATCTACATCTGCGGTTCAAGAACGCACATGGGAAATACAATGAGAGTTGGCTTTCGAAGAACGTTTCTACAAACATTTGATTGTATCAATATAAAACGTAAGAAATTATAATCCTAACTACTTAAATTCGTAATACATAGAACACCATGAAGCCACATGCCCCTTTGGCTCTTTTTCGTAGTGTTTAAAATTGATAATATCTTGGGACTTTTGTTTGGTTATCATGCTTATTATTATATTTTTTTTTTTGCCAAGTATCACAATCCATAGTATGTTAATGAGCAACGACATCATTACGTGGTTAGTTATTTTCAAGGAATATGGTATTGTAGTTGATTATTTTATGGGCGTTGAGTTTTTCATTGTCATATAGGTGAATCTTGTAGTTGCTGGAGATCTAGATAAAAAAATGGCTTAAGATTCGTGGGGAAAGATGAAAGTGGTCAACATATGGAGGTTCGTTTTATCATAGACAATTGATATTTGCTATACTGGATAATTTGATAGTTTTGAGTACTAAAATTAGATTTAAAACTGATATTATATACTTAGGCGTGTTAACCATGTGATGTACTATGTAGTTAGGACTAGGTTATGTATCTGTGTAATACATGAGTTGAACAATTTAAATTATAGACTGAATTACAAGTTTTGTCCTTTAAGTTTATACCCGATTGCAAAGAATGTCCTTTAACTTTAAAATTGATTGGTTTTGTCCTTTATCTTTTAAAATCTTGCACGTTTTGTCCTTTAGCCCTAACTCTGTTAGATTTTAACGCTGCTATAAGGGTAAATCTGTCTTTTTATGCTTCTAGGGACTATTTATATAAGTAAATTAGAGTTTTAAACTAAAAAAGAAACCATCAACCTCTCCCCATCTACCTCTGTCTTTACTCCACTTTCAACACCATCAACCTTCCCCACCACCACCACCACTTTGAGACACCATCGGGGGGACACATGTCACCCTTTTAAAAGGGACACATATCCCCCTCTACAATTACAACCGTCACCACCACAGCTTCCCACCCACACTTCCTTGTTCTCCTTTTAACATCTCACCTAAATACACATCACTTAACTTTTTATAAAATCCCTCTCTTGTCTCACATAATACACACACACACAGACTCCACATACATCTGCAGTCTGCTGTTTCTAAAAAGAGAAACTGGGAAAGAGAGCCAATAAAGAGACAAAGTAAAGAGGGATAGAGAGAGACCCGTAGAAAGAGCCAAGAGAAAGAAAGAGGCGAGAGAGAGATCAGAGGAGATCAGAGAGGGAGGGAACCAGGGAGGGGAAAAGAAGGAGAAGAGTGGTGGTGCACGGCGGCGCCGCCTCTGCTACAATGATTACCGGCCGGTTCCATAACCGAAGAGGAAGACCACGACGGTGGTTGTGGTAGTGACGGATGATGACAGTACCAGACCCGACACCCTCTGATGAGCAAGGTTAGTCCACCTGCCCCTGTTCATTAATAGTAATCGAATGGGTTACAATCATGGTAACGTTTATGGTGGTGTTTGATGACACCCACAAACAGTGAAACCTACCCCTGTTCATTAATAGTAATCGCCGATTGTACAGGTGGTTCTGGGTTACAATCAACGCCGACGACATAACATGGTACAGGTGGTTCTTGGTTACAGACTTTAGAGAGAGAGAGAGAGAGAGAGAGAGAGAGGGGGGGGGGGTGGAGAGTGTTGAGAAGAGGGGTTGAAGGTTTGATGGTGGTGGGTGGTTGGTTTATAACCTATATATTTTCATTTGGATCTAAAACTTTAATCTAGTTATACAATTAGTCCCTGAAAGAATAAAAAGTCAAATTTACCCTCATATTAACGTTAAAATCTAACAGAGTTAGGGCCAAAGGACAAAACGTGTAAGATTTTAAAAGATAAAGGACAAAACCAATCAATTTTAAAGTTAAAGGACATTCTTTGCAATTGGGTATAAACCTAAAGGACAAAACTTGTAATTCAGTCTAAATTATATATGTTATATATAAATATAAAATACAATTAAGAAAAATTAGATTACATATTTTATTGTAAAAAAACATATTTCTTCACATAAAACTTTTTTCAAACATACCAAAATATATCTTCCATACACAGCTATTACCTTGTAGACTGCATGTACAACAAAACAAAACAAAAATAAAAAAGTAATAAAATTAAATTTGTTTAGGCTAAGATATAAAAAAAATGAAATTAATTTAAAAGTATTTCCTCATCCGTTAAACCATCTCAATCGAGTATTGTTCATTTTGAAATTTGACATCAAGTTTCGTCAAAGCCAAAGTATTTCTAACCTTGAGTGTATAATCATTTTTTTTCTAACATCAATGTCCTTAAACATAATGACATTTATTGTTTCAATTTGATTGTATTATAAAAAAAAGATTGTGTAAATTAATAGCCTAAAATAAAGATTGAAATGAATTAGTAATGCAAAGACTGTTTAGATATTGTATTTCTCTATTGAAGTAACTTGAAAAAACAAAGTCAATGAAGATTTCAATTAATGATTTTTCATATATAAAATGTATTTTATATATCAAGCTATTATAATACGAAAATAGCCAAACATATTTAGTTTTGTATTGAATCAAATATTTAATTAATGTGGATTGATTTGTTTTATTTTATTTGTTTAGAATATTATAAGAAATATAGTTTTAAACTTAGAGTGAAAAACCACATATTAAAAACACAGTTTTAAGGTACACGATTTAAATGTAATAACTTATAAATACATTATCTTAAAAAAATAAATAATTTTTAATAAAGATTACTTTTGTTAGTTCATAAACATTTGCAAATTATGTCTATTAATTTATTTCTAATTTTGTATTAAAATATAATTATATTAATTGATTTAAAAAAACATAGAATATATATATATATATGTATATATTAAACTGAATTCCAGTAATTATATTAATAATTATAGTTGTAACAAATAAAAACTGAAAAAGTAATAATTATTAAATAAAGAAACAGTGACTTTTTCCAAAATAGAATATTGATTTTTTGCGACCTTCGGACACAATTTTTTATATGTAAGCACGGGCGGATTTAGGCACTTTGGATGGGTTTTCGGGAACCCAGTCGGTTCGCAAATCATAGTGTTAATATATACAAAGATCTGGCAAGGAACCCATAAGATAATATTTGAGGAACCTACCTCTAAAAATTAAGAATGCTCTAGTGGTTGAAACCCTCCCTAAAAAACATAAGGTCCCAGGTTTGATTCTTGGTGCCTTCTTTTTGTTTCGTTTTTTTATAGTTCAAAACCTAGGGTTTTATACATGAACCCACTTCGGCTCCTCCTTTGTCCCAACTCCAAACAATGAAACACAAAGCAATCAATCGTCCTGTTCCTCCAACCCAACTCAACCTCCGCCCCTGCTCCGTCTCCTCACGTTCATCATCTTCCTACCTAGTTAGGAACTGGATTTCTAAGGTAATAAGTTTTCTATATATTACATGATTTAATAGGTTTATTTGACCATAGATAATAACATAGTGTTTATCTCCATTTTTGGGTAGTCATTTGTAATGATATGATGAAAAAATATCTTGCTTTGTACTGATTAAACCACATTGTTGATGTCGGGATTCTTGACTGTTAGGTGCTCATGTCAAATTCAAGTTCTAATAACACGATTCATTTTTAGTTCCAACACCACCTGCTTACACCGTCTTTGCCTTAACCTTAGCCTTCACCATCCGGCAAGACTGGCGGCTGCCACTCTCATCCACCACTCTCTCCACCAAATAATGAGCCAACAAATCCTTTGAAGAGACTTCACCAATTTATCCTTACACAAAACTCCTCAATAGACACCATCTCAACCTCCCTCTTATAATCATGCACAAAAACATGCGTTTATGAAGGTATGACATTTCTGAAGGTAAGACTTGTGTTATTTGTACAGGATCACATTGAAATGGACCTGTGCTGGAATGAGTTGGTATCTTGTTGTGGTAAAAGACATAGTTGGACAGACAATTAAAGGTATGTAATTGTTTACAACCTCCAAAATTCTTATAGAAATATTGTATTAGTTAAAGTTTGGTTATTATCGTATTAGGTATTTTAGGGATGCTAAATTTTGACCTCTTGAAACCTAAACCGACTTGAACCCCTAAACCGACCCGAACCGTCAAATCCACCCGAACCAATGTACCGACCTGAATTTTTTTTTATGTTCGGTCATATGAAATTAGAGCATCTAAAAAAGGAACCTGTTGAAAAAAATTCTGGATCCCGCCACCGTATGTAAGCCATGATAGTTTAAGTATTTCTTTAATGGGTTTGTGCTCTAATACGTGAGAGCTTTGCGCCGTATCAAGCCGTGTTCAAAGATGAATAAGATATCGATGCTCGGCGTAGAGTGTTCGAAACTGTTAGAGCCACGAAAATTAGAAAAAAAATGAGTGTAAGGAGTGAGAACTCGCCCCACATAGCAGGGAGACAACTTGGAGTAGTTTATAAGTGAAGTCTTCCTCCTTAGACCATAAGTAATGGTTGATGCTTCTTAGGGGGCATTTTCCGCCACATCATCTATACTATTATATAATTGGTTCTGGATGGGTAAGATAGTAATTTTCATTTAATTTTAAGACACATAAAAACATTGTTTTTGCATTTGGTACAAGCGTTATTGCATAAATAATTTCTCATTTACAATATTGTCCCTTTATATTTTAGCATTTAATAATGTCGTGTAATAAATGACAAACAATAATGTAGTATTATTACATCTAGCATTTATATTTATAATGCAATAATATGTTATAAAAGCTTGTAAAAAACATATTAACTTATACTAAAAATAATACATAAAAATTTGACTAACATATTCAAACTCAAATAAAAGAAATAGGCATCGTCCCATTCGTGACTGGCTAGGAGGTCATCAAGAAAATCAAAATAATTGTCAAACAAGAATACATGATGTGACACCCGGCATATTCAGGTTAATACTTTTCATACTTTACATACATACGTTTCATACTTTGCATACATACGAGTCTACCTCAACGAAAACATTGAAAACAACTACTTAATATCATACTTGACCGGGTCGGTTGAGTCGTGTCGATGATTCGGGAATCATCGGGAGTCGTTACAATGGTCCGAGGGATCATTGGGTGTCGGTCCATAACCATGTGTACAAGGATTGGCGATTTGTAGAATCGTCAGGCTTAACGCACACACGTAAATCTCAAGTCCCGGGAATTGGTGAACGGATGGGAACGTGTTAGTTATCATGCATTATATGTTTATAATCATTATATGACTTATCGGTATGTGAATACGTGCTAATTTGTGTTAAAATAGTGTTTAACACGCCAAAAACCCAAAATAACATGCTGAGGGCAAGTAGGGGAGGTATCAGGCGATTAGGGCATGCAATTAGCCCTACTCGCCTATAATGTGGCGATTACAACATGCGATTAGGCCCTACTCGCATGTAAACTGGCGAGTAGGAGCCCTAATCGCTAGTTGCAGAAGCCTACTCGCCAGTTCTGTATGTGATGACTAAAAATGCCTATAAATACCACCCTTATGTTTCAAAACATCATTTGTAAAACCCTAATACACCCCAAAGCCACCCCACACCTTATTCAACCTCTGGACCACGTTTTTGATCAAGAAATCACATTTCCAAGCTTTACACCTCATAATCTCACAATTTCAAGGTGTGTTCTTCATCCCAAACCTTTGTAATGATATTGTTTTGCTCCCTAAAGGTCCAGACCTGGTTTCTAAACATTTGTGTCTTTAAAAACTCATTAAAATCAGTTTCTAAACAAAGCCAAACCTCTATGCTTGTTATATGTGATGTATTCATGCAAGATAGGATTTTTATCATCTAAACATGGTTGCTCTTGTGTTATTGATATGTTTCTGATCTAAATGAGTTGATATGATGTTAACCTAGGAGTTTGAAGGTTCATAGATGTGTATTATTGATATTAGGCGTTTTGACCCGTTTGAATGATTATGAAGGATTGATGATGATATGTTATGTTTTGTTGATTGTTTGAGGTTAGGGTTTACTCTAGGATGATGCTAGGACAGTAGGATATTGTCGGACAACGTCATTATGTGATGAAATCTGGATATATGCTATTTAGGGTAAGTTTTGCATGATGATGTGATATTTACATGATAGTTATGCTATTTTGGGAAAACACACGCATTCGGGATGGCTAGGATGATAATAAATTAGGGGTTTTTGCTTGAAATAGTTGTATTAATGTTTTGGGTTTGATATTGGGTGTTTCCACATGTTTCGGATCTGATTTGGAGGGTTAAACGCGTGAAAAGACGGCACAGTGCAGTAAGGGCGATTAGGGAGTCCTAATCGCCTATACTAAGGTGTAACACTCCAACCGATGGCAGAAACATCGAGGTGTCACGTAGTGACGATTGTTCAATAGCTCATGGACTAAAGTGTAAATTTGCATACATTGATTAAATAATTTATTACATTCAAATGAAATACAATGATTCTAACGGTCAACTAAATTGAAATACAATGAATCAAAATCTAAATATAAATCCGCAAACTTAAAAGATGCATCTCAAAACAACCTGAAACATGTACAAAAAATGATTTGGTCAATACAAAAATTGTATTGGTGAGCATACCCTGTTTAAATAAATATAGTAGAAAAATGTTTAGCAATTCATGTGCGGTACCATTTGCAATTATGTAATAAGTAATATCCGTTCAAAACCAAACCTGAGAATAATGACTAACACATGACTAACCAACTGAATAATGAATTAACAAGACAATGACCAAGATTCTCTCAACAGAGTCTCAAGGGGGTATACCATAGTACTATTCATTGAAAAGCTAGGCCGCCCAGCGGTTAATGATTTTGACAAGCCATAGACACACCAATTAACATAAAGCAAACACACATGAGAATTGCATTTAGTAAAAGAAATAGAAACTTGATTAATAAGTACATGAGTCACCCCAAAGTAGTAAAACAGTAAAAAGGGGAAAGATATACTCACAGTTTGCGAAAGCGATCAAAATCCACTTAAGCGGTCGTGAGCTAAGTAATGGGAATTCCGAGGAATTCAACCTATAATGTGTAAGAATACTAATAAGGAAGTGTCTAAAAAGTCTAAGGTAACTAGGGTCTAAGGCATTAGGGTTTGCTAAGTCGATTTGGGGAATTAGAGTTTTTATGATAAGTCACGTTAATGTAAAAGTTGTATATCACAAATAATATATGAAAGGTTGTAAATGTGGTTTAAATAATATAATTATTACCTATTGAATAAGAATATGTTTGAATAATTAAGACAAAATAATTTAGTTAGTTACTTTAACTAAATTAAAATAAATACAATAATCATAAATATATAAATAAATAATTTTGAGTTACACAAAGATCCAACAAAAGATAATAAAGACATTAAACCATAAGAGTATTTCTATTTTATAAGAAAAATCTTTATAAAATAGATGTTTAAATTGTATAAATAAATAAATGTTTTATTATGTCTAATTAAACATAATAAGACTAATAATACAAGACACAATCCAAAAATACTATTTTCATAGAAAATAGGTACTTTCTGATGTAAAGTAATGAAAATAATTTTCCCATAATTTTTATAAACTTATTTATATTTAAAACTGATTTAATGAGATTAAATCATGTTTAAATGATTAAAAATAGGAAAATTAATAAAAATAAACTTTTTCTGAGCCAAATATTTTTATTTCAGTTCATGATGATTAGAAATACTTTATCAAAAATTTTGAGATAAAAATCATTAAAAATGAATTTTTAATCAATTAAATATGATTAAAACTAATTAAATTAATAAAAATTACGAAATAAAATAGTTTCTAGGAAATAAAAATATGATAATTTTCTATGAGGTGTCAAGAAGCTACACCTAAATTTTCATAATTTTTGGATCAAAAATGGATTTATTGTAAATATTTTAAGTTTATATTCATATTAATATTGATTATTAAATATAAAAACGAAAATAAAAAAAATATATCTAAAAATGAAGGAGACACCAGGTTTCGAACCCGGGTTCCTTTGGAACAACAAGTACTCAGCAACCACTACTCCAAAGGGCATGTTTGATGCTTAGATTGAAACAATTATTTTCTTATACATTATAACAAGTGTCATCTTCTTCCCCAAATTCCCTAAGATGTAACACCCCAAAACCATCCGTTCGCCTAACTACGCCATTAGGCGTGATTAGCGAAATAATAAAACGAGACTCGATCAACAAGAACTTGGGTTATGTTCTATAATGAAAACAAGCTAATGAATGTTATTATCTATGTAACGGATATAATATTAGAAGCTAGCTTGGTAAATTAAGTTTTAATAGCAAAATGAACCGACACTAAACTTGAGGGACCAAAGTTGTCAATATGATAAGTGGGTTTTATTAATGCAAAAATAAAACAATAAAAACACACATGATGTGTGTGTGTGCGTATATACATCAGGAGAACACATCTCCTTCAACCTCCAACCCTAAACACTCAAGAACATGCTTGAATCCAAGCCAAATCAAGGGGCTTTTCGATGCTCTAGCAAGAAACAAGTCATCTAAGGCCTAATGAACATCAAGGTACCTTCTATTTGATGTAATTTGATGTTAATACCCGTTTTTGATTTGGTCAAAAACTAGGGTTTTGATAAAACGTGAAATTTATGGTTAAAAGAGGTTGCTCTAGTCTTGGGGAACCTCAAACATACCTAATTTAGTTACAAATCACACTTAATATGTGTATTTGGTTTTGATCATATGATTATGTTCATGTGTAGAATTTGGGGTTTAACCTCTAGGTTGAATCCACTCATATCTAGTAACCTTTTGTGACTCTTAGAAGTTGTTGTATGAGAAATTTAGGCAAAATGGTCTAAATAATGTGTTATGATGATGATTAGGCAAATGGTGATGCTTTGGATATATCTTGAACTTTTGAAACTAAGTATATTGGTGGATGCACACCAAATGTTTGATGAAATGCCTAGGCGAGTTAATCTCAACTAGACATGTAAGAAAATACCTATGGATTTAACTAGTAATGATAATGAATACATGATGTTATGGATAGTGAACAAAATTCCATATTATGTATTCTAATAGACAAGTTTGACTCATCCCCAAGTTAGGAATAACAAAGAGGGAGCAAACGGGTCAAATGGATGCAAGGCGAATGCGTATGGAAGCAAGAACGGATATGAGGTAAGTTTTACTTACACCAATATACTATAACATAGCTTAAATTGTTATAAACATTAGTTTTAGATCTTGAGTGTGAGATAAAGATAAACCCCAAGGGGTAGAATCTATTAAGTGGGTTGCCTTATGGGCGCTCAATACAAAATGTGGTTTATGACCTTAATCGAGATAATGAGTTATGACCAAATGGAGAAATCCATCAAACGGGTCAACTAATAAAGATATGTGAGAAATGATGTTTTAAATCCTAATTAAATCAATTGAATGGAGTCGTTAAGCATGATGTTAAATGGGTCAAGTTTGTGTCACTTGAACCATAGATAAAGATGTGGGTAACATAGCATTATGAACTAGGAGTCTAAACGGGTCAAATGGTGATGTCCTCACCATGTGAATCCAACACTTGATGCTTGTATTCCAAGCATTAAGATTCATAAAGTTAAACGGGTCAAATGGCAAGTTATTGCCATTTGAGTTCCGAGAAATTAACGTTGTCTATTTAGAAAGCATACAGGTAGATGCAATTGCGCGTGTATTCTTGATGTTAAGAATCATGGAGGATAAACACAAGGTATGGATATGGGTCAAGGCCACCCGGTAAGTCCGTAGTCAAATAAACGCCTTCGGCGAAGCAACATAGGTGATAAAGTACCCACATGAAGTGTGGGTGCAAATCAAGTAAGTTATTTCCATAACTATGTCTAATGCGCGCTAAGGCGCTTAGAATCGACCACATTAGAACAATCTTGAGAAATGTTGAAAATCTAAGTCCGTATGGACTTAGAAGTTTTTAAACAAGTCATTGAGTCAAAAACATTGGATTTGAAACAAGAAGTTTCGCCATGAATGGCTAAATTGAAAGATTTGGTCATGAGGGGCATTTTGGGGATTTAAAGGATTAATAAAGGTTGATTCTAAGAATCTAAGTCGTAATGAAACAAATCGGACAAACGCTTTTGTTGATCAAGTGTCTAATGACTTGACAGCTCAAACGGTATGCAATTTAAGTGGTCAAAAGTGCCTTGTTTGAATTAAGGCCTTAATGGGTCAAATTGGGTAAAAGTCGCCATAAACATTCAAAACTAAGAACCGGATCATGGCGACATAAACCGGACCATAATTTCAGTCAAACAAAGGTTTATTTAGTCGGCAAGTCATTACTTAGGCTTCGGGAATCATCAAATGCGGTTGCGACATGATTCCCACGCTTAAAAGCCACCAAAATTACATCAGAAGCTTCGAGCGGCCGCGCGAATAAACCGACCGGCCGCGCGAATAGACCTGCATGTCAGCACGATCTTTAAAATTGCATATAAAATCGTAGAAAAATCGTTAGGAGGCGTTCTTTATATGCCTGGAAAGCTCTCGGAGCGTAGAACAATTCTCATTTGAAAGTCGAAGTCAGATTTCGGGTTTTAAAAGGGGTAAGAGCGATCCGAACAGCTGCTGCGCATAAGTTGCAGCAGTTTGTTCTCCTGATAAAGGGCCGTTTGGCCTGGTTCGTTCCGTTTCGACGTGTAACGACTATCGTACTAGTTAAATGTTTCATTTGACCACTCACTAACCATTCTTTGTGTAATGGTGCTAGGTAAACATGTGATGGAAGTCCCGGAACAAGGATCAAGTCGCGATAAGAGCCGAACACGCCCGATCACTCATACAAGCTTCCGCACTAGAATCTAACGAACTCCCGTTAAAAACACAAACTTTATTGCATTCTTTTTGTAGCAATGATGTAAAATTTATTGGAACTAAACGTGTATGGGATTCATTAAGTTGGAATTTCATAATTTACCAAAGTTTTAATCGGGAGTGGTTTAAGTAAGGTCCAAACCCGTATGATTTGGGCGTTGATCGCGTGATTACGGGTTAGGGTCTTACATAAGAACCCTAACCCTAGGTTTAAATCCAATAACCCAATTAAGGAATGATAAACGATCTGTGATAAGGGGTTTTTATTCGGACAGTAACAAGTATCAAAACGGCACAAAAATTTGGAACTTACAATGAGTTATAACCGAAGAATGAAGCAACAAACTTGCGCGACCTTATGAACCGATTACAAGAGTTCCTGGTGCGCTATGCCTATTATTTTTGTGGGTTTGTTATGCTTAAAGGTGTAGAAGTGTCTGGGTACAAATGGATTATATAGGTGTTGGTGAAAAAAATCCGGTTATTGTTCGCACTTAAAGGTCCGGCGGTTACACACCATAAACGCGAGTTATTCCATCATTAATCACGATAAATACACCCTAAAATGGTTGGTATCAGTTATGTTTTGATGGAGAGATGATTTTCAATGTCATAAATTCGATTTAAGGCTTTAAAACGTGCTTTAATAGTTCGCCGGAAAGTTCACCGGATTCCGACCGGTTTTTCCAGCCGGAGACGCGATCTGGAAAGGAGAAGGTGGGAAATCTTTCTTTAAAACTTTTATGAAATGTCAGGATCAGTCCCTGGGGTTTTACTTGGAATATTATAAAAAAAAAACTCAATATTTCTTTGTAAAACTTAATAAGTTATAAACTTTTAAACCTTTTGAAAACTCAAATAATCCCCATGTGATATTCTATAAATTTTAATGTTTAAGATAAAAATAATAATATTAATAATAATACTAAGCTTTAATATGATTCAAGAGTTTATTAATTTAGGATAGGCAAAAAAAAAAATTTATAAGAACTGATCTTGTAAATGTATAAATACATGAAGGACTAATTTTGTCGAATCATAAAAAAAATGAAAGGGACAGATGTCACATAAGGGCGATTGGCCCCCAATCGCGTGTACAAGAGGCGATTGGGAGCCCAATCGCCAGTATGTCTGGCAATTACAATCCTATTCGCCACTTTGACTTCCCTAATCACCAGTTGACTTTTCCTAATTGCATGTTTGATTCCTAATCGTGTGTACTGCTGCTATATAGGTATTTTAACACCTCGAAACACGGATTGACACCTAGGAACATGTTAGAAACCCCGTGACATGTCCAATAACCTAGTTATACGTTTTCGGACCTGTTTATGCGTTAATTAGGCTTCATGCTAGATATAGTAAACTGTGATGCATACTAAGTGTTTGATTACATATGATTGTATGATATCTTGCCTTCGGCTAACACGTGGGATGTCGGTCATCAATGGGATGTCGGGTCTTATCTGGTGTGGTCGGTTTAAACGTTTAAACATCATTTCAAATGTACACGGTTATGGTCTGGACTGTTGGGGACTAATCAACCTACGGGTTGTTAGTCTAACACCTTATACGTTCGTCATGATAGGTCACCGGTATTTGGTGCCGTCTATTGAGCGGGTTTACTTATCTTAGAGGGGAAGCAGTATCAGGTGAGTTTCACGGCCACACTTTACATTTTTACATTTCGGGGAGACACATGCTTATACTTATTTCATAAATTATCATGTTATACTAGTGTTAATTCATTTACATACTGTACGATACGTAAAGTCCCGAGGGAAACCATGAATGTGCGAGACACAACGGGGGAAATGTGGATAGATCTATTGGGACTGACAGACCCCACTCGACGGTTGGAGGCCGGGCGGGTGCATATTGTCTCGGTCATAACGCTACCGTGGGACGGTAGTGCATTTCGCTTCGGGCAAAATCATATATTGTTGTCTGTAATGGTTTTCGGGTCGTAGTAGTATTATTCATGCGTCTAGCTAACGCTATCATTTCTAACATAGTGATAACAAGATGGCTTTCATTACTTAAATGTTTAACATAAAACCTGTGAACTCACCGGCATTATTTGCTGACGTTTTTAGCATGTTTGTCTCAGGTCGTTGAGGTAGCAGCATTTCATAGGCGCACGGAGTCTCACGGCGTCTAGGATTCATATGCATCTTATTTAGCATTTTCAGACTTTTATACTTTTACTTTCGTGTTGTAATAAAGTTTTACGCTTCCGCAGCGATGGATCATTTATGAAAACTTAATGGTTTGCTTATGTCGTTTTTACGTATCATATAGTGTCGTTTATTGTGACCGTTGACTTAGATCCTGGTTTGTCACGCGCCTCGCGGTAAAACCCCGCATGTGGAATTTGAGGGTGTGACACATGATGACTTTTAGTTTACATGATGACATTTAGTTTAAAAGTTATTGTATATGTAATAAAAGTCTACGGTTAAAAAATACAATCAGACTCAAGGGCAACATCATGGCTATTGTCTTAATCAAGAGCAACCTCATGGTTTCTTTGATCAAATGTCATGGTTTCTTTGATCCGCGCATACAACACAAACTTCTCCTTCACACCTATGGGTGTCTCATTAGACGAAACAATCGCCAACATGAGAAATGACATACATACGTTCGGAGCATATTCGGTGATATACCACAAAATCAACCAGTTAGTACAACAGGATGGCAAACCCATCCCACACGCCATTCTTTATTTTTTTATGGCTTCATTTATAGTATTTAGCTACTTTTTTTTTCCTAGAGATTGAAATCTTGTCTTCTGATTCAAGTTTTTAGTATTCTTTCGCATCAATTTTTATTTTTTATTCGTGCTTTCAATATCAAAGGACTTCCACCAAAATAATTATCACACAAGAATACATGATGACTTTTAGTTTAAAATTATTATATATGTAATAAAAGTTTACGGGTGCAGCCCCGCCGCAACGCGCGGTTCCTGCTAGTTATCATAAGGCCCCTTAAAAAATGTGTAATGGTTAAAGCTACTTAATGCACTTTTTAGTTATTACTTTCCATATTTTTTTATCTTATTTGGGCATTATACTATAAATGCCTCACCCTCTTAATGCCCATATAATGCCAAAGGGGATGGTGTTGAGGGCATTATCATGCTTATTCATGCCCCTATAATGCCCATTACACATGGTCTTAATGTTTCTTTAAATTAAACGAGACGACACAAATAGACTTGTTGGCAGTTTTTGGTCAAAATCTTTAAAACAAAATAAGGTCCATTAAAGACTTTTCAGTTTTCATGCAATTATTTTTTGGGAAAATGGCCAAAATAGCCCGTTGACTGTGTGTTTTGCAAGAATAACCCTCTCCCCCTCTTTGGAGAGAGGGGTCACGGTTCCCAACACGTCTGAGGCGTCTCCCGAGAGGCTTCCCATTTCAGCCAACAGAGGACCGCCACGTGTCGTTGTTGATCCCGAGACAGACCTGAGACGTGAGACAGACCTGAGACGTCTCCGATGACGTCTCAGAGACGCCTCCGGTGACGTCTCGGGAGACGCCTCCGGTGACGTCTCGGGAGACGCCTCCGGTGACGTCTCGGGAGACGCCTCCGGTGACGTCTCGGAAGACGCCTCCAGTGACGTCTCGGAAGACATCTCCGGTGACGTCTTGGAAGACATCTCCGGTGAAGACGAAGAACAAGAAAAAAAAACAGTAAACTTCGTCGGAGAAGACGGAGAACTCACCGGAGAAGACGAAGAACTCACCGGTGCTTCACCGGTAACCATCATTGTCTTCATCCTTGTCCTCTTTCAAGGTACCACTAACCATATATAAATATTGGCTGGCCGGCCACGACTCTTCGGTGTTCCAGAAGAGAAATAGATATGACATAATCAAAGATCGTTCTCCGTGGACTTCCCACTGATGTCTCCCTTCTGTTTTTTTTCCGGGTGACGTCTCCGGTGGTTTTCCGGTGACCTCTCCGGTGATGTCTCAGGAGTTCAAATGAGGAGACGTCTCCAAGACGGGAAAGGAAAAGCTGGGAATAAAAAATAATAAAAATGGACACATGGCGCTCAGTGGTTGGTCAAACGCCGAAGCCTCTTTGAGACTCCTTAGATGCCTTGGAACTTGTGACCCGTCTCTCCAAAGAGGGGGGAGAGGGTTATTCTTGCAAAACACACGGTCAACGGCTATTTTGGCCATTTTCCCTTATTTTTTTGTTTGAATTGTTTTGACTTTTGTTTCATATTGCATAGAGTCACTTCATAGCCGCCTTTGTATTTTTCTTTCATCTGGTACGCTAGGTCTGAACTTGGTAGCCAGTTTTAGTCAAAATCTTTAAAACAAAATAAAGCGCATTAGAGACTTTTTCATGTAATTTATTTTTCGTTTCAATTCTGATGGAGTTGTTTTGATCATTGTTTCACATTGTAGTCGGTCAATTAAGAGCTGCCTTTGTATTCTTCACTTGGTGTGCTAGGTCTGGATTAGTTGTGCAGTTTTAGACAAAATATTTAAACAAAATAAAGTATATTAAAGACGTTTTAATGCAAATTATTTTTTGTTATTATTTTGATGTAGTTGTTTAGACTTTTGTTTCCTCACAAAAAAAATAATAAATAAATAAATCTTACTTGAAATATACGCAACAAACTCTTAAACTTTTGTTTCTAAACGTTGTTAATTGCTTCCGTATTTTGTATCCTGGAAGACAGACATATTCTATTCAAAGATCGATTCGTTATCTAATTCAAGGTATCCGTGTTGAGCATAAATCCTCAACCAATAACAGATAGCTTCACCATATATGTAGTTGAAGGGGTAGGGTCCCAATTCCTAGCGCAGAGACGGACCCTACCCCACAACATCATTCTCACAAAACCTCCGTGGAGAAACAAGCCACTTGAAATGGCCAAGTATGTGAAGATAACAAGTCTTCGTGGAACTCCTTTCGCTGAGTCTCAACCTCGGCGGAGCCAAATTCTTACAAGATCACATGTGGAGTGCAATCCACCTGCGCGAGACCATGAGCCCAACTTAGCGATGGTCTCCCGCGAACAAGTCACAGCCTGATGCGTGTCAGGCCTGGCCCGCCAGAACGATGCGCCAACAGGGAAGGTGCAACCCCCCTTGGCTCCACTTGCTGCACTGTTCCCTTTGGTGTCAGGCGTCACTTCAGACAATCTTCTAAAAGGAGCAGGCTGATGCCGCTTGACACAGACTGACGCAGACAAAGTGTAAGACCCTAACCCGTAATCACGCGATCAACGCCCAAATCCTACGGGTTTGGACCTTAACTAAAAACCACTCCCGATTAAAACTTTGGTAATTATGAAAACCCAACTTAATGAATCCCATACACGTTTAGTTCCAATAAATTTTTACATCATTGCTACAAAAGAATGTATTAAAGTTTTTGTTTTTAACGGGAGTTCGTTAGATTCTAGTGCGGAAGCTTGATGAGTGTTCGGGCGTGTTCGGTTCTTCTCGCGACTTGATCCTTGCTCCGGGACTTCCTTCACTTGTTTACCTAGCACCATTTCACAAAAATGGTTAGTGGGTTGTCAATGATACATTTAAACTAGTACGGTATTCGTTACACGTTGATACGGAACGAACCAGGCCAAACGGCCCTTTATCAGGAGAACAAACTGCTGCAACTTATGCGCAGCAGCTGTTCGGATCGCTTTTACCCCTTCTAAAACCCAAAATCTGACTTCGACTTTCAAATGAGAATTGTTCTACGCTCCGAGAGCTTTCCAGGCATATAAAGAACACCTCCTAACGATTTTTCTACGATTTTATACGCAATTTTAAAGTTCGTGCTGACGTGCAGGTCAAAGCGCGCGGCCGCTCGGCCTCTGTGAGCGGCCGCTCGAAGCTTCTGATGTGAATTTGGTGATTTTTAAGCATGGGAATCATGTCGCAACCGCATCTGATGATTCCCGAAGCCTAAGTAATGACTCGCCGACTAAATAAACCTTTGTTTGACTGAAATTATGGTCCGGTTTATGTCGCCATGATCCGGTTCTTAGTTTTGAATGTTTATGGCGACTTTTACCCAATTTGACCCATTTAGACATTTAACTTATCCAAACACCATTTGACCATGCGCAATGCATCTAGTTCATGTTGTCAAGTCATTATACACTTGATCAACTAAAGTGTTTGTCCGATTTGTTCGTTATGATTCCGATTATTAGATTTATCCTTTAGTAAATCTTTATAATTTCCCAAAATGCCCCTCCTAGCCAAATCTTTCGATTTAGCCATTCGTGGCGACACTTCTTGATTGAAACCCATTGTTTTGGACTCAATGACTTGTTTAAAAACTTCTAAGCCCATACGGACTTAGATTTTCAACATTTCTCAAGATTGTTCTAATGTGGTCGATTCTAAGCGCCTTAGCGCGCATTAGACATAGTTATGGAAATAACTTACTTGATTTGCACCCACACTTCATGTGGGTACTTTATCACCTATGTTGCTTCGCCGAAAGCGTTTATTTGACTACGGACTTACCGGGTGGCCTTGACCCATATCCATACCTTGTGTTTATCCTCCATGATTCTTAACATCAAGAATGCACGCGCAATTGCATCTACCTGTATGCTTTCTAAATAGACAACGTTAATTTCTCGGAACTCAAATGGCAATAACTTGCCATTTGACCCGTTTAACTTTATGAATCTTAATGCTTGGAATACAAGCATCAAGTGTTGGATTCACATGGTGAGGACATCACCATTTGACCCGTTTAGACTCCTAGTTCATAATGCTATGTTACCCAAGTTTTTATCTATGGTTCAAGTGAAACAAACTTGACCCATTTAACATCATGCTTAACGACTCCATTCAATTGGTTTAATTTGGATTAAAACATCATTTCTCACATATCTTTATTAGTTGACCCGTTTGATGGATTTCTCCATTTGGTCATAACTCATTATCTCGATTAAGGTCATAAACCACATTTGTATTGAGTGCACATAAGGCAACTCACTTAATAGATTCTACCCCTTGGGGTTTATCTTTACCTCACACTCAAGATTTGAAACTAATATTTATAACAATTTAAGCTATGTTATAGTATATTGGTGTAAGTAAAACTTACCTCATATCCGTTCTTGCTTCCATACGCATTGCTTGCATCCGTTTGACCCGTTTGCATCCCTAGTTCTTGTACCTACTTAGGGATATGTCAAACTTGATTATTAGAATACATAACATGGATTTAATTCACTATCCATAACATCATGTATTCATTATCATTTCTAGCTAAATCCATAGCCATTTTCTTACATGTCTAGTTAAGATTAACTCATCTAGGCATTTCATCAAACACTTGGTGTGCATCCACCAATATACTTAGTTTTCAACATTCTAAGTTTAACCAAAGCACAACCGATTGTCCAATTGACATCATAACATGTTATTTAGGCTTTTTAGCCAAAATTCCTCATTAAGAAAACTCCTAAGAGTTAACTAAATCATTAAACATAAAGGGTTTCAACCTAGAGGTGAAACCCCAATTTTCACATATTCACATAATCATATGAGTATAATCAAATACACAATTAAAATGAAATTCATAACCAAATTAGACTTGATTGAGGTTCCCTAAGGTTAGAAAAACCTCCATCAACATAAACCTTCACGTTTTTGTGAAAACCCTAGTTTTTCACCATGATCAAGAATGAATCTTACATCAAATTAAGCCAAATAAAAGGTACCTTAGGGTGATTGAACCTTAGATACTTCGTTTTTGTGTAATGCATAGGCTTCCCCTTTGATTTGCCTTGAGTTGGAGCAAGAAATTGGAGGTTTAAGGTTTGGTTGGTGAAGGAGTTTGATCTCCTGATGTGGAGATCGATCAACACACACACACAAGTGTGTTTTTGATTTTATTAAATTTTATTAATAAAACTAGTTTTACCACATTGGCAACTATAGTCCCTCCAAATATCCCCGAGTGTCATTTTCGTATAAAAACTAACTCATAAGCTAGTTTCAAACACCTTTTATTAATTTATAAACATAATATTATTAACTAGGTTATTTCCATACTAGAATATAACCTATATTCTTATACTCTAAGTCTCGTGTAAATATTTTGCTAATCACGCCTAATGGCGTAGTTAGGCGAACGAATGGTTTTGGGGTGTTACACAAAGAAAGATCCGCCTCCAGCCAATAACAACGTGCCACGTGGACTAATGGCAGGGCAATGCACTTTTCTTTCTCTTGCATTTATTACATTTAGTTTGATCTCAATTTCCTTAGTCCATTACTAACTAATTGGGCCGAAAGGAAGGCAAGCCCATAACTCGGGCCCAGGCCCATCGTCGTGGTTATGGCTAAATGGTAACCGACCCGAGTAACCTCTATAAATAGAGCTATCACCTCCTTTGCCAAGAATTCCACTCTCTCGAGAATACACCTACACTTATCGGGCCAAACCACCATTTTTTTGTCTGCTATCATGAGTCTCTTGAGACTCTCGGCGGTCACCTCCTTTCACAGGGCCCATTGATTATTTACAGGTCTCAGATCCAGCCATGATGTGGAGCAAATGATTATATCCTATAGCAAACACGAGTCACCACCCCAAGTACCTCCTGTGAAGTAAGCACCACACTCATTGTTACTCATTGTTTCTTCAACAGTACTTTTAGTTATTCAGTTGTAGTCATGTATTTTAATTTTTAGCTTTCACTATTTAATATTTATTAAATTAGCATTAGTTGGATACTTATTAGGAAGATTTGGATTGTCTCATGTGTAGGGGTATTAAAAAACAACTGAATCCTAAAATCCAATCCAAATTATCCGGTATCCGAATTTTCTGATTCAGATATTGATTTGAAAATTTTCAGATATTCGAAATATCCGAAAATCTATAAATTTATTTTTATCGCATATCTGAAATATCCGAAAAGTATCCAAAAATATCCGAAGTATCCAAAAATTTATATTTTGGAATCCGATTCACTATCCGATCGGATATCCGGAATTTTGGATATTCAGATTTCGGATATCCGAATTTTAGATACGGATTCAGATAGTGAAAGTAGGTATCCGAAAATTTCAGATATCCGGTTTTGAACACCCTACTCATGGGAGTGGCATGCAGGAGATCAAAGTTATTAATTAATTAATTACGACTAAGTTATAACTTTTGTTCTTTACGTTTATACCAAAGTTCAAATCATGTCCTTTGCCTTCAAATTGACGAGTCTTGTACTTTATGTTTGAAAATCTTGCATGGTTTATCCTTTGGTCGTAACCCAGTTGTTTTTTTACCGTTAAGTTGGGTCATGTGCAAGACACATTAGGGCATATTAGTCTTTTCACCGTATATAAAAATAAAAATAATCATTTCTCTCTAAACACTCTTGCTTGATCTCTTTCACCTTCTGGATAGTTCAAACTCAGAGATAATAGTTCTAGATTCACCAAATTCATCAACGATTGGAGTATTTTACCGACTTGGTTAAACGGATATGTTTTGCGAGATATCAAGCTTAACCGGCTTCGAGCAGTCTGATGACAGAACTAGTCCGATGAAGACTATTATTTCTTAAACCACTGGTTCATATTAAAAACAAGCTTCGCAAATCTAAAAATCGAGATGTTGGGGATGGTTCTTCATAGAATTGAGCCATCAATTGAGATGGGGTTGATGGCGGCGACGGTGAAGGGTTGAGTCTGACGGTGGATGTGGTTGGCTCATGTTGTGACACCCCCCGCATTTTCAGGCTCATACTTTAACTAAAATCTAGTTAACTTGCACTTACATTCACAGCATGTTATTTAACTAGGGTTAGTTAGTTGAGTCACACGTTGCACAGTTATAGGTTAATAACTGCATAAGAAGGTAATTCGGGAAATTACTGGACTACGTACACGAGTATCGAACCCTGAACGTTGGTGAATCGAGAAAATAGATAATCGTGAAATAATTGTTTGATATTATTTGCAATTACATGTTTGTGTGAAACTATGTGTAAATTATTGTGTGATAGGATAGTTCGGGTCTAAAAACATGGGGTTACGCTTTGGTGGGGTCCAAAATAACTATTAAAACGAAGAAAACATACAATACGCTGAACCAACTCGCCTAAAACGGGCCATGTCTACCCAAACGACCGTTCGACTGTGTGTGAACGACCGTTCGGCAAGGATTCGAGGGGAAACCGACTTAAACCCACTATTTAAGCGATCTTAAGCTTCATCTTTCTCATAAACTCAACCCTAATCGTCCCCTACAGCCTCCATACGAAAAATATAACCCCTTAAATATCTCCTAAGGCTCAAGAACTCATTCGGGTGACTTGGAAGGTGTTCGGTTGTGTTATTGAAGAGCTTTAGGTATAATACCTGATATCTTGTGTTTTAATATTCTCTATTATGTTTTAAAACACCATAAACAAGTTTGTCTAGGTCTGATATAAGTTTATAAGGATTAAAACATGAGTTTTTTAAAAGATTAACATGTTAAACATAGAGTTCTATGATTGTTATTTGATATGCTTGCATGTTATTGTATGATGATGATTGTTGAACATGTAGGGTTTATAGAGGAAGTTTTTTTTGATGAATCTTCCATGCTTTGATCATGTTAATGTATGATAGGTCTTGTATGATGTTTATTTGATGTTCTTGATCGATAATATACACCTAGGACATAATACATATGTCAACTTGTAGGCTCTGTAACGTGATCTTAAACTATTTGTTTTGATTGTTTCTTGTTGTGAACATGTTGTATGTGGTCTTAGCTTTCTGGAATGTATAAGATTGTGCAATTTGGTTATTGTTTGATGTGTTTTTGAAATTTGAAATTTTATACAAACATGGGTCAAAACTGATTTTCGGGTTACTGTTCTGGGTCAACTTTAAACGACCATAACTCGAGTTTTACAAGGAGTTAGGTCAAGAAATTTGGTCAGTAGATAGATACATGGATAATTCGGCTTTTCTAAGTGGATTCATCCCGTTTAGATAAATACACGATTTTTGGGAATTTTTCTTGTAAACTGACCTGATGTGAATGTTTTCAAAACCTAGCTGTAGTAAACAATTATTCATAATTTTTCTAAAAGGTTTTATCATGAAACAAAAATATGGGCATGAATATTCAATAAAATTTTGAGTCTAATATTTGCGTAAGTATTTTTCATAAAATCGTTTTGATTGTGCATAATCTGTCCTAAAAACACAGATTATGACATACGTGTATAAGTGTTTATTTGAAGGCTTGTATGACTCGGTTATGACTTTAGCTTCTATGCACACTTGTATGATATGTATATGATGTGTATAACTGATATTAAACATAATGTTCACCAACAGGTTTGTAGGGTTACTTGTGCATGTAGTTACACTAAGTGTCACTTAAACGTTTTCATATTATTTAACGTCTTGGACAAACGAGTTTTGTTGTGTGTTGTGCATACACATATACTCACGTAGTGGCACATATAATAAGGAGTCAATAGCACGTCCTTATTACTTGCGGATTAGGATTTAGCTTATTGCAACCTAAGGTGACTTTCACTACTTTTTCTCAAAAGCATGTGTCTTGGGTTTGGAGACAACACATTAATTCCTGGTTGGGAATTACGTACTTTCTAGTCCAGTTTGGGACTACATTCTATTCCGGGTTTGAGATACATTGATTCACAAGGTGAATCAGATTTTACTAGTTCACATCTTTTGTCCTTGATGAACTAAACCACACACTATCATTGAAGTCCTACAAATACCGAATGAGTTGTCGGGTTGGCAAGCAGGTTACTAGTTGATAGCGCTATTAGGTTTGACAAACCTCACACCGTACTTGGGAGTGCGGGAGTGAACTGTGACTTAACACATTATCATTGTTGATAGGCAATGATGTGAGGCACTTTTCTCACTGATGTGAGTACACGTTAATTAGCAGTTCGGTATTACCTGTGTTTAGTTATCATGAGTGGGTTAGCTACCCCTGGCATACGATGAACTACTTGACTTACATGGTTTTGGTAACCAACACTTTTACTTACATTACTTTGTGAACTCACCAACTTTATGTTAACACATGTAGTATGCTTTTGCAGGTCGCTAGATTGGAGCACGCTTAGGTCATGCATCATGTTTTTCATGGGACATTGAACACTTTAAACTATCGTTTATTATTTACTTACTATTACTTGGTTTGGACGCGTTTGTTTTGCGCATAACTATTTACTTAACTGTTTTGGTTTCGCTTTTGCATTTTCTTAAAACTTATGGTTGATTTCTAAACTTGGTTTTTTGAAAACGAACTAAATGGTTTGGGCATTTAGAGTCGTTTATATGACTTATGACTATGGATCCTGGTATGTCACGCGTCTCGCAGTAAAAACCCCGCAATGGAAATTTAAGGGTGTGACACATGTAGTAGTGGAGGATTACAAATTGGGATGTTAAAAGGTGGTCGTGGTGGTTTCAGGTTGGGTGGTGGCAGGTGGTGTGGTGGTTGTCGGAGGTTTTAGGTTTTAGTTATTTTAATTTATTTTTGTTTTATTCAATAAATTATTTTCAAAACAAAATGGTAAAATGATTAAAACTAACAAGGAGCTAGAGGACAAAGAACTACAACAAAAAAAAAATAACCTAAAAATGAAACATACACCGATCTTTCCAAGCTAGACCATTATCCAATGAGAATGGCATCAACCGCAAATAGAAAATAGGAAATAATCAGACCATTTTTTGGCGTTGTGAAACCTTAAAAAATACCCGATGTATTGGCCTTGTTCATCATCTTAAAAAAAAACTGCCATGCAGATAATAAACAAGAAAGAAGAGAGAGGATCACCCTGCCTTAAACCCCTTTAGTAATTGAACTCAAAAGATGGTGAACTATTCAAAAGGATCGAAGACATGGCCGATGAAAGAATACTATTATCCATTTAATCATAAAGTTCATTTGCTCTTATTGAATCAAGAAAGCTCCAATTGATATGGTTTGAAAGCCTTCTCAAAATCTATTTTGAAAAATCAGAGCCTTGTTTTCATCTTTCACCCATGACAAAATTTCATTAACAATCAATGTCCGTCAAGGACTTATTCATTATTATACCTTGACAATAGTGTCCAAATACGTAAAACACTATATATAATATTATATAAAGTTTTACATCTTAAATATGTGTTCCGGAAAGTTTGATGAAAAATGGATCTTTTCCACTGATATGCCATTTGCATTAAATGACAGTATTGTTTATATATACAAGGATTTTTCTCATACTAGCTATCTTGTGTTTTTAGGCCATGGAATTTATAATTTTTATATCTTTATTGTTACTATTGATTTTGATTCCCAGTTTTTGCCTGTTCCGGCATAACAAGTATAACAATCGACTACCACCGGGTTCGTTGGGGTTGCCAGTGGTAGGGCAAAGCCTCGCCTTTTAAAGGCCTTGAAAGACGACCAAGTCGATAAATGGTTTCGTGAAAGAATAACAAACCATGGCCCCGTTTGGAAAGCAAGTCTTTTTGGATACCCAACGGTTGCTTTGCATGGTCCAACCGCGAATAAGTTCATATACACTTGTGATGGGAATCTACTTACCAACACTCAACCACCATCAATCAGCAGGATATTGGGTTCCAAAAATATAATCGAGTTGTCCGGTAATGATCACAAACGAGTTAGAGCGGCCCTAAGTTCGTTTCTTAAGCTTGAAGTGTTGAAGCAATATGTTGCAAAAGTAGATGAAGAAGTCCAACATCATCTTCTAACTCATTGGCATGGGAAACATGAAGTACAGGTTAATAATTGTACTTTATTAGTTTTATTAATTATCACGTGCGTGTGTTGCACACAGTTATTTTTTTTGAACGACAAATTTTATTACACCTTAATTTCACATAATCTAGCACCTAGAGTTATTAACATTCTAAATTACAATTGTGTAGGTGCAACCCTTGATGAAGATCTTAACATTCAACGTAATTTGTTCGCTTCTTTTTGGGATTGAAAGAGGACCCAAAAGAGAAAAAATGCTACCACATTTCCAAGATATGATTGAAGGTGTGCTGTCAATTCCAATCAATTTACCTTTCACTCAATATAGTCGCGGCATCATAGCAAGGAAGAAACTTGTACCAATGCTTATGCATCTTATACGCGAGAAAAGAGAGGCACTTGAGGATAAAAATCAGCCGAGTGATCCTCATAAAGATCTAGTAACTTTGTTACTCAGCATTCGTGATGATGATGGCTCAACAATGATGTCTGAGGAGGAGATAATTGACAACATCGTCGTTGTGATGATTGCCGGATATGACACAACCTCAGTCCTTCTTACCTTCTTGATTAGACTTTTAGCTAATAACGAATCTATCTATTCCACTATAGTTCAAGGTAAACCGTTTTGTCTCAATTTTTGTTGTTATAATTGAATAAACATATATTAAAAATGCACCCACTTATGTCAAACATGTATAGTTCGGGAGCTTAGGCCGTTGGGTATATTTTAACTCTTTTCAACTACAATCACAAACTTTTTCTCATTTCACTCCACATCATCTCAAAGAATGGTTTAATCTTATTAATCCATCTAACCCTATTATTTAGTGATTTTTGGTTTAAAAAAAGAAACAATATTAATTCATTCTCTTAATATCTCGTTAACATGTTAACAAATAATATCTTTAACGCCCTTTAACGCAAGGAGGGAGTGATGTGCAACGCCCATTAACACACCATGTCACCTTAATTTAATGTCGTTTGTGTTAATGTATACCCCATGGCCTTAGTGTTAATATATATATTGTTTATGCATGTAAGAAACATTAATGCGAATAGAAATCAATTCAAATTCTTCTATCAAACTAAGGTTATTTATTTGAGATCCCAGAACAACAAGAAATTGCGAGTAATAAAGTATCCAATGAAGCTTTAACACGGAAGACCTCACCAAGATGAAGTATACATGGAGAGTAGCAACTGAGATGATGCGGGTATACCCTCCTGTAAGTTTAAGCTTCAGACGAGCTAAGCAAGATATTGAGTATGAAGGATTTATAATTCCAAAAGGATGGCAGGTATGACATAATAGATTAATCAATTGGGATTTAAGATACAAAACCTTAGATAATTGAATTCATATAGTTATATGTTTCTAGGTGTTGTTATCAGCCTCCATGACGCATATGGATGATGGCATTTTCCAAAATCCAACCATATTTGACCCTACTCGCTATGAGAAACACACACCACCACCTTTTAGTTATGTGGCGTTTGGAGCTGGACCGAGGATGTGTCCTGGTATTGAACTTGCAAAAATGGAAACATTAGTCATGATGCATCGTCTAGTGACAAGCTTTACTTGGGAGCTACTTAAGAAAGACGAATCCTTCAAGAGAGTTCCAATGCCAGAATTTGATCAAGGTTTGTTAGTCCGAGTCAACCCTCTTAAAAGAAACCATGTGGTCATAGAAAACAAATGTTTGTAGAAGTGTCTTTGCATCTTCTTCAACCTGTTTTTATGGACTTGCATTTGAAGTTTATGTGGTACTATATACTATATAGTTAATTTCATGGACTTTCTTTGGCCATGCACTAGTCCACATGGTGGGTTTTACCTATGGACTATTAATTAGAGAATATGACTATGTATTTAAATAATCAAATGACGACTTTGATACATATATATCGTGTTGAGTATTGTCAAGAAGTATTATTATGTTAACTGTTTTCATCAGGTGTGTATTTAAATCTTGTGTGTGATAAGCCAAGAAACGCTCTAGTTTTTAGGCTAAAAATCAAGAGTAAACACACGGGAGGATTGACTATGTTTTTAGTAAAAAAATTCAGGAGGAAAATGCGTTTTTGTGAACTAATATTTAACCGGTAAATAGTATAGCTTGTTTGTAATATAAAATGTAATTTTTTTAATGTTGTTTAATCGATCATCAGACATCCAATATTCAATATCATGGACTACTCCCCACCCCCACAAAACATCTTGGTAGTGTGAATAATGAAAAAAAAAAGTGTGCTTACGTGACGCCTACATGACAGTGGTTTTTTTTTTCACATAAAGCCCCAATGGATCCCGTATATCCTATCTTCCATCCCCAACCCATTCTCAAGTTTGAGGGAAAACAACAAAAAAACATAGAATATTATCCATATCCCATCCTCATCCCCTGTATCTTGAAAGGTGGGTCGTCAGCACATATTTCATTAGTTAGGACTGGCCAATAGTCAATACTTTAGATTATTTAAATCCATTACTTCTTTTAAAATTAACATAATATAACCTTTTTTATATCAAGTTATGACTCCAATCCTCACTACCAAAGTTGGGAGTCCAACTTAATCAATCTAGATGTTGATTAATAACCCACTAATTCTGCTATTTATATTCAAGGTTTTTTATATGCCTGCATGTTGTAGATAAATGTATTTGTTTTCCACGTTTTAATCTTCGAGGTTAGAAATTGTCAACATGATGTACACATCATATGTGTAATCTAAGCCCAGGTTTGTTCTGGTCAAGATGCTGATGTTGGGTTTTTGTGTATGGCTAGCTTTTGATTGTCAAATGACTTTCAACTTCAAGATTCAAAAGAATAATTAGCTTTGTATATAGCATGATAGTTGCATTTTACTATACAAACAAGAGGTAAAATACAAATGCATTTATGGTAAACAGTTGGATAATTTGCTTACCCTATGTTTCCGAGTTCACTAAGCAAAAGAAAAGAAATCTCTAAGAAAAGAAATGGAGAGATTTCTTTCTCTTTCTTTTCCACTCTTTTCCTCCTTTTTCTCTCTTTTATTTCCTTCAATTTCTTTCCAATTTAGAATGATATAATTTTGCCTAATTTTCCCTTCTTTTCCTTCTAAAAATATATATTTGAAACACACATTTCTTTTCATCCTTTCATTTCCTTCCTTCAAAAAACTCTGAAACACAACCAAACTTTTCTTTTCTTTCATTTACTTTCTTTTTTCTCCTTAAGTGAACTCAAGAACACAACATTAGTGATGGATGAAGACTTGATACTATTTTCATTTGTTAAACTGTGTGTAACACGAGTCATAACTTATTTACACTAAGTGTATGTGTAGTGGGGGATTTCATGAGGCTTTAATAATAATAATATCATGGCTTGCAATCATCGAAGTTGGTGCATAATCTTCAGCAACCTTCAACATCACCATTAGCCCTTCATCTCCTTCCAATTGACAGGGCTTCCTCTCGCTACCAACATAACGTTTTACCCCATAGCGCCCCCATAACGTCGGTGAGGACGGTGTTCCTGACGCTGTGAGGGTACAAAACGTCAGCCATGACTACGCCAGTCGCCCGAAATACGTATGGGCCCTCCATTGGATTGGTCGTGAGGGTTTGTTCATAGTGTGGGACTCCCATATACAGTCGGGCAGAAATGTTTGTTACGCGTTAAAAAAAAATTAAATGTTTTATTTCACACGATCATGATCCTATTCTCAAACCATGTGATAGGTTACACCACGTCACAACCATCTATAATTGGTACGTACACATCACGCGCCTAATCAACTACTTTCTTAAAAACAAATAACTCCATTATTAATACACAAAAACACACCATCTTTGAACCTTTTTATTCAGCAGTACATCGTGCATCACTACTTGTACATTTCTCTCTCTAATAACTCCAAGATCCATCCACACCCTTCTCTCTCTCTACATTACATTACATCAGATCAGTCTTTTTGTATCAAGGTTAAAAAATGGCACAAGCTGTTGAAGATTGGTACAAACAGATGCCTGTTATCACTCGATCTTATCTCACTGCAGCAATTGTTACAACCATTGGTTGTTCTCTTGAGGTTGTATTCTCTTAAAGTTTTTATTTTTTTTGTGGGTTTTTGGTTTTAGGAATATTTGAATGATGATTCTTGATTTATTAATTTATTAGGTTATTTAGGCCTAAAGTTTTTATTTTTTTTATTTTTTTATTATGTGGGTTATGAGATGGATGGATGTTTTATTTGATTGTATGATTTGGGTATTATATAAATGTTATAAAGAGTTGAATTCTTGGGTTTGTTGGTTTTGTAAAGTAGGAATTTTTTTTTTATTTTTATTTTTTTTGTGGAAGAATAAGTCTTTTGGTTGATATTGTGCATTGAGATACATGAATTCAATTGGATGAAAAACTAGAGGGGATCTTTTGAGGAATTGAATCACATGTTTGTAACCAAGTCTGATACACCAGTGCGGGCCCGGTTAAGACAACGTAGTAGTCTGGGGCAGACCTTGGCTAGGGCTGCCGATTAGGCATTGTGACATTGGGTCATTCATGTGAACGTCACCGTTCAATAAAAAGATTGTCTTTTTCTAGTGGTTTCTTGGTGTCTAATGGCTTAAGAACTTCATTTACGTGATGATAAAGACCGTTTCGAGATGATCAATCTCCCAAGAATTAGACAAGAAGGGAGACACTCATTTAGAGCAATTTTCTATATTTCATTCATACTTTTAATAAACTCATGAGCTCCTTTATATAGGCTTACAAATAAAAAGACAATGAAGTAACTAACATGATCATGGAGCACTAACTCACTTAACTAGGCTACAAAGAATAGGAACACACTAGGATTTGATGATAGGGCTTATGAACTTTGAATGGAGTGAATTTTTTGAGTTGATTGTATGTTATCGGAGGCGAAACTTATTCAAGTTCAGGATTTTAGACTAATACCATTGAACATTTTAGATAATTACAAAGATGGCATAGGGAAACTGTTTGTTGGAACCATCCACGAAGATGCACCGAGCATGTACTCGTCATTATGATGATTTTATGCGTGGCATTTTAGATAAATATGAAAGGAAAGTAAAGATAGTAGTATACCTCTTTAACTTTATTTTTTGTTACTTTGTGCAGATCATTTCTCCGTATAACTTGTACTTGAATCCTAACCTTGTTGTGAAGCAATACCAAATCTGGCGCCTGGTCACCAATTTTCTTTATTTCCGGAAGATGGGTAAGTGTTCTTTGTTCTTAGTTCCATGGTTTAAAAAAAACGGGTGAGGCGTACGCCTCGAGGTGCGCCTCGAGGCGAAACTCTAAGAAAACGAGTCTGAGGCGCGCCTCATGGGGTTCAGATTGTACATACGCCTCTTAGGGTTGAGGCTCTAAGAAAATGTGCGCCTCGGATGGTTTAGGGTGTTTTTTATGTGTTTTTTTTTTGTGTTTTAGACTTTTTAGGTCAATTTTTTTATTTTTGATGTGTATTTTTGATGTTTTAGACTTTTCTAAGTCAAGTATTTTATTTTTCATAGACACATAATTTTCATATTTATTTTTTGACTGCGCCCTGAGCTTACTCTCGCCTCATGAGTCGAAAGGAAAACGCCTCGAGGCTCGTTTCCGTTCTTTAAACAACAACCGCTGTCGAGACGTGCCTATGAATTTTTGTTTATGTTAGTATATGTGCATTTAAGTTTTAAACTGATATTGCAATTTCAGTTTGCAAATACTGGTTATGTTGTTACGGTTTTGTATCACATAGTGTCTAAATAATAATATTGGGAGAAGCAGGTAATGTGTTGCGGTAAGAGAACGGATTATTGAGATAAATGTAAAATTACCTAATCATCCCTAACTCTAAGCTCCGATTATCTGGTTTTTATTACTTAAAATTGCACATAAAGTTATATTTTTCACTAAGTATACATGTTACGTTTTCTAGGAGTAAAGAAAATACTTGCATATCCATTTTCATCATCTTGAACTAACATGATAACGTATTTGTTTTACAGACTTGGACTTCTTGTTTCACATGTTCTTTCTGGCTCGATACTGCAAACTTCTAGAAGAAAATTCTTTCAGGGGAAGGACTGCTGATTTCTTTTATATGCTCTTATTTGGGTCGACTGTCTTGACCACCATTGTACTTGTTGGAGGGATGATACCTTACGTATCAGAATCTTTCGCTAAGATTATTTTTCTTAGCAATTCTCTAACTTTTATGATGGTAATTTTTTAATTCTGTTCTATAGTTACTTTACATTATAGAGTTACTTGAGTTCAACTTTTTTTTTTTTTTTTTTTTTTTTTTTTTTTTCAGGTTTACGTATGGAGCAAGCAAAATCCATATATTCATATGAGCTTCTTGGGCCTCTTTACGTTTACAGCTGCTTACTTACCATGGGTAAGTTCCTGTCAATATGTGATTCCATTTACGTAATCTGAGGAGAAATAAAAACGATATAATGCTCAAAATGTGAATTTCTTTACGAATCTTTAACTCGAGTTTGCATAAAATGCTCGAATGGTCTTAATTAATATGTATTTTTTTTCACCTAGAAACAAAGGTGTTAATCTTTGATCTTCGGTTTTCTAAAACCTAAACGATGTAAAATACAATTTGAGTTTAAAGATTGTTAATCTTGTTATTCGCCTGCAGGTTTTGTTGGGATTCTCTGTTCTTGTTGGTGCTAGTGCTTGGGTGGATCTACTTGTAAGTCCCTAATATTTTGTTTTTATATGTTTCATGCTGTTAAGGCTGGATGGTGTGGAATGGAGCCCCTAGGGCCTCCATTCTGCCACCTCAGCGCCACATAGGCGCCACGTCAAAAGGGGGCTTTATTCCCCTATTCCATTAACACCCAGGAAATAGAATAACGCCCCTTTAATTTAAAAAAAAGGAAAGGAAAAAGAAAAAAAAATTGATTGGTTGAATCAAAGGGGGCCCACCAGACTACCCCACTAACCGTCATTATTGTGTTCAGTCCATGGTTTAAAAAACGGGTGAGGCGTGCGCCTCAAGGCGCGCCTCAAGGCGATTCGGTTGGAAAACGACTCTGAGGCGACCAGGGTGTTAGTTTGTACTTGCGCCTCATAGGGCTGAGGCGGTAACAAAAATTGCGCCTCACTTGCGCCTCAGGGGTTTTAGATGTTTATTTTTTATCTTTTAGAGTTTTTGTGTCAATTTCAACCATTCCTTGTCCTTTTAATGTGTGTTTTTGATGAATCTGATGATGAAATTAGTTAGTATTTCTTTTTTTATAAGATATATAATATTTATATTTATTTTTTAATTCCGCCTCGGGCTTACGCCTCGGTTCGCCTCGAGGCGTACGCCTCGTGAGGCGATGGGAAAACGCCTCGAGGCACGTTTCGGTACTTTTAAACCTTGGTGTTCACAATTGGTCAATGGCGCCCAGGAAATAGGGAGGGGCGCCATTTGATTTTAAGCTGAGGTGGAGGGGCAATAACGCCCTACACCACGCAGCCTATAGATGAATATTACTTGACAAATAAATATGTGAAGTACCCTCCAATAGTAACCATGTGGGCCCAAATAAAAATCATCATGAATTCATGAATGTAATTTCAATACTTCCCAAGTATATAGAATGTGACAGTTAAAATAATAAAAATTAATTTGTTGAAAATCACAGGGAATGATAGCTGGTCATGCCTACTATTTCCTTGAAGACGTGTATCCGAAAATGACTGGACGGCGACCCTTGAAAACCCCGTTATTTATCAAAAACCTGTTTGCTGATGACTCTGTGGTAGTAGCGCGTCCAGCAGAAGTGAGATTTGCAGCCCCACCTGTCGATGAAATAAGACGATGATCAGATCAATGGAAAGTTATAAAGAGAATTTCATGTAGAAATCTTTTTTTCTAGATGTCGAAGGGTAGTTAAGTGCATATAATTTTATGATGATTTGTAAAGAAATTTCGAAAAGAAAATAGTATAATGAGTGGTATTGTTCTTTATCAGCAGCAGCTTCTTGCCCATAAATGTTCCAATTTGTTAGTGTAAAATGCAACTACTAGGAACAGTAGATCTGTATATACTAAAGCCTGCTCAAAGTCCACCTGCAGGCCGAATTGATGCTAACGAATAGGGCGGTACAGTTCCGATCTCAATCAGCTGTTTCATACCGAATTACCCAAGAACCTGGACCAAGGCCGACCCGTTACAGTACATGGTTTGGTCTGGTCTGGTCTTCAGGTTCGAATTTTCAAGATTTTATAAAAGCCGATTTCGATGTAGCTTGAGGCGAGGATAAACCCAACAAATTACAAATCATCCCATTCCACCATATAGGCCGACGAAAACGTCTCAAAAGCAAGATTTATAAACCAATTCAGAAAGGGGTGGCAGCACAACTTGTTGCCTGTCTACCTTCTATTTTAATGTAACTTGAAAAGTTTTAGAAATGAAAATTTGTTTGATTAAAAAAAAAAAAAAAAAAACTTAAATGGGTTTAGTCTGGCACAACCCAAAAAGACCGAAACTCATTCGCTCTATAATGGTATGGTCTTTTCGCTTTGATATTTATTCCAGAGATCTCGCTAGAGGTGTACAACAAAACAGGGTTCAGGCCAAAACGTTTAAACGTTATAAATATTCTTGTCATCCTTGTGCAAAAATCCACGTGATATAAAATTATTTACACTTATAAATTTTCATCATATGAATAAAGGGGTGGCGGCGCAGTTTGTTGCTCGCCTACCTACGGTTCTTATGTAATTTATCATTTATTTTTAATGGAAAAATATTGTTATTATTAAAAAAAACGAGTATTAAAAAAATAATAATAAATAAATAAAACGTTTAAAAGTTTAATTAAATGGAAATATGATAATAATATAAAGTTTCAAAGACAGATATAACACAACAGGATCTGTGGCGCAATGGTAGCGCGTCTGACTCCAGATCAGAAGGTTGCGTGTTCGATTCACGTCAGGTTCAAACCCTGTTGGTCCTTTATTTTTTTTTTAATTTTAATCTTTATTAAAAACATATAATAAAATGATAAATAAAGTAGTTAATTAACAAACTGTCCGAATTTTGCTCCCACCCTCTCATTTTCAGACCAACTTAATTAATCAATCTTTTTTATGTATGTTTCTAATTCATATGTGACATCTTTGTTTCTAAGAATATTTCTCAATCCTCGTACAATGACAATCTAGTTTTCGACAAGAAAAGAGGTTCGTAGCATTGCGTTAAAACAAAGATCAACGAAAAGATATGATATGATATGTGTATGCACATCCGGAGATTGACAAGATGAGTCAAGACGACGAAAATGACATGCCAAAAGGTTAGTATTTTGTACGTTTGTGTTTCATTTGCGCGTATGCAGTTATTTTTGTTTCTCTATTTATGTTGTTAATGTGAATAGAAAATGTCGCGCAAAAGATGGTAGCCAATGAGGTGCGTAAACATGGGAATTCGGAGGTTGTAGCGAAGGCCTACACTTTTCATGACCTGGCCCACGCAACGGAAAATTTCAACCCTGATTTGCTCGTGGGCAAAGGTGGTTTCGGAAGGGTCTATAAGGGTCACCTTGGAGACAACAACCAAGTATTATATCTTTCTTTCGCTCTATCGTTGTAGATCACATGATGATGTTATGGGTTGATATTGTGAACTCATGTGTAGGTTGTCGCGGTTAAGCAACTTGATATGATCAAAGTACAAGGAAATCGTGAGTTTCTAGCCGAAGTTCTGACAATTGGTCGCGTTCAACACCCCAACCTAGTCAATCTTGTAGGATATTGTGTGAATGGGCATCAAAGGTTGTTGGTCTATGAATACATGGCAAATGGTTCATTAGATGATCATCTTTTTGGTAAATAGTCAGTTACTTTAAATAAAAAGTGTTATAAGTTTCAGGCATGTTGTCCTATTTATTGTATCTTTTATTTGTTTTGTTTCTCTGTGTAAAGATTTGGATGAGAAGAAGGCACCACTCGATTGGCATACGAGGATGATGATAGCGAAAGGAGTGGCGAAAGGGCTCGAATACCTGCATAACGTGGTTGACCCTCCAATTATTTATCGAGATCTAAAATCAGTAAACGTGTTATTCAACGAAGATATGAATCCTAAGCTCTCGGATTTTGGGCCAACAAAGATTCGCCGAAAACAAGGAGAAGATCATATTTCGACTAGAGTGATGGAGGCACGCGGCTATTCTTCTCCTGAATATGCTATGAGTGGAGAATTAACAACAAAATCAGACGTTTATAGCTTTGGCGTTGTATTCCTAGAGTTAATCTCGGGAAGAAGAGTTATTGATGACAAAAGACCAGCTGAAGAGCAAAACCTCGTTATATGGGTAAGTTCGACTAAAAAATGTGGTGTTATCATTTTTTTTTTTTTGAACGGTGAATTTCTTGCTACTTGTGACTTGTGAGACTTGAACCCAAGACCTAACATTAAGTGTATTAAAAGACTTTGTCTGGCCACTGAACCACCAACCGCAATGGTTGGTGTTATCATATAACTAATACATGACTTATGCAGTGTTATCTCTATTGTAGGCAAAACCTTTGCTTAAAGAACATAGTAAGCTTCCAATGGTGGCTGATCCCTTGCTAGATGGTAATTACCCACTAAATTCTTTACAACAAGCCGTCGCGATTGCATCAATGTGTCTACAAGAAGAAGCTAGCACAAGGCCCTACATAAGCGACGTTGTGGTGGCTCTCGATTACCTAGCCATTGCTCAAGATGACCATGAACCGAGCAATGCTGATGAATAGTCGTCGAGAGTTTAACCAATCATGAACGGAATAATGTACAGCGTTCGATGCATAAAGCACACGTTAGTATAGCATAGTTTAGCTAGTAGAAGAGATGACCTTTTGGTCTCTCTTTGAGCAAATATTTGAACATATAAAAAGAAAGGGAATATATATGCTTTACATGGTGAATATTTGTAAACATAGATTGTGAAACAAAAATACATGTATGTTGCATGCTGTTGAATTTCTAAAACTTCTTTTAAAACTCGAATCGGTTAACTTCGTCTTTAAGATTTTGGTAACTGAAGCTCGGAACCTTGCTTAGCTTATGGCGGCTATGGTGGCGGCTCACAGCGACATGTACCGTGGTGCACATTCTAGGTAAAAACCTACCGCTACCACCACCTTTGCTCTTCCCCCTTCGCCATATGATGGTCAAGAAACCGAAACTGTGCCAAAAACTAGAACCACCATCATCACCACAACGCTTGTGAGGTTTTCTAGAGTCTTTTACCGAACACTTTCCATTATCGCCACCTCCACCCAATTCAGACTCGAGTCTTCTGAAATACTCGATCTCCCTCATTACAAGGCTTCCCACTGTACCGCATGCCCCTACCTCAATCGGAACAGGAACAGGATCAACACCGCCCATCTTTTCCGGCAAGATGGTGGTGTTCATTGTGTTTATCTAATGTTGGAAAAGATTGCTTTTGGTGTAATGCACTTCTTTTGCTTTGTACATGAGATGCAATATATCCCATGTCTATTAAAGTTATAATGCCTTTGATAAAGTGAGTAATGAGATGTTTTCTTTCCTTTTGGCATAATCATCACACTCATGCTGTGCAACTTCTATTATTCCTTCACTTTTAGACAATGTTCACAAAACAACTTTTTATATAATAAAAGCAGTTTAATTACTAGAAACTTAATATTATTAAAATGTTAATTAAGTTTTATGAGATATTTAAAAGGGTGATTTAGGAGTGAACCGCAGTCCGAACATCGCAAGTTACAACCCATTTGAACCTAATGTAAGTTCAGCAAGTTTTATAAAAGTGACCCGTCGTATAATTTGATAATTTGAGTTGACCCAAATGAACTCATATGCAAATTTTATTTACCCAAATCAACCTATTTATCGACGAATGGGTCATGATTATTGGCCTTGAACACAATCAATGAGCTAGCTATAGCCCCTAAATAAAGTTATAAAACTGTAGTATGTGACTTCATTGATAAGGGAACCATAGTTAAAACATTAACCAAATACAACTAATTCAGTGCAAAAGCAACAGAAGTACAAGTTTACGACTTACATTTGCGCTATAACCCTCTAAAAATGGGATGCATCTCTTTTCAACTTACATTATTATTCATTCGTCTATTTTCTATATTCTCAAGCCTTGCAGCCGGAATGTCATAGGTTCGAGCCACAGAAACAGTCTCTTCATCTATAGTTTCTCTACTATATGGTTTCTTTAAATCGTCTTTTTTGTTTTATATGTATGTCATGTAATTCATATTACAAGGTTAAGGTACACGAGGGAAATGACACGAATACCTTATTGTTGGGTGAGCTGCAAGAGCTTGTTGTAAAGCAACGTTAACTCGAGCACCACTCATAAATATCAAATCATACAGCTGGCACACGAATACAGACAGTTCCTCCTCGTCGTTGTCCCAAACTAACATCCCTTTATCAGTACTTTTATCGGTTTCACTGTCTTCCCAGTCGCTTGCTGGGCTGACGGGTTCTGTAATTTCGTCATCTCCATCATCTACTCCAATTTCAAACTTGCCGTTTTCCAAATCGTTAAATTCAGCTGACCCGTGAAACGTGGTCAACTGCATTTCTTGGGGTTCTGATGACGGACATATGACAGCTTTAGCACCAGAGTCTAGGAATGCCTTTATTAGAGCTGGTGAAGGACCATATAGACATGTGCATATTATTATCCTATCTCTCCAAGCACCAACCTACAGAATTTCCAACAATGAATTTAACCGAAAAAAACTAAATCAACTAAACCAAAGTAGACCTTTTTATATATAAATAAAGTATGATATCTAAAAACATACCATCCAACGAACATCTTCAGGAGTTAAATGCATAGAAGGAACTGTCCTGCGGAACATGTAAGCCCCGATTTCTTGGTCATCATCCATCACCTCCATCAATCATTAAGATACAAACAGTTACTTTTGAGATAAATCTTTAATAACCAAATGAGATTAATAAAGCAGCATAAGCATACTTGGGTCTGGCGTCCTATATAACGATGAACAACTCCACCAATCTGGAAATAAGGCCGACAGGCAACCAATTCGGAAACACTAGAGATATTGGTAATCGCTGATGTGTACTTTCTGCGTCTGCCTTTTAACATTGACAACAAACTGTATTTGACATTCTGCAGAAACTTGTCAGCCAGTTCTCCTGGTTCCGCCACCACAAATACATCATTTTGCCAACTATAACAACAATAATACAGAAACTTAGATCATAGAATTTTTTTGCAGATAATAAAAATTAACGATCTTCCTTAAAGTAAAGCAATGACCTTAAAACTGAGCCAGTGGTATCATTTTGGAGAGCCAAGTGAACAACTCCAACCTGTGGTGAATTCTGTAACTTTTTTAGCAACAACGTAACAGGTGCTGACAGCTGTCTGGGTACTGTTGGCGATTCCGGAGGGGAAGAAGTTCTTCCTGAATGAAATCCATCAAGGCTTAAATGTGGTACTGATTCAATTCTGCCAACCCTATGACTTCCGAAATCGGGACTGTAAAGAAGAGGACTTGATGGGAAGCTTCCAGTGAATAATGGTGATGTGAACGGTGTGGGAAAAGATGATCCTGGGTTGGACTTAATATTAAGTGTGCCTGATGCAGCATTCAGAAGAGATAATCTTATATTGTGATCAGAACAAAATGTTTGAAGTGAACGAGCATGATTAAATACTCTTCCAGAATCTGGATTGTGAGAAGCTTCGACTAGCAAAACATTACGTCTCCACCCTAAAGATGGACCATTTTCACCTGTTGATATGAAATATGGGAATTTGGATGTTAAAAATATCAAATTAATTATGAGATGGTGCAACACTAATCAGTAACTTGTAATCATATACTAAAGTCAGTGTGTGATCGGTATGGAAAAATGGAATTGGGTCGTTTCTAATGAACGAAAGAAAGTGTCTTTACCATGTAGGAATGGAGTGGATTCCTTCATTCCTTGGGGGAGGGTGTTTTTTGTTTATACCCTCAAGGAATGGAATAAAAGTATACGATGTAATCTATGCTTTTTTCAATAATAACGCAAATCCGTTTAAACTTAAATCTACATTGTTTAGTTTTTCCAAAGTAAATATTTTTTTTTATTATGATCTAATTTGAGAATTGAGAATTTTTAATCTTTTATTTATTTCATTTTATTTACTTTTGAAGATGTCAAGTTTCGTAATTTTAGTAACTATGTACTACATATAAGTAAAACTAGAACTAAACGTATAATAAAAAATATTACAAAGTAATATTTATTAAATCAAATATAAATAAATAATTTGCTTTTTTTTTTTTTTTGACATGGCATGTCTCTATTGATAATCCTAGGGGGGAAAGCTGGAAAAAAAGTAAAATAAAAACACATATTGAAAAACTTCCTTGAATGGCCCTTTCCATTCGAACATACCAACCAAACAAGATAATGGAACGTAAAGGATCCAACCTTCACTCATTCCATTACCTTGTCCATTCCATTCTTTTGTCATTCCTTTCCATTAAATCAAACAGACTTAAGTTTAGCAATTATACCAGTATTTGGCCACTTTGCCTTTAAAAACTGCTGCGAGTTGAGGTTATCTGGCAGCTTTTCATCACTACAGCTCAGCAGCAATTTCTCACAGACCTTTTTAAAGGCAGGAGAATTGTTATTGATATATTCATCTGTTGCTGCCTCTAACTTGAGCCACACAGTGGGGTCCGTCTCATCCAACTCCATATCACACCGTTCATCAACTGTATTAAATGAAAATGTAACATTTTTTAAAGGGTGCTTTTACAACTAATTCTGATTTCAGGAACTAGGATATGACACCTGGATTGAACCGAAAATAGTGTATTTCAGGAATCATAGGTAACAATGTGCTCAATGCTTCCTCGACCCGTTCAACCGAGCAAGCACTCTCAATCAACACTTGACCAGTGTCCAAATAACGCCATCCACCTTTACGAGCCTAGAATCACAATTAAATAAAATTAGGGTTTTCGGGTTTTATATATTGGTATCGCCAAGTGAAATAAGGTACAATTACCTTAGTTGGAACAGAAGAACAACCAACTGAAACCAATGTGTCAATTTTTGCATCTGGCCATAGAAGCTGTGCTTCTCGTATTGCATATATAGTAGGGTTATTTGCAACAATAGCACCATCTTGCCAGCGAAGAACACCTGCAGAGTGTTTTAGTTACATAAGAACTAAAAGCTATATTATACATTTACACCAATAATAACTACTTAATACCATCAGAGTAATCTTCAAGATAATATGGAGCTGCAGATGATGCTCTTATAGCTTGCCACAAATTATGTCTACAGCTTCCCATATAAGCACTCCTTTTATATCCAACTTGAGCACCAGTAGTTGCTGTTCCAGATCCATTTGCTGAAATATTTTCTGACATCATCAAAGGGATTTCGGGTGTACCAGCAGGGTACTACAGTTTGAATGGAAATATCAATGATTAATTAAGAAGCAAATGACAAGTGAATGTGAATGCATATTTATAATTAGCGATAACACAGCATTGGTAGACACCTGATAATTGCGAAATATAAATGGCTGGGCTGGAGCCACATTGACTAACGTGGATACCACAAAAACTTTAGGAATTCTCTTCACTGATGAATCTATTAACAGATCTCCATCCTCGTCAGCACACATCTCCTTCAACAGCCTCTCAAACTGATCTGCACTGTGCTGGACAAAGTTGTAACTAGTTTACTTTTCTTGAAACAATATTAACTGTCGATTATAATTAAAAAAACACATTTAAAAAGAAGAAACACATACTTTAGATCCATGCACAACAACTCTAAAACTTTGTGACGAGCTCTTGTAAAGCTGATCCAACTTCTCTCTCCAAGTTGCTGCTTCGTTATCCTTAGGAACAGATTCAGCAAAAACAAGTTTTCCTGTAAGATTGTAAAGCAACTTATAAAACAACCCTTTAAATTGTATATACAAGGCATTTGACTTACCAAGATTTTTGTATATGTCTTCACATTGCTCCAAAGACATTAGCTTTATTCCAAGAGCAACCGCCAGCATGCCGCCAGTTGATGTGCCACATATTAAGTCAAACATCTCATGTATCTGTTTTCCAGTACCGCTTTCAATTTCTTTAAGCATCTTAACAGTAGCAAGACCTTTCATCCCACCACCATCCATTGCAAGTATCCTCAATCCTTGCTTTGGGACCTGCCTTCCTTTGATAGCACGTCTTAGACTCTCATTCTCCCCTGTAGCCAACAGACGGAACCAAATTTTATACACTGAATTTTTATTTTTAGAAATTATTATCACTCAAACCAACCAAGAATTGCCAGAACACGAGCGGCAGCTTTGCTCACACGTTGCTCAAGTGAAAGTGTAAGCCTCAAAAGAAGATCTCGTAAACTTTCAGAAGCAACAAGAATTCGGCGATTATCCAGACAAAAAGCTAAGTTTCCAACAGCTATTAGAGCTAACCTTTGTACCTGATGATAACCTTAATTCAGATAGCGATGCAGAAATTCATATATAAGGCTTACACAATTAAAACTTAACAGGCATACCTCAGGATCTTTGTGGGCACATAACAATTTTAATGATTTTATCACATCCTTGCTAAGCATTTTCTGGCAACTATATCAGAGACAAAACCCAACCTGCCCACAACTTGCAAAACGGATTTTAGTTCTTGAGGACCATTGGATGTAAGTACTCTTTTGATGGGTTGCATGATGTCACATTTCATCAACTGAAGTGCCACAGATACATCTGAGGCAAGAGAAGTAAGTGCAGAGCAAGCTTCCACAACCTGAAATAGAATACGGAAACTTGGAACCAGACTTCAAATAACCAAGAAGTCATTGAGAACCTAACGTACCACATGTTGGTCTTCACTGCTTATCATGCTTATGAGCTGTCTGACTGCATTTTCATCTTTACCAATGACTACACGGTTTCCTTCATCCTGCATCATCTTCGCTAATGCAGATGCTAGCAAAGGATGGTGACATGAGGAGAAACGGAATATAAGAGAGAAAAATGCACTCAGTTTGTGCCTTGATGCAACAAAGTAAGAGCTGTTTTCCGTCTGCATCATTACCAAAAACATGTTGGTTTTTAGTTGTCTAAATTGAAGAAAATATATGAAGATTGTTATCACCATTCAGTACCTCTATCTGAACATTCACTGATCTAAGATAATCATCAGCCACGATACGAATGTTTGCAAGAGAAAGGTGGCGGAGTTGATGCAAAGGTAAAATGTCAGGAAGAAATTCAAGTGGATTACCAAATAGCCTAAGAATATGTAACTCAGCCATGGCCCTGCATAATAGATTATAAGAAACAGTACATTTTAACTGGAATTAGGTAAGTAAATGATTACAACCATGGTTTAAAAAAATGGGTGAGGCGCGCCTCATGGGGTTTAGTTTGTACGTACACCTCTAAGGGCTGAGGCGCTAAGAAAATGTGCGCCTCAGGTGGTTTAGGGTGTTTTTGATGTGTTTTTTTTTTTTTTGGTGTTTTAGACCTTTTGGGTCACTTAATTTTTGATGTGTGTTTTTTATGTTTTAGACTTTTCTAGGTCAATTATTTTATTTTTTTTACAAGATACATAATTTTTATATTTATTTTTTGATTGCGCCTCGGGCTTACGCCTCGGTTCGCCTTGAGGCTTACGCCTCATGAGGCAAGGGAAAACGCCTCGAGGCTCGTTTCCGTTATTTTAAACTTCAATTACAACAAAGGAAAACAAGTTACAAATTATCTAACAAGCAAATAACCTGAAATCAAGAAGAGGGCGGATTAGCTTATTATGTTCGAGTGATAACTCCACAAGTCCAACACACTGCTTTAGTTCAACTGGTAGTTTTCAAACAAGAAAACAAAGATGAGTCACAACCTGTACATCTGTTCTACATCTATATAAACTGTAACGAGTCTACTAAAAAGTCTAAGGAAGAAGTAACATCATTCCAGAATAGAAAAACACCGAAACCATGAAGAAAAACACAAATTCCAAACCTACCCGGTACCGAAACCAACATGTTGTAATCAACTCTTAGAACTTTCAGCTTTTTCAAAACGCCAAGCTCAGGTGGCAAAGCTGTAAGCTTATTGTTATCAAGAACTAGCTTCTCAAGATGGGGCAGTTTAGTCAACTCTACTGGTAGCACCTGTTGATCAGTTTCAGTTCAATAATAGAAAAAACCGTCACAAACTTAACAGCATTATTAAGTTTAACACTTTAACCACCACCATCTTTACACGTAACACATACGAAATACAAACGTTTCATGTCTTTCATGCATAGCCCTTTAAAGCACCCTACCATCTTTGCCCTATATATTAGTTTTCTGTTGTACCATGAACACCTAAACTATATTACAACAGTCATCTCTAAACTAACAATATCTTTAAAAGGAAAGAACTTACAGATAACCCACAGTTATTAAGGCTGACAATAGTAACATTAACCCAATGATCAGCACACAACTCCACCCGCATCCCATCAGCATGCCCCGAACCCACCTCCGCAGCAAACTCCGACTTCAACAGCTTCGTAAACACGCCCATCCCATCGTTCAGCTGACCCGACCCACCCACCCGTGACATAGCCACCGCCTTAAGCGGCTCTCTCTGCTTCACAACCTTCATATCTATAACCACCACATTCTCATTCCCATTCCCATCCTCAACGGGTCCAACCCGACCCGAACCATCAGACTCCAACAACCGGATGACCACGGTGTCCTGCGGCAGCGGCAATGCTACCATAACCTGAGACTGCAGCCTCAGAGCAACCTGATCTTCATCATCAGCAGCATTCCAATCCAGATCAATCCGAAACCCTAACCCTAGGTCTGGATTGTTAATAATATTATTGGTATTGTTGTTATTATCGTTGTTTTCTTGATTATCATGTAATGCATGATCGGAACCATAATAAAGAGATAAATGAAAGACATCAGATGGCCTCTTCCATCCTAATCCCCACGACATTATAACCTATTCACAACAATCATGGATCAAATTTCTAATTTTTATATAAATTCAAGTTCCTGGACATATTATTTTAAAAAAAATTAGGGTTTAAGCAAAATTGGGGAAATTAAAAGAGTTTGATGGATGATTGGATGCAGAGAGAATAATGAATGTGTGTGTGTGTATATATAGTGACTGTATGTAAGTGTTTATGGTATGCATTCATGGATCTGGTGGTGTTTTGTTTTCTTCATATTTGAAATAATAATAATAATATTAATTATTATGAGGTTTTTATTTTGTTTGAAGGAAGAAGACCGATAACACGACGACGACGACGACGACTTGCCTAATTTTTGAAGACTTCTTGTTTTGGAAATAAATAATTTTTTTTTAAATGCAAATTTCATTCGACACTAAAAAAAAAACGCACAAGCTATCACCAAAATGGGAATAGCAAGGCGAAAGCCAACAAACCAATCCTTACATTATATCAAAAGAACGCCATCTCTCCCACTCTACAATAACATCTTTATATCTATGTTTACACCATAAGAAAGCCAAAGACTTAACATCTGCTACAATGTCCGCGACACTCGAATTCTTTCCGGAAAACAGCTTCTCGTTTCTGGCCCTCCATAGCCTCCGGCTAGCGATAATAAATATGTCCTGCAGCAAGCTTTTCTTTCGTCCAGAAGCAGCACAGAAATCGTGCAGAACAACAACGTCCTTTACACTGAAAACGTAGATCTCTGGAATGCGACACCATACAGAAATACAGTGCCAAACTCTTGCAGAAACACTGCAGACTGTTATGATGTGATCAATGGATTCTGCAGCTTCTTCGCACCACTCGCAAACCAAGTTCTGCAAATTAACATTTATTTTACTTAACTCCGTCTTCGTTAGTAGCCGATCTAAGAATGTGCGCCACATGAAAATGTTACACTTATTAGGTACCCACTTGCTCCATTTAAAACCGAACTGATCCATATTATCTGACTGGCCACACATCCATCTCTTTGTCCCAGAAACCGAAAATACCACATTTTTACTATCATTCCATTCCCATTTATCGTGTCTATCTTCCAGCACGCATCCCAAGTGCCACAGGTTTGATACATGGCAATCATGTCTCTTCACAAGGGTCATAACATTTTAGGGGCTAAGTCATCCGCTGCGTTTGCAAGAATCGAACATGGACCTCCAAGAAGGAAACCCCATCTCTGACCAATTGAGCTAGCCATCATAGATATAAAAGTGTGTAGGTTAACTCAAAATTCATTGTTTATACTTCTTTTATTTCATCTCTTTATATTTACAGAATTACAATGAGTTCACATAAATTAGATTACTAGATTGGAAATCCATAGTATTACAAGTGTTAAACAAATGTAATGTGAGAACCAATTGGACTAAACAAGCCAATTCATGGAAAGAAATAGAAACTCCGAAAGGTAGTAGACAAAAAAAAAAGTGGAGACGAAATCAAGATTTGACATAGACGAAAAGACCCGATTTCAAGCTTAGGCAAGCTCAAGTCGACTCATTTACAACGAATGTATCCTAGCATTCAACAAAATCAAAACTACACTTCTAAGTTGGCTTAGTAAGTTCAGAATCAATTCAAAAGACAAACAAAAACTATTATATAAAGATAATCGGTTACCACTCCAATTAGATTAACAATGTGCATTTTGGCTTTTATGAATCTCTCCATGTATACACCCACATTCATCGAAGTTGTTTCATTTACCATCAACACCAATATCATATTGAACGAGTAAAAGAGTAAATAAAAAACACGCTTTTGATGCCTCATTCGTAGTAAAGTAAAATGAATGTTCGGTCTTATTTTACTATCTAAATGTCGCAAACCGGCTCCATAACTTGATGTATGTTAAATAGCTCGTTTTGTCTTTAAATCTACTCATGAAAAAATCATGCCAAAAGTCATGGATGGATCTGCAATTCCATTTCCATCTCCATCTCCATCTCCATCTGATCTGACACATAGCTAGGGCTGTTCAAATCGCTCGTCGCTCGTGGATCGCTCGTTGATGTGTTGCCAAATGCATCACATTTATATAGTAGTTTTGTATAGTTTTTAATCATTTAACGTTCGTAAATATCGTGTCTTAGATACTTATTTGTGTCTTGGTGTTAAGCAGGTGTTCGTGGGCTAAAACGAGAGAAAAAGAGCTTAGTTGGAGAGGAGACGAGCATTCGATGAAATTGGAAATCAAAAAAGAAACAAATCTGGAAGAACTGAAATTAGAGACCCTCTAATTTCAGTAAAAGTTATTCGCGGGTCTCCAGGAAGTAAAATAGAGGAAAATGACGATTTTACCCTTAATGAATTGGCGTAATTACAGAAGATGCCCTCGCGTCACTTTGAGGTTGTTAGAGACCCTCTAATTCCAGAAATAGTTGTTCATGGGTCTCTAATAACTCTTCAGCCCATAAAAAGCCCATTTTCGCAATCAAAACCTAATCAGCCGTTGGGGAGGAAATCTTCGACTTCCAGAGCTTCTAAGGGACGATTTTGAAGACTTTTTGCAGTTCCATTCATTCTGGTTGATGCCAGAGCAATCCAGAACAAGTTTTGAAGCCGAAATCATGAAGATGCAAGGCTAATCATCTTGCGGTTTCTCCGGGTGAACGATTTGGTTATTCTATCAATTGTTTTATGTTTGATACTCGTTACTTGGATTAGATTTTGTGAACACCTTAACGGTCTTTGCGTCTAATTGTATGTTTGACTGATCTAGACAGTTTGGTTGATTAATATTATTGCATTATGTTATCGTATCTTGGTTTTCTTGCACTAGGATTAATTTAACTTTGCAATTAATATTATGATAGCTGAATTGGGTCGAACAACTTAAACAAAGTCATGTCTATGTGATTTCCTAGATAGGGTATTAACATAATTCAGTTGATAATTACCGAATCAGAAACCCGGAGTGACCGTTTTTCCATATTATTGTCTTTTATAAACTCTATTATCAATCCGTTTTGCAGCACTGCAACACTTTTACATTAAACTTCATAAAATTACTTTAGTTAATCTTAATTTAATTAGAAATTAGTAACTTAGCACTTTCCACAAACTCCCTGAGGTTCGACAACCCTACTCCCTATACTGCAGTCCTTGTAGCTAAGGAGTTGTTTTTAAAATATTTTTTGATTAGCACTCGACACGCGATCAAAATGACACCCCCACACTTACCTTTTGCTTGCCCTCAAGCAAATCTGCTCAGAACCTTACCACGAACAAGTAACAAATACCTCAAATGCCCCCGCCATGCACTAGTTAGGGTCCAAAGTCATACCCCATTCATAGATCATCATTAGATGTGTTAATTCAACAGGCAACCGTGATGCACAATTTTGAAAACAGAACTCTCCAGACTAAGTCTAACATGCCTTCGGTTTTTATTCTCATGCAACACACCCCTCACAATTTTTCACTCCACTCGGTTTAATATCTGGACTAGCATGTAATGCGCTAGTATTATTCACTCAAAAACCAAGTATGTAACTCTGTTATCATAGGCTTGTATAACAATCACACCTCAACTATAGACAATGCACATATCTAAAGGACTTACGGGTTTTGGGCTTCGGGTAAAGGTAGGATAGATTTGGCTAACAATTGGTTTAAAAACAAGGGTTTCAACACGCTTGAATGATCATCCTTATTCACTAAGCAACATAATACAATAATCACACAACTTTGGGCATATTTGACCCATAACACATACTTCTATTTTTTTTTTCTTTTTTTTTCACTCTTTTTTTTTCATATATATATTTTTTTTCTTTTTTTTTCTTTTCTTTCACAACTTAAGCATATCTCAATCACTTGAACAAAACATAAACACAATGGATGTCATCAATTTATTACACAAAGGTAAACAGGTCAATTTGGGTAACTTTATAGGTTTAACAAACGAAAGGGTATAGGCTCAACATGGCTACTAAGGGTGATTTTAGGTAAACGGGTCAACACAAGACAAATAAATGGGTATCAAAAGAAAAAGGGAAAACCTAAATTGCCTTTATCATCTATGTGCATATCTAGTCTACAACCTCGGCATGTATCAAATCACATAAGTTCTGCAACAGAGAAACATCTGGCCTACACTCAACAAATGAAAATATATATGTATCAATCTATCATCTAGTAGGCTCAAGATCTCACCAAAGTGTGGAAATGGGTTACCGATGTGTGCATGCATTTATTACCGACAGCTCATTACACCTATGTGACACCCGTCACCCTCGTCTTCGTCAAATTTACAAAAATAGCCCTTCAATTATTTCCATTATAGTCCTTGTGAATTTTGTCGTTTTCAAAATAAATTTTTAGAGCGAAATAAAAAAATTATCGTTTATATTTATGATGGATCGAGTATGAGTTTTAATCGAATGCGTATGTGGACACGTGTTCGTAAAAGTTCTATAAAAAAAAAATTTCAAGTTTTTAAAAAGTTTTACAAACTTTTAAGTTAAATTGGTTAACCAAATTAAGTTTTTATAAAGAAATTTCTAACCAAGTTACACCTAAATCTAACCTAGCTAAGTCGAGGGACCATTCCTGCCAAAGTATAAAAGTTTCAAATAAAGAAACTTGTTTTATTTCCCTCTGCACGTTTTTCCGGCCGGATTGTCACCGGTCCGGCGAAACTGCTCCGGCGAAACCATGTATTCCGGCCAACCACTAGAAACCATTTTAACGCGTATTAACTTCGTTTTTGTCGTGGCTTTTCGTTTTCCCATCGTTATCCAACAAGTTCGAACCATAATTGGTGAAATTAACGCGTTTTAATTACATTTAATCCGATTTAATGTTTGAAACCGTCGAAGCTTTTAAACGGGTACAAACGCACGACTTTCTTGAATATCGTTATAAATTGAACTCGTGAATAATTTTCTGCACACTTAAACGATTCAAACGATTACAAAAACATAGCCAAACGCGTCCAGATATGCATCAAATCGGTATACCAAGTTCGGCTCCTTTTTCTTCTTAATCGACGTCAAAACGTGGAGTTGTAAGTATTTTCTTATTACATTCATGTTAATCGGCCCTTGTAGATCAAAACCCCTCTATTAAAGGTTGTCTATCGAGCCTTGAATGGATTATTGAATCGGCTAGGGTTAGGGTTAGGAATTGGGGAAGAAGATGACTTAGGTTTTATAATATAAATGCAATTCGCTTTGAATAACTTCAACAAAAACACTTGGTGGCCTAGTGGTGGTGTGGACGTGTTTGCATAGAACAGACCTTGGTTCGAATCCCCTGAACCCCGGGTTTGATCATTTAATTTTTTTTACCTGATTATATATATAATGTTTATATATATAAATACCTTGATATCTTTAAATATTCATAGTAAATCCATTTTTGCTCCAAAAATTATAAAAATTTAGGAGTAGCATCTTGTCACCATAAAGAAAATTACCACACTTTTATTTTCTGGAAAAATGTCATATTTTTATATTTTTATTAATTTAATTTGTTTTAATCATATCTAATTGATTAAAAATTCATTTTTTAATGATTTTTATCTCAAAATTTTAGGATAATTATTTCCAATCATCATGAACTGAAATAAAAATTATTAGTTCATAAAACACTTATTTTTATTAATGTTCCAAATTTTAATCATTTAAACATGATTTAATCTCATTAAATCAGTTTTGAATATAAATAAGTTTATAAAAATTATGAGAAAATTATTTTCATTGATTTACATCATAAAGAATCCATTTTATATAAAAATAGCATTTTTGGATCATGTCTTGTATTTTTAATCTTATTTATGTTTAATTAGACATAATTAGACATTTATTTATTTACACTATTTAAACATCTATTTTATAAATATTTTTTTTATAAAATAGAAACGTCTTATGATTGAAAGTCTTTATTATCATTGATAGATCTTTGAGTAACTCATAACTATTTATTTCAATATTTATGATTATTGTATTTATTTACAATAATTAGTTAAAGTAATTAACTAAATTATTTTGTCTTAATTATGTAAAACATATTTTAACTAAATATTCAATTGGTAACAGTTATATTATTTAAACCACTTTTACAACCTATCATATATTAATTGTGAGATACAACTTTTACATTAACGCGACTTATCATAAAACTCTAATTCCCCAAATCGACTTAGTAAACCCTAATGCCTTAGACCCTAGTTACCTTAGACTTTTTAGACATTTCCTTATTAGTATGCTTACACATTATAGGTTGAATTCCTCGGAATTCCCATTACTTAGCTCACAACCGCTTAAGTGGATTTTGATCGCTTTCGCAAACTGTGAGTATATCTTTCCCCTTTTTACTATTTTACATTTCGGGGTGACTCATGTACTTACTATCAAGTTTATAATTTCTTTTACTAAAATAGCAATTCATATGTGTGTTTGCTTGTGTCATTTTGTGTATCTATGACCTGTCAAATCATTAACCGTTGCGGCCTGGCATTTCAATGAATAGTACTATGGTTTATACCCTTGTGACTCTGTTGAGAGTCCTCGTCATTGCTATGTATTACATTACTACTAGCGCATACTATATATATCTGCTTTCTTCTCTTAGGGTTGATTTGACCCGGATACCACTTATTACATAATTGCAAACAGTATACGACACATGAATTGCAAAACACTTTTCTACTATATTTATTTAAACAGGGTATGCTCACCAATACAATTTTTGTATTGACCAAAATATTTTGTACATGTTTCAGGTTGTTTTGAGATGCATTCTTTAAGCTTTCGGATTTATATTTAGGTTTTGATTCATTGTATTTCAATTTAGTTGGCAGTTAGAATCGTTGTATTTCATTTCAATGTAATAAATTATTTAATCAATGTATTCAAATTTGCACTTTAGTCCATGAGCTATTGAACAATCGTCACTACGTGACACCTCGATGTTTCCGCCATCGGTTGGGGTGTTACAACCTAATCGGGCAAATTCTAAGCATTTTTTTCTAAAATACCTGCTGAAAACGGTTCATATGTCTGTTCTAAAGAATTGGACCATGATTAAGGACCCACACACCACAAGCAGAGACAGAATTAAAGCATTGAAACAGTCGCTTTCATGCCCGATCAGACCGCTTTTAGGACATTTTTTATTTTAAGTTTTAATTTTTTTTATTTTTTGATTTTTTAAAAGACTTAAAAACAAATAAAATCAAAATTTCCCCACCCCCACACTTGAATAGCACATTGTCCTCAATGTGAGCTAAGGAATAAAATAAAGCAGAAATAAAAATAATATACAACATAAGTAAAAGGAACAGACTCCCCTGGATAAGCAATACGCGTATAAGTCTGTTCAATTCCTTCCAATCCAGCCGTATAGCATTTCATTCGCAGCCGGTAAACAAACCTGAAACAAAGAAACAAGAAAAAAAAACAAACAAATCGGGATACCTGCAAACATTAGTGATTTCCAGATCGTCCATGCCCAAATGGAGATTGTGTACGGGCGGGGCAATCTATTCTTACAGTTTAAATCATAACAAGTAATCCCATGACTCCAACAAAAATAAAACTGACCCAAACTGTCACACCACGCCAATGGCGGAAACACGTGGCGCAACGCTCGAAAGCATATCAAAGTCAAGATTAACACAAACTATATTTAATTAGCAAAGATCAATTTATTAGAATGTCGAAAATGAGTATTTCGTTCCGTTATTGCACAGTGCATTACATAAAACGATAAACATTAAGTTTCAATGTGGGGTATTTCCGTTTATGTTCCAACCCGATGGTAACAAGGAATGAAACCCCGACCAGTATCCGACATTCCGAATTCCACCGCACTAGCCCCATATCTATCCAGCACTTAGTTACCTGAAAGATATGTTTAAAAAGACGTCAATATATAAAATATTGGTGAGTTCACAGGTTTTAGTTACATAACAATAACATTTTCACAACCATCGACTCGACTCACTTTACCGTATAATTACTTTCCCATTAAGTAATTATACTAGGATCTTGTCGATCGATATTCCGTTTTTACAACATGTGCGAAACCTGCACAACTTGTGGCCTTTGTAAGGAGTAGCTAGCTCCTACAAACTATAATGACGAGCAATCCCTTGAGCCCCATAACCAAACCAAGACTGATAATAATGCCCCGCTCCAAGTCGTTACTCGGTTTCCCACGACTTAAGTTCAGAATATATGCACCCCAGGCATAACCTAATGCATAATCGACGCTATCGATTAGGGGTGGGCCTTGTCAGGCACCAATAGTACTATCCAAATATTCTTTCGGTTTCATTTCCCTGAATTAATGATTACGGAAGAGAGGACTCAACCCCGAGTGGCGTTCACTGCTCAAGTACTCATCATACCACTTATCACATTTTATCCTTTGAAAACCTTTTCAACATGTGACAATATTTGACAAACATATCTTTCCCCCAGTTAAAACAGTAAAATGGGGCCGTGAAACTCACCTGAATCACTGTCTGGCTTACTAGGCAGATAGCAAGGAGGGTCCCGCACCTACAAACGTCCTAGACGTATAAGTCACTATTCCTATAGTGCATGTGCCTTGGCAAGTTGTACACCCAACTCCCGACCGCAAGTTATTCCAAATCCGTTTAATTAAGCGCGTATCCTAGGTTTCGTTGGCGTTACATTACCCTTTGTGTTACAAGTTATATATTACTCTTGTTAATATTCCTTAACTTGTATCTTATTATCATCGACCCGACGTCACTTAACATATAATTATTTTCCCATTTAAATAATTATACTTAAGATCGTATCGCTCGATATAATATATATTTCGACCCTCGACCCGACTCACTTTGCCGCACATTTGTTTTCCCATTTAAACAAATATACTAAGATCTTGTCGTTCGATTGTATATTCTTAACGTCCGATTCAACTCACCATACCGTATATTTATTTTCCCATTCAAATAAATATACTAGGATCTCGTTGGTACGACATACACATATATATATCTTTGTCTTCTCGTCGCGGCTTTCCTTCCCACATATCTACTTTCCCATTAAGTAGATATACTAGAATTTTGCCGAGACGAACGGACATATATATAAATGTGTAATTTTTCTTGTTAAGTATATACGTTTGTTTTAACGTCTTATTTGTTTATGTCATGTGTTTTCTCCCACGAATAATCCTCTTAACACTTAGGAAAGTGTTTATTAGTTTTCACCCGATGTCTATATATATTTTACTTCCTAAAAATATATATATTTTCTCATCTTGCCGCAATGGCATTTTTCTCATGATTTGTCCGTGTACGGTTCGTTAACGCGTCTTAGTTCGATATCTGAACTCGATTAGTTAATTCTTCCAAGTCTTTCCCAACATGTGTTTTATAGAAATATTATCCATATTTCTAACCCATGTTACTTGGAAGGTTTGTATTTTAGCCCAACTTGTTAACTTAGATACAAAAATGCTTCCAATACTTTTATATTCCCATTTATATAAAAGTATTCATTTTTGTATAAGTTTCTCAAGTTTGCTTAACATTTTTATAAAATCTCTATTTTATAAAAATCCTTATTTTAAAACCCTTTGTATTTTTATAACTTTCAAAAATACTCTTTTATACAAAATACCCAAGTATTTCTACTAGTATTTACACAAATCATCCTTAGACTTTATTACTTACATTTTTGACACCAAACTTTCCATACTTGTATTTTTGGACTAATAGTTTCTAAAATATCCATTTTAGTCCTCTAACTTTCAAAGTTACAACTTTAGTCCCTTAACTTCCAAAAGTTGCATTTTTCCACTCTAACTTCCAAAGTTAACATTTTTCACTCAAAATAGTAAACTTTGAAGATTCAACTTTTTATTGGTAAGTTATTTTTGTATCAAAACACTTATGTTAGTCTTGTATTTCATATGGAAGACTAATTATATGTGTGTTTTATGTATTTGTCCATTTTATCAAAATATCATTCATCTAAGTAAGCTAACTTAGATTTTCCATCATCTTCATTCATGAGCTTCTAACATGTTTTACCACATATTACACCATGTATGATCATAATAAGATGATTTAAAGTTATTCTTAACATATTCAAGTTTATTCTACAATTTTGACCAAAACATCATCCTACTTAGTTTTTGATGCAAACTTTACATATTTTCAAGATTAATACATCATCATTATCAAACCCATGGTTTATTCTCCTATCTTTAATCATCCATTTTACATATGTAAAACCTATTAAAGATTATGTTCAAACCTCTTTTTAAACCCTTCATGTACAACTTGCTACTAGGAACACATACATGAATAATAACAATCAAAAACAAGATTAAGAATGCTTACTACTAGCACAAGGCTAGGGAAGACAAACACCTTGGATTTGAGAGGGGTTTAGTGTGTTCTTCCAAGTGGTTTAGCTCCAAGCTCTTGAAACACACAATAGGGGTTTGGATGATGGATTGTTTAGGAGTAATTTGGATGTGTTGAACTTGAAGAATAATGTGTGGGTGTGTGTGCATACCTACGGCCACAAGAACAAAGAGAAGAGAAGTGTTTTGCTTTGGCATCCAACTCTCTAACACATGTATATATATAATTATCACATGTAATCTTCCATAGATTATGTAAGATATCATGGAAGATTGTAATGTGTACTTGGGATCTTTGGAAGGATATGAAGTGTGTGTGTGTATGTATATAGCCGTATGTATGTATAGGGATGTAGGATTTTGCTTGCAAATCTCACTAATATCTTGCAATCTCTTATAATCTTCTCATGGATCCTTGTAATTATTACCAAAGCTTCAAGAGATTTTATGAATTACTAAAAATGATCTTGGGTGGATATGGAAAGGTGGTGTGGCCGTGGGGTTCTTGAAGGGACAAGGGAGGGGTTGTAATCTTTCCAAGATCTTTGATAATTATGCTTAGTCTTACACTTGGATTTTATATAAGATTTCCCACCCATGCATGCACATTTAGGCTATGATGGCTAGCCTTGTCTTGGATTTACTTGGCCTATGGCCGAAAATTACCAAGGGAGGGACAAGATTTAGGCATGCTTTGTACTTTGTAATCATACACTTTAACTTTTGTCTTTTGCTTTAGCATGCTTAACATCTAGATTAGTAGGGTATCATATTAAAACAATGCATGGATATAACATGGCCACTAAGGCCGGCCCCTTTTGTGGTTTAGGTGGGGTCCACAATTCCAAATAATTACCCATTGTTTTGTTAAGTTTAATCCCCCGTCGTTCGGGTGTCGTTCGGGTATTTTTCGGGTTTTAATCGCGCGTTATTCGGACATTAAAAATACCTTTAATAACCCTTAAATATAGTCTAATTTAAGCGTTGATTGGTTATTTAGGCCTTTGCCGGGTGAAATTATGAGTTATACGCGTATCGGGTGCGGTACGCGCAATTTATTCGTTACCGGGAGATTTGTACAAGACGTTTTCACTTATGGTTTTGGAGTTCCAAAACTTATTATATTTCGTGAAAATACCCTTTATTTTATATTCTGGGTGTCCGGGATTCCTTTCGTTTATTTAATTATTACCGGGTAATTGCCAACGTCCATACCGGATAGCTTATTCGCACATGATCCAATCATGTTTTACCATTAAACGTATGCATTCCTATGCACTATTTGGAAATTGCTATCTCTTTAGGCCTTGATAATTAAATCACACATAATTGCGTCTAATTACGTTAATCATATACTAATTAATCTGTACGGAATTACCTTATTTTTGCCGGTTGTTACACAAACACACTTGAAAATAAAAATAAACTAAAATAAAACAACATAAAAACAAATAAATATACAAAATATACAAAAATCATACCTGATGTTTATTCATGGTGGTCTCAAAGAACATTTGCCTACCGAATTCCCAATGTATGTTCGGTAGTTGACATGTCGAATCTTTATCTTCTTCCTTATCTTTGACATGTCTGCAGGATCATTGTTGGGCCACTTGACTATACTTTGTCCAAGGTCTTCAATGCTCACCTTCCTCTTTTGCCCACTCAAGCCATCATCTTCAACTTTGTCTATTTTCCTCATAAATATGGGAGGAAGGTTAGGATACACCAAGGTTACCCGGTTTACAGGTTCTTCAGCAGGTGTGTCTACAAGTGGTTGTACGCACGAAGTCACGTCTACTTTAAAGCTTGTAGCTTCCTCTTCTAAGGCTTCCTCCATCACAAACTGGTCCACATGTGCCTCTTCAACAACTTTTTCAGCCACATCAACATTAATCATATCCGGTTCAACAGTCAAATCTTCAAGTTCCAAATTTGCTGTCAGTTGACCAACTTGCTTAAACAATGCCTCAACGGTGTGGTCCTGAACTTCATTATCCTTTTGAATTCTCTTAAAATCCTCCCGGATTACCTTTACATCTTCTTGGACAGCCTTTACATCTTCTTGGACAGCCTTTATGGCCTCTAAGATCTCACTCAGCTGATCATTGCTTTCCTTTTCATTGTTTTGTTGCTGCTGATAACCGTAATCAACACTTTGGCCTCCATTCACAATCGAATCAGTATTCATATAATAATATGCAGTTTGTTCCCTAGATTGATAAATGTTTGGCTTGTAGTATCTTTGCTGACAGTTTGATATTGTGGCCAATAATATGAGGATGATAGGTATGAGTCTTCATCTTTTTCAAACCCAAAGATAATACGATCTTTTCGTGCATTATAAGCTTCAACTCTCTGACGGGCAATTGGACAATCTTGCATCACATGATATGGGCTCTCGCAACAACCACATGCATCATAATCCACCCAGTTCATCTTGAATTCAATTCTGCAAAACTAACATACCCAGCGTAATACTGAACAAAATGGAGAAAAATACAAGACAACAGAAAAATAATTTTTTTTTTGGTTTTTTTTTAAATTAAAAAAAAATAATTAAACTAAAAACACTTAGCGCACGAACTCCCCGGCAACGGCGCCACTCGTCGCTCGCTCGGAAAATGCTCGAAAAATGCTCGCTCGATCTTCTACTCAGTTGTAAATGAGCCAATCGGCTTGGTTCGGTTTGTAAATGAGCCAAGCACGATCAAATGTACGCTCTGCTCGGTTCGGATCGAATAAATTTTTATTTATTTATTTATTATATATTTAATTACAAATATACACACAATTTACAGATAAATTTATGGCTTTATATATAACATTTTATTGGATTTGACTTAGTATATGCAAACAAAATATAATTAGCCCACTTAACTCAATAAAAAATTTAACACTAGATTTAATAGTAAAACCATAAGTCATGAGGTGACAGTGTTGACTTCTTTATGTTATTAGCCGTCCATCGCTAATTGTCGCTTGATATTACCCCACGTCACAATGCAACAACTGTTCTCTGACATATGCTCATCGCCCCCAGCCTCATCTTCGGACACTGGGATCTTAATATTAGTGTTATCATCGGACAATTCGACCTTAGTTGTCACCCGACAATGAAAACATCGAAGGAAACATCCTAATTTTATGAACGTCCAAATTACTCTCCGCTCGATTCTCGCTCGACGCTCGCTCGGAAAATTTGCGCTCAAAGAATGCTCGTTCGGTTTTCGGCTCGATTGTAAACGAGCCGCTCCGCTCGGATCGGCTAGGCTCGTGAACAACCCTACACATAGCTCGTTTTGTCTTTAAATCTACTCATGAAAGCGCCTTCGCGCATTTCCATTTTTACCGTTTTGTCTGTCATGAAATATATACATAATCATGTTTTTAGATACGTTTTTCACAAATAATTTAAAAAAAATCATATCTAATTACCTTTTTTAATAATTGAATCATAAATAAATGTATATGAAACACTAACGCCTAATAAAAACTACGGTTTACCCGGGAATAAATGAAAGTTCCAAGGATAGCGATGGCGGCTCCAAGGGTGTTGAATGGTTGTATGGGTGTGCGAAAGATAATAATTGAAGCCACTATAACTTTTTTTTTGAACGGCAAATTTTTAACACCTTAATTTCACCCTACCTTGCACTTGCAAGGATTTGAACCCACAACCTTACATTTGTAAGGGGGGACACCATACCACTAGACCAAGAGGTCATTGAAGCCACTATAACTGATATCCGCTTCATTGTATTTCCGACACTAAATGTTAAAGGAGATATTTGATCCAAAGACATGTATGATACTTGATTATATAAGTGATAGAACACACTTTTGTGCCACCACCCACTGAATTTACAAGTGCAAATCCAGTTTAGTTTAATAATATAGATAATTTCATATACCCCTTAAAACTTTGTATAGTGGGTATATTTGATATTATTTTTTTGGTCGTGTAAATATGATATTATATAAGTTTTGAAGGGTATATATGAAATTGCCACTTGCATAAAATCATAACAAAACGAATATATATATAAACTTGATATGGGAAAACGATGATAGCTTACCATACAAAGTTGGGACTGACTTGTGTTAATGCGGTTTGCCAACCGGCTTACCACATTTGTGGGCCTTCCATAGCGATGGTGAATGGGGTTACAATCAACAAAGACAGCATCGACAAGCAAGCATAGGAGTTCACCCCGCTAATAGATTTGCCCTTCATTCCCTTTTTAAAAATATACCTCAAAGTTGCACATTGATTAAAAGAAAGGTTGGATTTTTTTAATCATCAAAGGCTAACCATGGTTTTTGTAAAAAAAAAAAAAAAAAAAAAAAAAGGTAAAATCAAGACTACAATACAAGACTTAGAGGGTGTTTGAGATTGCGTTATGAATCTGATTTTTAGATTATTGCGTTTTGAAAACGCAGATAATCAGTTTTTAGTGTTTGGATTGCATTTTGAAAACGCAGATAATCAGTTTTTTAGGCTACCAAAACGCAATAATCTAAAAGCAGCTCCACCCCTGCTTTTCCAAAACGCATAATCTGTTTTGAATAATCAATCCCAAACACCCCCTTAGACATCATTGGTAAATATTTGGTCCAAAATCATTCTTTTTTTATAGTTCAAAAGGTAAAACTATTCCTAGAAGAAAAAACGGTTTGAACTTGAAAATTGGAGCCTAATGATCTCCATTCTTTTGATTTCACATCAAGAAATTATACATGCATTTATATCTACTATAATAGAAATCGCTAACCTGTCATATTAAAGTTGAGCTCCGTTAAAGCAGATAGTGCACAACCTCCAATGATTGGCAAAAGTGACAAATAAACCCCGAGTGGGAACGTTTCACCAAGAAAGACCCTTGAAACAAATACACTAAATGCAGGTTCACCACTTTTGATAATGTGTGTAAATGACACTGCAACTTTTGACATACTTATAGTAGCCGCCACATGTCCAATTGTATGTGCTAAAGCAACCTAAATATGTAACGAATCAAGACTTTAAATTCCCAATTCGTAACGACCTCGTTTTCAAAATCATAATCAAGTTTCGGTGTTTTAGAAGAGGGGCGTTGGTGCATGAAAAATACAAGAAAACTATAAAGACAACATAAAGATTTCATTTGGTGTTGATTTATCATCTACTAAGATCTCAATGGAATTTAGAAACTTCGTTTGGTTTCCAGGTCAAGGTAAAGTTCTTTTTATATAAGAATTCCAAATATACGGTATACAACTTATTGCCTTATGTAAGGTTTGCGCGCATTTAAACTGATAGTCAATAACAAGTTATGTATATGCAACTTTAATTTTCTTATAATTATCCAATGCGAAAATAATGAGTTTAAGATGTAAACAATAAAACGTCTATAAGTGTAAAGCAGACATTTGAGATTACTCATTAAAACTGTTTTATCTGCCTATGATACGCCAATAAGCAGTTCGGTGTGTTTGGTATTGCTGAACTTATTACCTTTTAGTGAAATATGCAGTTTGAGATAATTTGTTCCAAATGCCTATTTAGCAAACAAAAGCATATCATAGTTCTAACAAGAAATCCCAAACGCCTCTTTTATCACATATATAACTAGATTACGAAGATATGCACATCTACTAAGGAATTCCCTGCATCATTCTTCTAACTATTTGTCTAATTCTAGTTGTTCAACAAATAAGTCCATAAATTAGGATGTTTAACAAATCAAAATTCGAAATAATCGACAAATAACCAATCATAACAATTACAATTTTTAAGGATCATAGTTCATAAAAGAATTAACTAAATCCAAACATGCAAAACAATAACCACATACCGGAAACAATGATTTCCAAAACTCAACATCAATCTTTGAAGCTTCAACAACTTTAGCAGCCCAAGAAACCAACATAATCAAAGAACCAGCCAAAGAAAGAGTTGATGTTAAACAAGGAAAAGGAAAAGCATTCAAAACTTTTTATTATAAATATTAAACACCACATTCAAAGACCACCATGTTGCAAAATACAACCCAATTCTCATCTTTTGACCCGCCTCTATTTGACCCATTTCATCAATCTTGATATCCAACGACTGTGAATGATCAGCCTCATATGCATTGCACACCAACCCATTGACCCTTTTTGACCCGACCCACCAAAATCTTGAAGGTGGGATACATAAAGAGGTTGCTGGAAAACAATATTGAAATTTAATACTTTTGATAAAGATTGAATCTTTGATGGGTTTTGGGTCGACCCATTAAAATCTTAAATTTTGAAATTTAAGGGTTTTGATAAAGATTGGATCTTTGATGGGTTTTAGGTCGACCCACAAAAAGCTTGAAGGTGAATGTTGAAGGGTGTTGATAAAGATTGGATCTTTAATGGGTTTCAGGTCGACCCACTAACATAAACCCTTCTGGGTAAGTGATCTGAGGATGGAAACGACGTCGTGGAATGTTTGATAGAACAATGCATTGTGTGAATATTGTGGATATGGAGGGTGCAATGGATTAATTGGGGTTATTTAGGGGAAATAATGTGGGCTTTGGACTATCAAAATATAAGAAGATGAATGACGGAGTTTACGACAGAGATACGACGGAGGTACGGAGGCAGCGTTAAGGGAGTGTATGGGACAAGTATGTGAGTCATGAAAACCTATGCGGTAAAGAAGGGGACACCTAATATGTTATTATTTGTTTATATTTGTTTGAAATGTTATTATAAGGTCCTTACCATATGTTACTTTTTTTATTTTCTACTCAAAAGACCAAGAATTGGTTCAATATGTTTTGGTAATTACACCAACTGATATCAATAGTTTTATGTTGAAAACACGGAGTTTATAGTGATAAACAAATTTACTATAAAGTGATAAAATGTATGTACCATAAAAAAATAAGTCGTTTTTTCAGAAGAAAAAAAAATTGTAATGGATCAACACTTGATAACTCAAAAAACCTACTTTTAATTCTACTTGTGCGCCTCTTGCTCGAGTGAAGTCTATGTACAACTTTGTCACTTCCTCGGACACTCTAAAGCTGCGATGTGTAGGGCTACAAATGAACCAAACGTTCAAGCGAATAGTTTGTGAACGGTTCGGCGAGAAGTTTGTTTGTGTTCGCTTGTTTAATAAATAAATGAGCACGAATAAGAAATTTCGTTCGTTTAGCTTAACAAACGAATATGATCAGAAGTCATGTTCTATTCGTAAACGTTCGCTAACATGTTCGTTTATGTTTGATAGTTCATTAGATTCTTTAACCTTTACATTTAATTTAAGTAATTTAAAATTCCTAGTAAATGATTATTTAATAAATATTAGTGTATTACATATTAGTATTACTTCACTTATTTTGATTACTTTTTATTTTGGGCAGTCCAAACGAAGACTTTGAGTTGTTTTCTTCCGGATTGAATGCGTGCTTATATTTAATATGATACTTTTGTGTTATTTTGGGACATTATTTTATAGTAATTACGTTATCGAGATTATGTCAGGTATGTTTGGATAATTGGGTTATTATATTCAGGGTGAATTAAGGTAATTTTTTGAAGAAAGATACCGATTATATTCAAAGTTAATATATATGTTCGTTTGTATTTGTTTGTGTTCGTGAACATTCATTTGTGTTTGTATACACTTACTTTTGTCCGGTTCCTAAAATTAGCAAACAAACATGAACATGTTCATTTCCTTAAACACACGAACACAAACAGAAAATCTCGTTTGGTAAGTGTTCATGAAAAGTTCGTGAACACATTATTATATTAACAAACGAACACTAACAAGGTATTGTTTGTGTTTGTTCGGTTTGTTTACAACCCTATTCTTCTAGTGCCCGACTGACTATCATGACGACTCAATAGTAGCAGTGACGGCAGTCACGTGGTGACTTTCCGATTGTACAAGTCATGGTTGTGACTTTCCGCCATGAGCCAACGACGATGATGGCTGTAACACCCCGATCAATGATGAAACCATCAAGCTGCCACGTGTATGACTGTTACTAATACAGTTAAAATAATATTAATTGTTTATTATTTTACAAAGAAATGAAGTTACACCAAGTCTTAACAAACAAAATTGATTAAATTTAATATAGGTCCATGATTAAATTTATCATGCAAAACCTGAAACATGTACGAAAATAATTTGTCAACACAAATATGTTGGGGAGCATACATATATAGTTTTGTATATATAGTATAAGTATTAAATTGTACAATTAATGTGTCAAGCAAATCCAAGCATTATGTAAACACATAGTAACAAAGAGGACAACATCTAATATAGAATGGACAAAGAGCACCCTAACACGTGTTAAGTCTAATAGAGCACCGTAACATAAGCTACGTCTACTTAGGGGTGTAAATGATGCGCAACAACTCGAGAGCTACTCGGGATTGGATCGGTAAAAAGCTCGAACAAGCCCGAGCCCGAGCTTGAGCTTGAAACATGACTCGTTTAGTTATCGAGCTCGAGCTTTTCATACAAAGACCGTTTAGGCTCGTGAGCCTAAACGAGCCCAAACAAATTTTATATTATTATTATTTTAAATATAGTATACCTACTATTTAACATTGGCGAGTCGAGCTCGAGCCGAGCTTTTAGCTCCTTTTAAATTGTTCTATGATTATTTCGAGCCGAGCTCGAGCCTTTGGGTTTTTACTTTTGATCCGAGTTCGAGCTCAAAATATTAGGGTCGAACTGAGCTGAGCTTCATAAAGCATGACGAGCCGAGCTCGAGCTCAATCAGGATTGGGCCCGGCTCGGCTCGGCTCGTTTACACCCTTACGTCTAATAGAGCACCGTAAATTGCGTCTAAATGTAAAGAGCACCCTAACATAAGTTAGGTCTAAGTTACTGATTTGCATAAAGAATGTAAATAAACTACGTTTAAGTCTAAGCATAAAGCACAAATATAAACAAGACACGTATATGAATTGTAAATGTATGAAATATTATGTGTGAGTGAATGTGTAAGTTTGTATTTGTGTACATGTTTCACGCCAAAAGTGTAAAAAAACAAAAAAGATGATAAGTATACTCACAATTTGCTATGAAGATTATAACCCTAGCTTTGGTGAGTTGCAGGCAAAAGTGAATCCTGAAGAATCCAACCTAAAGTGTGAACAAACTATAAGTGTTTGATCTTAAGAAGTCCAAGGATTTTAGAATTTTAGGCACCTAGGGTTTTCTAAAACTAAACTAGGAGAATTGGGGTTTTAATTAATTAAGTTTACTAGGTTATGTATCCATGTGATACATAGGTTGAATAATTTAAATTTAATATATATAAATGTAACTAAGAGAAATTAAATTACATGTTATATTAAAATAATTTCTTGTAAACAAACGACAAAAATATAAATTATTCATCGGTCTCTAAGTAAAAAATTCATCTTCATGTAAAAAAAATTCAAAATTTCCAAGATATATATTCCATACCATGGTTGGTACTTTTTAGATTGAGATACAACAAAACAAACAAATCAAAAATGATAAGAGTAATAATGTTTAGGCTAAGATATAAAAATAAAATTAACTTAAAAGTACATCGTCATCCATTAAAATCATTTCAACTGAGATTTTGGAGCTTGACATTAGGTGTCTTCTGAAGCCTAAATATTTAATTTTCAGTGTATAATCATTTAATACGGATTGATTTATTTTATTTTATCTATTCAGCAAATATGACAGTCTCACAAAAAACTTAACTAATAGGTTAATTTAAGGTACAGTATCTAAATTCAAGTTAATAACATATAAATACGTTATCCAAAAAGAACCAATAATGTTTTTAATGATGTTTACTACATTTAGTCAATATAATTTTCAAGGTATGTCAAATAATTTATCTCTAATTTTGTCTTAAGTATATTAGTTGATTTATAAAAATATAGTATAAATATATTAAATTAAATTTTGGTAAGTATATTAATAAATATAGTTGTAAGAGAAATCATTAAAAATAGAATGGATATGGATTATTAAATAAAGAAATAAATTAAAACAATTTTATTGTTTTGAATATAAAATAAGAGAATTTTTTATTTTTTGAAGGCAAATTTCATTAACACCAAAGACAAGGCGGTATCTCCAAGTTAAAGATAAACCGCCAAGAAACAAGTTACATTAACTGAAAACAAAAATTACACCAACGCTCCCAATCTACCGTATCCTTCTTAAATCGACTCTTGTACCAAAGATACCCCAAAGATTTGATATCCAACACTATAAAATAAGAGACTTTATAAGGGAGTGTCATGTGTCTACCATTTTTCTTCTTTTATTAAAAATGTAACAAAAATATTAATTTTGGTCAAATAGCTAACTTTTTGCACTTTATTAAAAGAATAAAAGAACCATGTAAAATAAGAAACTAAATTATTAGAAAGAATTCAATGGCACTCTTTTTCGTAAATACTAAATATGGGCAATTTCGTTTAGAGCACTCACAATGAAACAAAGTGGATGAGTCTGGAATTTCATACCTCCATTCCAAACCTTGTGCATAGGATATGTAAACGAGCCGAGCCGGGCCCAAGTCTGACTGGGCTCGAGCTCGACCCGGTTCGAGCCTAATACTAGATCTCGAACTAGGCTTGAAAGTAAAACCTAAGGGCTCGAGCTCGGCTCAAAATAATTATAGAACAATTTAAAAAGAGCTAAAAGCTCGACTCGAGCCTAATACTTCGAGCTCGAACTCGGCTCGAAACTAAAATCCAAGGACTCGAGCTCAGCTCATTTTGGTGAATTGCTTGGGTTTGGTCCGGTTGTACGACGAGCCCAAAACATGCAAAAGGGGACCTAGCTACAACACACACATTATTATTTTATTTTTTTATTCTTTTTGTAAAAGTAAGCCCGCTTACGGCTGTGCGCATATAATGTATGTGTGGCCCTCGGGGGGGGGGGGAAGTAAAGTTGCACTAATTTTAACGTTATTTTACTAATTTCGTGAAAATAACGTTAAAAATAACGGACGATTAATCATGCATCAGGTGGTGGCGTTGATAGCCAAAAGACAAGGAGGTACATGCACCAGTCGGGTTTGTCCCTATTGCTAAGTGTTATGTGCCTTATGTCTAAGGCTTGATACAAAACCACTATTGAGTCGGGGGTCTCACTGGAAGCAGCCTCTCTATTCCCACGGGGTAGAGGTAAAGCTGTCTACATCTTACCCTCCTCAAACCCTACCTTAGCTTTTGCTATTGGTGGGATTAACTGAGTATGATGATGATGATGATGATGATGATTCTTTTTGTAAAAGTATGGTGTGAGGTGGAGGTTTTGGAGTGATTTATTGTTGTAGGAAAAGGTGGGTTTCAAATGGTTGTAGTTTGAAATGATATGGCAGTTCGACATTTTGAACGAGCGAAGTGGCGAACCAATGCTCTTAAACTAACTACATTTCCAATCTTTTTCCGTATTTCCACTGGATCAACCTTCAAGCTAGCAAGCTACCAATGCCTCGTTACAAATTAAATACATCATCATGAAGTCATGAACTTGTCTAAGCATGAAATCTGATTTTAATCTTGTTTGGAGACAACAAAAAACAAGGAGAATAGATAAACATCTGACCCAAAAAAAAACCATACTGGCAGTATAACTTGTAACCAAATGCTACAAGCATGCTGCCAACTGACTTCATATTCAAAAAACAAAAACCTTAAATAGATCCTACAGCAATTCACCAAAACAAAACATATGGAAGTTTAACTAGAATTCCCTAGACAAGTTGTAAGTTTACTCTATAATCTTCTAGATAGGCGGAGTCAATACCCGAACCTATAACCCATGAAATGAAGAAAATGGCCGCCGGATGATGCATCAAACCAACACACCATCTCCATATGTCCAAGGATCGTCAAGGTGCGTTCTTGACTTCTTCTAACTGTTTGCGAAGATCAAAAGAAAAGCACAACCAGCCTAGATCGTTCCCTCTTCCCGCCATGGCACTGCAATGTACACTAATTAATGAGTGGATATCATAGCATATTTTGTTAACCACAGTTGACAATAACAAATAGTTTAGAAATTTTAGTATAGAATAATATGAATTTGGTCACCTTTTTATATAAGGAATGCATGATAGCTTTAAAATAGAATGTAATGAAGAGATGTTAGTGATTGTCTTACCATTTATAGTGCCCATAACATTGCTCATAGATTGTTAGAAACTAGTGTTTTGATCTTTTCAATTGTGGCCTTAATTAGAGAATTAACGGTGTTGACTGATCCAAGTGATATTTTGGCAGTAGGAACTGTATCAACTAAAATCTGGAGCCCGATAGTGATAACCGATCCACCAGTTCCAACCTCAGGTCCATCAGGAAGTATGGCATAACCAGATGATAGAAATGCAACATAATCTGGATCACCACCACTTAATACACCATTTATCGATGTGACATCTACTGGCGCATATATAATATATGATCCTGTAGAGTCGGTTAAACTCTCTTGCAGCATAAGCGTGTTGCTTTGCGTTGGATTTGCACTCTACAACATAAAACAAGTTGAAAATTACATGAGGATTATTAGTTCATGTGTTTTGGCATAATTTTAGAACTTACGTTAACACGCAGAAGGGAAACGCAATTTCCTGGATCGCGACCATTGGCAATGTGTGCCATTTCTTGAACAGGCTGACCGTTTATAAGAGGATCCCACTGGATGCAAAACACAAAATTGATGAGCTACTTCAGATTACAATTAAGAGTATGATTTTGTAAGGATTTTGAAGTAAGAAAGACTTCAATTCATTACCTTGCTCCTAATGTTCTCATTGCGAAGAAAAATGAAAACCTGTTTTGGTGGAATTGGCACCCAAAATGAACTTGCAGCACTTAACACAACACCACAAGGTTTTCCTGGATCATCACTACTTTTTCGGCTCATTATCCGAACATCATCTGGACCAGAGCCAGATAAAGTGGTCCATGTGTGGACAGACGAAGCACCAATCCCGCAACAGAAGTTCAAAACCATTCTCTGGGCTAGCTTTAGAATACCCTTTCTCCCTTCAGGAGTCATCATAACTATCAAATGAATAAGCAAAATAATTAATATATCAAATAAAGAATGTTAGCAAAGCTTTTTCTTCATATTAGGAATTTTCTCAATTGAGATATACTTACCTCCTGCATCTCCTGCCGGAATATTGCTAGCCATTGCGCTTGCAAGTCGTTCGCATTGTCTTTCTAAAGTTGCTACCCATCTTTTTGCACCAAATGCTAGACCAGAGTTTACTAGCACCTTATAGATATTATGAATGGGCGCATTATCAACCTCAACATTTTCAACCCAAGTGACCTAAAAATGGACATTAAACATTGAATTTCACTTACTTTGGTGAGCATTTGCATTAAGTGCATCATCAAAAGTTAATTAAGTTTTGATGTAAATCTTGAAGAAGTTATACCTTTGAATACCCATTGGAAACCTCTTGAATCAAACAGCCGGAAGGCCTTCTTCTACATCTTACTATCGATGATGAGCGCAAATTGTCCAAGGACACGTCAACTACGACCCACGTTCCATCATCAAGTTGTTTACAATACCTGACAAAGTAGTTTTCTCGCGTTGGAACGAATGGGGATGGAACTTGATACTCAGCTACCATCTGCGAAGATCGAGTTTAGATATGTAAATATAGATGGAATTAGATTCGGTTTTTTAATAGTTAAGGTATGACTTCACAAGACATTAAATGACTGCCCCCCTTACCACTTGCATAGCTCCATTATAACTTCCAGCTACTCCAGTTGAAAGTATTTCTAGAGTCATTGCTCTTGAAACAATGCCACAAAACACATTTGACCATTGATTCTGAAAAATCATTGTTAGATAATTGAGTTCACAATTCATAAGATTAATGCTGACTTAAGCATATGGTAATTTCAGTAAACATATACCACATCCATTAGAATTTCCACAAGAGCTATGGGATTCATGATGACAACTGTTGATTCCCTTGAAGCTTCAGATTTCAATCCCATTGGTTTGGGCCCAATGCCCCTGGGAAACGACCGCATATACTCTTCTTCACTTAAGGTCACTTGAGATGATCCATTTGAGATTGGGATCCATAAGGGCTCACCAACTTGTGCCATTCTAATTAGCTCCTCCATGGCTGCAATAGCAAGCTCAATAATAAGCGGCTTCTCAATAGGCCCAGTCATGGACCGCATATGGTCATTTGCTCCAAACATTTCTCCTGCCATTGCTTGTTGTGGATTAAAACCAGACGCCGGTAAGTCAAGGGAGCTAGAAGGTGCATGAGTTGAAACATCCGGGTAAGAGGGCGTTGGCTTGCCAACGTATTTTGCAGCAATTCCAGATATCCTGTCAATCTATCAGAAAAAAAAGGTTAACTAATTTTAAACAAATTATAGAAACTACACAAACTCTACTTGATATCTGAGGAAAATATATATTGCTTATGGTAAAAGAATTAACATACTTCTTCTCGAAGACGTGCATTTTCAATCCTCAAATGTTGCTCGTCGAATGACATTTCCCCAATAGCAGCTGGTCCTCCACAGTTTGGACATGCTGCAATGGAGAGAGTTTCCTTTAATCGCATGTTGTCTGCTCGGAGTTTTTCATTTTCATTTCGCAGCTGTGTGTTGTCATAGCGCTCGTGCTGAGCCTGATTTAGAAGAGAAATGAAAAAGGCACATTTTAGAGAAGTTATGGCTTCTATAAATATGTAATGTGGAAATGCAAGAATTGGGCAAAATCATCTAGGTACATTTCAGTTCAAACCAATTGACCATTAGTATTTGATTGCATTTACTCAATCATGATCACCATGAAAATGGAAAGAAAAAAAAGATTGAGCAACTAGCTAATATAGTGTTGTTGTACATAAACATTTTAATGCGAGTATAGAGTAACCAGTCGATATAGGGTCACATATGAGACTCAACGCCCCTGAACGTTAACACATGAACATATTATTGACATAGACCATAAGCCATAAGGAAATTATATAGGACACAACTTTAGATGTGAAATAACATGGAAAGCTATAATTGTGACTTTCATCGCTCGCATGTGATAAACATTACTTGATACGTTAATGAAACGCTTGACTCTAATTAATTCACAACCGAGACTCATTACAAAGAATGAGAGGTGATTCAGGATCGTGTAATATTATTACCACACACACACACACATATACACATAAATAAACTCGCCTTGAATGCTCATGTAACAAATGTTTGTTTTTGTGCAAGTTACCTTCATTTGTGTTCGTTTGTTCTGGAACCAAAATTTAACTTGCAATGGCTCTAAGGATAGTCTTCTGCCAAGGTCCTTTCTTTGCTTATCATCTGGATGAGGGCACTCTTTAAAAAACCTATATAGAATATAAACAATAATGATCAAGAAAGATTAAAGCTGATTTCAAACTAGTTTTCCTCAAATAAATTATCTGTAGACACTTTGATGGACTCGGAAATGACTAGCAGAAGTGAGGGGGCTCGCCCCTCGCTTCAATATTTTTTAGTTAATATAAACTTTTAAAGAATTTATTTAAAATGACAAAGTAAAAAATCAAATAAAAATCCTTCCATCTAGAGGAAAATGTACAATAAGTGTAAATGCAGCCTCCTTTGTAACTTTTTTGGCTTGGTTAAAGCATACATATAATTAGCTGGATTTAAGTCTCACTTATCACCAACAAATTAAAAAATAATAATAATAATAACAGAAGATTAACTAAGGTAAATGGATATATTACGCTTCTAATTCTTGGATTTGATGTTGAGTATGGCGATGGTAACGTTTCTTTTTGTTGGCAGGCAGATTAGGATCTTGATCGTCGCCCGAAGGAGGTTCCATGTTGCTATCATGTTCATCAACATCTCTAAGCATATCAAGATTATTTTCTGAGGTTGTGTGACTCATGTCAACAAGTTGATGATGATGAAGATTGTCGAACATATTTGGCTGATACATATCTAGCTATCTCCCTTCTAAGGCTGCTTCTGATACAAATTAACGTTATAAATTGAAATTGATTAACAATTTTTTTTTCCCAAAACAAAAAACTATATGATATAAGTATTCAAGCTAATTATGATGAAATAAATATTATTGAGAATCTCATTTCTACTGAAAATTAAAAAAATAAAGGTAATCAAACAAAAATAAAGAAGAGAGAGAGAAATGTAGACTTATATAAATATAAAATAGTAACCAGCTAGAAATTTTCAAACATAAATACACACACAATTTATCAATTAAAATGTTATTGAAAAAACTCTACTCTTTGAAAAAAGTCAACCTTGTTGTGACTGATTAAATCTTTTAAATTAATCTCTCTCTCTCTCTCTCTCTCTCTCTCTCTCTCTCTCTCTCTCTCTCTCTCTCTCTCTCTCTCTCTCTCTCTCTCTCTCTCTCTCTCTCTCTCTCTCTCTCTCTCTCTCTCATATACACATACACACACACACAATCTTTTAGACTATACAACGACCAAAATAAACCATCATAATCTTTTTTAGTCCCAGTTTAAGTTAATAAAATAAAACCACCGTTACATTTTTTTTTTGCCCCAATTTTATAAAAAAAAATGTTTTTCAAAATTAAAATGGACCAAACCACCATAATCTTTTTTTTATTATTATTATTTTACACATTAGTTTATCTATTAAACAAATCACATTTGATAGTAAAAAGAATTCAAAAAACGTGTTGTGTGTTGAAACCAAATGATTACATATGAAAGTGAAGAAGATGGTAAAGAAACTTACTGGTTTTGTGTTCTTGTTTTGTAGAAATTAACTAAGAGTTAAAGATCTGGTATTCAGGGATGAATGCCAAAGGAATCCACTTTCAAGAGAGCAAAAAGAGTGGTTTTCATATATAGGCGATATGATATATGAGTGATGATCACCTAATTGATTTGTGAACAACACATAGAGAGAGAAGAGGGTAAGTGAAATGAAGAGGTTGGAGAATTGAAGATATGACAGCCAAAGAAGGAGTGAGTTAATGCAGAGGGTATTGAGAGGATATGCAATTGCATTTATGAAGGATTGAAGCTTTTATTACTATTTGAGAGAGATTGCTTATTAATTTTTTTTCTTTTTAATGAAAATAAACTTATATTTATAAACATAATGGTAGTACTCAGAACCAAGTGAGGGTCAGGAGGGTATACCGTCACTCAACGTAGAAAAGTTCACTCTGTAAAAAACGTGAAGGTGGCCCTTCAAACTATCGTTAGTAGAGAAGAAAACGTGATTTTGTTTTTTAAGAAAAGCGTGAATTTTAAGGGACCGAAACGTATATTTTTAGATGAGAACATGAATCTTTTTACAATACGTAAAAAAAAGATATAAACCCCGGCGTTCTTTAAGGAGGAACAGCGTAAGTACCTTTTTTGAAGAAACACGTGAGTTTCCGTTACTATACGTAAAACCAAATAATACGCTTGACCCTTAACCAAGATTCTATTTCCGGTTCCATCATTGATTAATGAGACTTGAACTTATGCTTTAAAATGATAACGACGATCTCATTTGTTTAGAGATGATAACGCGATAGGTATTAGTAAATCTAAATCCTAGTCATATACTTAATTATAAATACACTAGCTGATTACCTCGGGAAGGTCCCGGGGTTGAAAATTTTAATAAGACTTAATAAAGAATGATAAAAGAAGAAAATTCAAATCACGAAAAGAGTAAATAACTTAGACACAATCAATCTTAGTTAAAAAAACGTTTATTTAAAAAGTTAAAAAAAATAAAAAGCATAAACCATATTAAACATAATACAATATTAAAAGGATAATTTTCAACATATAATCATATTTACGTAATTTAAAATATGTTACAATTTGACTTTAACTTATATAGATGTAGAATTCATGATCACAATGAAAACAAAAACACTTATTTCAATACAGTGACTTTGTAAAGAAAAGCATATACGAATTTTCTTTGAATATATGAATTTAGATTAATAAATATTTTATTAATCTAAACATAAATCACTTTCAATAATCAACGAAGAAGAAAAAACTTCAAAGTCTGGCTACTCAATAATTCTATATTAAATTAATTTGTAAATAAAATCTTCTATTTTAAATTAGAAGATATGCATATCTTCTTTTATTTATTTTTAAATAAATAATTTATTAAACTTACCGTAAGCAAATAAATATTTAATTTTTTATGTTAATCCTTATACATAATTCGAAAACAATATTCATATAGTATATATCAAAAATAATATTAAAGTTTTAAATAGAATATAGTAACAAATAATTCAGTCAAAATTATTTTCAATTTAGATATGCATATCTTCTTTTATTTATTTTTAAATAAATATTCAACTAAACTTCTCACCTCAACATGCAACGTGACAGGGTTGAGGCCTCCATTGAATGTCACATCATCATAAGTCAATTCTTTTTATTAATAGTTATAGATATGATATAATAAAATATCTAATATCATAACATAATTAATGATTTGCTAATACATGATTAATGAATAATAATAATAATAATAATAATAATAATAATAATAATATTTATTTATTTTGAACAAATCTCTGCCATAAGTTATCATATTCAAATATAAAAAAAGAAATCTCTGCCTATGAAGTTATGTTTATCGTTTCTTATTCAAATATAAAAAACCCTAAGTAGTGATTTATTACTCGAGTAAAATATATTTGAAAACAAAACCCCACAAAAATAGTCGTTTGTTTTTCTTCATTTTTATATAGCACTATGGTACTCGTTGGAAAGATAATAAAACGCTCGTTAATTTGGTGTAATTTTTTTTAAAAAAAATCTCATTTATAAAAGATATTAACGTTTAAAAGTTATGGAAGGAAACATGAGAGAGAAAATTTAATTTTGTTTTTAAATTCTTATTTTTTCCTAAAATAATTATCTATAACTATATATATAGATTTATTTAAAAAAATCAAAAATTAAAAAATCCCACATGATGCCACGTAACAAATTCAAGGAGGGATTGAGGCCTCCATTGAATGTCACATCATCATAGTTCAATTCTTTTATTAATAGTTATAGATTATAGATTATAGATGTCCCATAACGATACACGTTGGGTTTTTGTCAGGCAATATATAACTCATCAAGTTTCGAGTATATCCATAAGTTTGTTAACAATTATAAATACATTTTTTCTTTCCCTTTTAATTTTGATGTTTTTTAGCAACTATAAAATGTTTTAAATATCTAAATATGGGGAAATATCATGATGACATAATCTTAAACACTAATTTTTGTATTTCATAGCATGCAAATATGAATAATGACATCAAAATACATATCCCAAAATATAAGTCTACTCTTCGCGTAAGAGAGCTATTAGAATGAAGCATTACCAAACAAGGATTAAGGGTAAATATCATTAGGGAATATGGTTTCGATAATCAACTCGAATATCACCTAGTTCCAAATATTTTCAATCAAAAACCTGGTCACATACCTAATACTCATCACTTTATGTTTTGGATTTCAGGCACTCCAGTCATGTTCACTTGCTCAGTAGTACTAAGTAGGGCTGCAAACGAACCGAATGGACACAAACAATGCATTGTTCGTGTTCGTTTGCTAAGAAAATTATGTGTTCACGAACTGTTCATGAACACTTACCGAATGGGATTTCCTGTTCGTTTTTGTTTGTTAATAAAACATTCATGTTCGTGTTCGTTTGTATTCGTTTGTTCATGAACGCACACGAACACAAACGGACATTAATGAACACAAACAAGTGTTCATCGGAAACAAACACAAAGAGAAAGATATTAACTTTTGAATAACATCGAATTCACATGCATTGAGACATTAGCTAGATACACCCAAAATATAACCTAATTGTTCAAACATACTTAGTACTCAAGAAGGCGTTGGAGTAGGTGGATGGCAGAGGGCGTTGGAGGTGGAGGGCATCAACGCTGGAAGGTGGAAACATATAATGAGCTTGGATACAAAAGTCGGTTTATTGATCTCATATGATCATATATTTACCTCATATATATTATTTATTGAGTAAAATAAAATAAAATAAAATAAAAGAGTATAAAGAAAAAGTATAAAAATTTAAAACCTTAATAAACTATCGACACAAATGAACATAAACAAACACGTTACCGAACGTTCACGAACATAAACGAATGAACACGACATCTGTTCATGTTCGTTCGTTTAGCTAAATGAACAGAATTTTTTGTTCGCGTTCGTTCATTTATTAAACGAACGAACACAAACAAACTTCCCGCCGAACGGTTCATGAGTTGTTCGCTGAAAGTTTAATTCGTTTGCAGCCCTAATACTGAGAGATGCAATGAGATTTTTGAGGTAAACCAAAAAGGTAATAATCCATTTAATAATCATTTATAAAGATTTTTTTTTTTTTTTTTTTTTTTTTTTTTTTTTTTGTCAGGAATGGATCAGTGGAAACCCTTTAACTTGAAACATCTTTCTTCCTAAGTTTGAATCCCTTCCTACACGTCAGTCCCTTTTAAACCTATTGGGTATATTTTTTCGATGAACGGCGAGACTCGAACCGGATACCTTTCGGGCAATTGAATTACAGTGCTTGATCAATTTGATAGTCATACTATTTTTACTTTTCATTTTGCTTTTTTAATGCAACATACGTGGATTAATTTCTTCTAAATATGTTCAAAAATCTTGAGAGTCGACGTTCAAAAATATTGGGAGTAAAAAACCATAACATTGTTACCTAAAAAAAAAAAAAGACAAAACGAAAACCTGACCACACCCTATACAAGGAATGAACGTTTATTTAAGTCACTATCTACTAGTCTACTACGGTTGTCATGTCCCCACTATTTGGTAGAGTGATACGGAGAAATGAATATAAGAGCTTAAAATCGTTTGGTCTCAAGTTCGAATTCAATTCAGAGAGGTTTTGTCACAGTGGGTCTTCGGACGATAGATTTTTCCTCAAATTGATGGCTTGATAGACTATTTATCAGTGCTAACCAACTAACAGTTCAGGTGGTATTTAGTTGGTTAAAAAAACTACAGTTTGGCCATTGGTGTTAGATAGCCTTCAAATATTTTCCTTTTTTCATACCTTTTTCTAAAAATAATATATATTCCATATTGTTATATTTTGTGACATGGAAAATAATTAAAGCACTCTCTTTCTCATAAGAAATTCTATTACTTCTTAAATAGTCATGTTTGTGATTGATTAGCAATAAATACATACATTTATTGAATGTGAAAGTTAATTAATTAACTAATATATTCTATCCCTTCTTATATCATTATAGTAACTAGTATGGGTAGAGATAACGCACAAAGGAACCTTAACGTGAGAAGCGTAGGAAGCAATCTCAGCTATTAGATTAACAAGATGGCTGGATGGTGATTAAAAACCTTAATCATACTTGGGTCAAACTAACCAAGGGTAAATTAGGAAAAAACGTCTAATTTTTTTTCAAATCGTAAACAACAGAATCAAAATAACGAAAATCAAAACATAAATTTTCATCGATTGAGATCGATTAAACCAATCTGAATGATTACACAACCAAAATACAGAAACACAAACATCAAATACATTCATTATCAGTAATTGAAAATAAAAAAATAAAAAAAACATAGTATTATAATTATACAATAAATCAGTCGAAAATCATATGAATCAACTTTAAAAACGAACGTATTATTTGTCAGAAGAACTCGATTTTGATTCTAGAAGAATAATTAAAGATAAAAATGGGTTATAAAAAAAGTTGCAGGCGAAGAAGATGACTATGATAACATGGATCTTTAAACGCACTCATTATATAATAATCTATTTTTTGACACACTCATTAAAAAATTTGGACGCACTCATTGAAAATTTAGACGCACTTATTAAAAAATTGGACCCACTCATTGAAAATTTGGACGCACTCATTGTACAAACGCACATTACAATTTTAAACTTCTTTTGTATATTTCTTTAAACGCACCTTTCATTTCTCTAAACGCACTCGTTCTTCACCAGTGCCTTGTTTTAGGTTTGCAAGATGACCCTCTGTTTCGGTCTTTTTAAAACCAATCCCTTGACCCTCTATTTCAGTCTTTTTAAAACCAATCCCTTCCCAACCAAAACCACCAATGAATATCCAAACCATCAATAGATCCTCCGTTTAGACGTCGATAGCCAAAAAATAATCACACCCATATACCCAATTCACCCAATAAGTTGTTGAGCAAAAGAAAAATAAATGAAAAACAAAATTCACCCAACAAATATTGATAAAGATGATTCAGACATTGAATTGGAATTCAAGAAATCAGCATTGATTATAGAGATTCACCCAATAAGACGTCGAAGATCATGTAGGACAGGTATTTAGAGGTTAAAGCTATCAATGGTAGTGCAAACCGTATAATTGCGGTGATGAACATGGTAATGAATTTGTAATAAGTGAGATAGAAGAGGATGGGGAGATGAGCATGTGTGTTATCCACTTCACCTGTGTAAAGGCGGTGGTTTGTAGGTGGGTGTCTGGCGGAATTTAAATAGTTTAATCGTGATTAGGTTAAATTGACAGGTGGCAAGTTCTAGTGGCTTCCTACACTTTTTATGTTAAGGATACTTTGTATCCTATACTGTGAGACTGGGGCATAAAGTAGCAACAAAACGATGACTAAAACCAGAAGAAAAAAAACGTAAAGCAAAAACACGACCTATTAATTAACATAAAGTGACTCATATAACGTAAAACATAAGAAAAGTTGAATTTATACCGATACATATTAGAAAGTCAAGGGGTCAAAAAATCAAGGGACTAAAAGTTTATGACAATTATAAAAATTCAAATTTTTGTAACAAAAAAAATAAAAATAAACCTTTAAGTCTACTATGAAAAGAAGAAAGAAAGAAAACCCACAAAAGACCAAAATATATTTCTATTCCTTAAGGTGTTGTAAATTAATATATCAAATTATCAAAGAAGACAGTTGATATACGTTAAATTACACATATAAAAGTCCCCGTTTAACTCCTTTTTTCATACGTTTTTGACATCATACATAGGAATTGGTACTTATTTGGGTATCTTTATGATTTCAGGTCTTAAACGATGTCCCGGAAACACAAGGAAGGAAAAAACGAAGAGTTCGGCGCGAAAACAGGCCATCAGGCCCTTCGAGCGGCCGCTCCAAGGCTTCGAGCGGCCGCGCGCCCCTCCCAGATATTTCTGGGGACCTTCCAGAAGGCCTACGTCACGTCAGCAGCAATTGGTCCACTTGTTGATAAAGCGAGCGGCCGCTCGAACCCTCTGCTCTGCTATAAAATCCCCATTTCAGCTCACTGATCAATGTTGGATCTTGAGGGAAGCTTTTCTGGGCGATTTTTGGACGATCCAAGCTGCTGGAAAGCCGTTGAACAAGCTCGGAAGTCCATCCGTTCCATCCTTCATCATCCGATCCATCTCTTTAGCATTCTTATGGTTTGATCCTTGAAGCTTTTTATGATTCAAATCTGATTTGTGTATGCTATTTTGATGTTATTATAGTTATTCGTACGCCTACGGGCAAGAACAATAGTATTTAGTACGTAAAACAATCGTTTAGTATGTAATCATGTTTTGTATAAATTTGGCGTTTTTCACGTATTAGATCTTGATGATCATAGCGCAACCTTGTTTCGTTGTTGATGGATTTGTAGCTGTATTTGAATGACTTTAGCGATTGTCGAATGTGTTAGGCGGATACATGTTGAAAAACCGTCCGTTTAATCGTCCGGTAGTAGACTAGTTAACTTGTTAAATAGTTTATGCCATGAAACTGTAACCGGGTATTGGTTTGGTTAAAGTCAGTCGAATAACGGTTAAAAATGCTTACCGGCACGTAAAAGGGTTTAAAAAGCCTAATGGTGCCGTTACTAGTCTTTGACACGGTTAATGATCTTTGGTAGTTATTTTGGTAAAAATGGCGATCTTAGTAGATCTGGGGTCAAAGTTGGTAAAATGGAATAGGTTGTGAAATGCTCTACTTTATGCTAGTTTAGGTGGCTGTGTTGTGTATTCGGTATCGCTTCCCTAAATTAGTGAGGTTAGAATACTCTTAGCGGATGACTAACTTATCTTTAGAAGATCTGCGTGAGATCATATCAGCTGCTCGCTAATGAACGACTTGAAGCGGTTAACGTGTGTATTCATGTTAGCTTTCTGTATAGTTGTCATGTTAGGATGCCCGAAAGGGACACTAACTGTCGGAAAATGGGAATGTTGATCACGCGCCTATATTACTTATTATATTTAGATAACATGCTAGGATTGGCAAAAATATAGTTTATATAGTTATATTTTCTATTTGGAGTCGTAGTTAAGTTATTTATATGTTTTAGAATTAATTTAGTTTTAAACAAAACTCAAACTTATCTTTTCCTACTGGTAAATCGGGGACAGAGTTTTAGTACAATTGCTCCGCGCGCGTCCATGGATCGATATCTGGTTCTTATCTGTACGTTACTACATATATGACAGGGTACACTTGCCCTATTGTGTGTGTTTTAATATTAAGGTCTAAACCATTTTTATAAATATTAAAGCAAAACGTGTGTTAAAATCCATTGTAAATATGTATAGTTACGCGCACGTCAAGTTTTTGGCGACGTTGCCGGGGACGCGACGAGCTTTAGGAACGAACCGAGTCAACTTTTTACCATTGTACATGCTTGTGAATACTTGTTTATACTTCTTTGATTCGCTATTTCATTCATTTATTTGCATATATGATTATTTGAATTTTTATTAGATTTATCTGTCTGTTGATATATTGGATTAATTTTAGACTGGTTTATAGGTTGAATATAGATTCGTTCATTTATCTGCTTATAGATTTGTTTGATTTGATTTTTCGTTCATTAGGATGTTGATAGATTTAATTTATTGAATATTGGATTTATTGGTTTGTCTATGAATTTGATTTGTTCGTTATTTGATTAATTAGATTTATTTGTTCGTATTTGGACTAATTATTGATTTCATTCTTTGTATAGTTTTAGGCTTAGTCTGCTTATTTCTGTTCATTTTATTGATTCTATTTGTTTATATTTGATTTTCTTGAATATATTTGCGCTCAGTTATTTTCGCATGAATTTATTGATTCTTTATTTCATTTATTTATTTTTCTGTCTTTTATCGCCTTTTTGGGTTTGTCATATATTCGCCTGTTGCAACTGTATCATTCTTACATGCAGGTTGATGTCCACAAACCCAGGGTCTTCTGGTGATCTTTCTGACGAGGAGCTAAGGCGCCTGAGGAGAAGCGAGCGGATTAGACTTCATAAATTGCGTCTTGTTTCTGATATTCTTATTGCTGCTCCTATTGTTGAGGTCCCAATTGAGGAGGCGAGGCACGATCTGGCCGACGACAACGGGTCGGACGCCCACAGCGACATTATCATGGCGGATGACGACATTCCGCTGAATGATAGTGGTCGTCCAGGAGGAGATGGACTCGCGCCGAGTATTGTCCGTCCGGCTATTTTGGCGGACCATTTCGAGATCAAATCTAGTATCGTGAATATGATACAAAACTCGGTGCAATTCGGTGGACTGGAGCACGAGGATCCAGGCCGACATATTGCTGCATTCTTAGAGGTTTTAGCCACCTTTAAGATGACGGGCATCTCCGATGATGCTATCCATCTCCGACTCTTCCCATTCTCACTGCGGGACAAAGCCCAGACTTGGCTTCTGTCACAACCCGCAGGGTCGATCACGACTTGGGCAGAGTTGTCACAACAATTCATGCAGCAGTATTTTCCTCCTGAAAAGACACAAAAACTGAGGAATCGCATCATGACATTTCGTCAGGATGACGATGAATCATTGTACACGGCCTGGGAAAGGTTTAAAGACCTACTCTTGAGTTGCCCGCACCATGAGCTTTCGAAAAGGCATTTGGTGCAAACTTTTTATCAGGGACTTGGGTATGCGTCTCAGGAACGCCTTGATGTATACGCAGGGGGAGACATCGTAACAAAGTCTCCTAGGGAAGCGTGGAGCATTATTGAGAAGGCGTCCCTAAAATCTAAATCCCGGCAGAATGATAGATCTAGATCTTCATCTGCCAAGGCTGGTGTGCATGCTGTGGATAACTATACGGCGATTTCGGCACAGATAGCGGCTCTGGCTACGAGATTCGATAACTCTCAGCAACACGTAGCGCAGTCCGATTGTTTGTGTGTGGAGTGCGGGGTATCTCACGAGCCTGGCTCGTGTGCTCAGGGGGCGATGTACACAGGCCAGGAGGAAGTGGACTACATGGGTAATCAAACGAGACCCCAGAATAACCCTTACAGCAACACTTATAATCCGGGTTGGAGAAATCACCCGAACTTCGGGTGGAGATCTGGTACTTCCAATCAGAACCCTCTCGGATTCCAGCAGAGAGCCGCCGCACCACAACAGTCCTACCAGTCCCAACAACCTTACCAGTCCAACCAACAGTCCTACCAGTCCAACCAACAGCCTTACCAGGCTCGTGGTCAATCGTCCCAGCAGAGACCGAACCAATACCAGAACCAGGGCGCCGGGAGCAGCTCCCAGCAGCACGCCCCTCATGGTATGTCTAAGCTGGAGGAAATGATGTCTCAGCTCCTTACCAACACCTCTAATACAAATCAGATCGCTGAGCAGCGCTACCAGCAGCATGAGGAGCGCTTCACGAATTATGAGGGAGAGATGAGGGGCCAAAAGGCGTCGATGCAGGCCATAGAGAACCAGGTTGGCCAGATGGCAAAGATGATGTCTGAGAGACAGCAGGGTGGTCTCCCAGGCAACACTGAGCCGAATCCAAGGGGGCATGTGAATGCCATAACGACGAGGAGTGGTAAAACCACGGGACCTGACACATCGGGCTCACCACCGATCACTGAGACGGTCCAGACTGAGTCTTCGGACGAGGTGCACGCTAGGCGAGTCCCAGCAAGTACAGCACAGCTGCCGAAGCCAGTCACTGACTACACTCCTCCTGTTCCATATCCTGGTAGACTTAGGAAGCAGAAAGACGAGGCGCAATACGGGAAATTTCTCGAGCTGTTCAAGCAGCTACATATAAACATCCCGTTTGTTGAGGCCTTAGCACAGATGCCTAAGTATGCCAAATTCTTGAAGGACATCCTCACAAATAAGCAAAAACTTGAGGACCTGTCCTGCGTTCTGTTGAACGAGAACTGCTCTGCAATTCTGCAGAATAGACTGCCCATGAAAATGGGCGATCCTGGTAGCTTTACCATCCCTTGTCTGATAGGTGATATGACTGTCAGTAATGCACTCGCAGACTTGGGGGCCAGCATAAACCTTATGCCTTATAAGGTTTTCGAGAAGTTGGATCTGGGTGAACCTTCACCCACCAGGATGAGTATTCGCCTCGCTAATCGTTCGATCAAGTATCCACGGGGGTTTGTAGAAAATATGCTTGTCAAGATTGACAAATTCGTTTTCCCTGTGGACTCTGTTATCCTAGATATGGATGAGGACTCTAAAGTCCCTTTGATTCTCGGACGTCCTTTCCTTAACACGGCAAGGACGATTGTTGACGTGGCTGCGGGCCAGATCACACTCCGAGTCAATGATGAGCACGTGACTTTTGACATTCAGAGGTCAATGTGCCATCCTGAGAGCCAAGACGATACACTATACTATCTTGATATAGTAGACCAGTGTGTCAGCTCTCATGTCAGAGGTGCTTGGGAGAGAGATGTTTCGGACACACATCTGTTGTGTGGGAGCCTAGATGGCATTATGCAGGAGGGCCATATAGATGAGCAGCCGGTCTATCAGATCGGTGATGATGGTTCCCAAAGTCCGGAGCGTTTTGTGGAAATTGAGCGAGAGGAAGAGGAGAAGGCGAAGCCGTCTGTTGAGGATCCACCGTCTCTAGAGCTAAAGGAGTCCCACCGCATCTCGAGTATGCATTTCTGGATGAGGAGGGGCGTCTACCGGTGATCATATCGTCTTCATTGACTGTGGAAGAAAAGAGCGAGTTGTTGAGAGTTCTGAAACTTCATAAACGGGCAATTGCCTGGAAGATCGTAGACATCAAGGGGATTAATCCCTCTTTCTGTACTCATAAAATCTTGATGGAGGATGTCTACAAGCCTTGTGCGCAGCACCAGAGGCGTCTGAACCCGAACATGCAAGAGGTTGTTAAAACCGAGGTAATTAAACTGCTTGATGCTGGATTGATATATCCCATCTCGGACTCTGTTTGGGTTAGTCCTGTGCACGTCGTGCCCAAGAAGGGTGGCATGACGGTGGTCACAAATGATAGGAATGAGTTAATTCCTACGAGGACCGTCACGGGGTGGAGAGTTTGCATTGACTATCGCAAGCTCAATGACGCCACCCGCAAGGATCACTTCCCGCTTCCATTCATCGATCAGATGTTGGAACGACTGTCGGGGAAGTTGTATTACTGTTTCCTTGATGGTTTCTCTGGATACTTTCAGATCCCTATCGATCCTGTGGACCAGGATAAGACGACCTTCACATGCCCTTTTGGCACATTCGCCTACAGGCGTATGCCATTTGGGCTGTGCAATGCGCCGGCGACCTTCCAGCGTTGCATGGTTGCCATTTTTCATGACATGATCGAGGACTCCATGGAGGTGTTCATGGATGATTTTTCCGTTTTTGGGAGTTCGTTCGATCAATGTCTGGGGAACCTGGAGCGGATGCTTCAGAGGTGTGAGGAGACCAGTCTTGTGCTAAACTGGGAAAAATGCCACTTCATGGTGAAGGAAGGAATAGTCCTGGGGCATAAGGTCTCCCAAAGTGGGTTGGAGGTTGATCCTGCCAAAGTAGATATCATTTCTAGGCTCCCTCCACCCTCCTCTGTCAAAGCGATCCGCAGCTTTTTGGGTCATGCGGGATTTTACAGGCGATTTATCAAAGACTTTTCAAAGATCGCCCGACCGATGACCCGTTTGTTGGAAAAGGATGCACCGTTTGTATTTGGTGCAGAGTGTGTGAAGGCTTTTGGCCTTCTGAAGCGTTTGCTTGTTGAGGCCCCTATATTGGTAGCACCCGACTGGGAGCTGCCATTCGAGATTATGTGCGACGCGAGTGACTTCGCGATAGGGGCGGTCTTGGGACAGCGGAAGGACAAGCACTTCCACCCGATCTACTACGCGAGTAAGACTCTACATGATGCTCAGGAGCATTACACCACGACTGAAAAAGAGCTTCTTGCTGTAGTATTTGCATTCGACAAGTTTAGATCATATTTGGTGCTGTCGAAGACCATTGTCTATACGGACCATGCAGCGATCCGATACCTATTCAGCAAACAGGACGCGAAACCGCGCCTGATTAGGTGGATCTTGCTGCTACAAGAGTTCGATATAGAGATTCAGGACAAGAAGGGTGCCCTGAATGTTGCTGCTGATCATTTGTCCAGACTCGAGCATGATGATGCCGAGAACTGCGCGTGGGATACCATTAATGACAACTTTCCCCACGAGTTCTTGATGAGCGTCGAGTCGGTGGAAGATGTATCACCATGGTTCGCGGATTTTGCGAACTACCTCGCGTGCGGGATCCTCATCAAAGGATTGTCGCACCAGCAAAAGAGGAAGTTCTTCGCGGACCTAAAGCATTACTTCTGGGATGACCCATTTTTGTTCCGGGTCGGGGCGGATCAGCTGATTCGCCGTTGTGTGTTTGGGGTGGAGGCGGCACAGATCTTGCGCGATTGTCACGAGGGGCCTACCGGAGGTCACCATGGAGCGAATTACACTGCTAAGAAAGTGTTAGACTCCGGGTTTTACTGGCCCACACTCTTTCGTGACGCCCAGATACTGGTTGGTGCTTGTGATTCGTGCCAGAGGGCGACGAACATATCGGCACGCGACCAAATGCCGCAAAACCCGATTCAAGTCTGTGAGGTCTTTGACATTTGGGGCATAGACTTCATGGGACCGTTCCCCTCCTCACGGGGCAATAGATATATACTCGTGGCTGTTGATTACGTATCAAAGTGGGCCGAGGCGCAAGCCTTGCCCACAAATGATGCCCGAGTTGTTGTGAGGTTTGTTAGGAGCTTGTTCTCGCGGTTTGGTGCCCCAAAGGCACTGATTAGTGACCGTGGTACGCATTTCTGCAATGCGCAGCTTGATCGCGCGTTAGCATGTTATGGTGTCCACCACAGGTTATCCACCCCGTATCATCCACAGACAAGTGGACAGGTGGAGGTCACAAACCGTGGATTGAAGCGAATCCTTGAGCGGTCGGTTAATCAAAACCGCAAGGATTGGGCAGACAAGCTGGATGATGCGTTATGGGCCTTTAGGACGGCTTACAAGACGCCTATTGGGACTACTCCCTTTAGGCTTGTCTATGGCAAAGCGTGTCATCTCCCAGTCGAGCTGGAGCATAGGGCATTCTGGGCTCTTAAAACGGCAAATTTGGATCTGAAGACCGGCGGTGAGACCCGTTTCTTGCAGATTCACGAGCTAGAGGAGCTTAGGCAACAAGCCTATGAGAGCTCGATGTTGTACAAAGAGCGCACAAAGAGATTGCACGACAGTCGCCTCAAACACCGAGAAGATTTTCAGGTAGGCGACTTGGTCCTGCTTTATAACTCACGCCTGCGTCTCTTTCCAGGAAAGTTGAAATCCCGATGGACAGGACCGTACACTGTTAAGGAAGTATATCCTTACGGAACTGTCTCGATTGAAAATTCGGAGGGTGTGACTTTCAAAGTCAACGGTCATCGCCTGAAAGTCTACATTGACGGACCGGTTGACAAATCCGTGGAGATGATCGATCTCTACGACCCGCGCGCCTAATAAGTGTGGGGAAGTGAGTCTAGCTAGCGACTCGTCAATAAATATAGCACGGCGTGTATGGGCGCGCCAAATTGTATATATGTTCATAGTGTAGTTTGATTTGTAGTTAAGTTGTTTAATTTTAACTTGTTGTTGTAGTTTGTTTTTAGTCTTTGCAGGTTTGATTCGCGCCTTGTGATTGTGTGGATAGTCGCTTCGAACCCATGGTATTATGTTAGAAAGCGTCTAAAAACAGGTATGTTGGTTGTTCGGGTCAAAACGGATAAGTGCAGGTATGTTTGGGTGAAAAATGCAGGAAACAAATGCACATCAGTACCTTTGAGCGGCCGCTCGGATATTCCGAGCGGCCCGCTCCAAACGCCCAGCATCATATAAAAAAAAATAAATAAATAAATAAATTCGAGCGGCCGCGCGAAGGGGCCGAGCGGCCGCGCGAGGCTTCTGAATGGAAATTCTGCAAGGGCAAAAGGGGTATTTGACTTTCAAAACAAAAAAATTTATAACCCTAAAACATTCCAAGCGGCCGCTCCTTAACATAACCACCCAAACTTTGCACTTGCTCTCAAGAACACCAACCAAAACCCTTCAATTCCACCTTCAAATCTTCAAGAACAAGGTATGAATCTCTAGTTTTCTTGTAATTTCTCTTGTTCTAGTGTAAAATAGTTTAGTTTCTTTAATCTTTTTCTGAATTTTTAGGGTTCTTTCATAATGTTTAACAAACCCTAGTGTTCTTGAATGGATTGTTTGCTTGGATAATGTAGATTAGTGGTTGATTATTGTTCAAATCTTTGAGTTTTTGGGTTTTCTTCATAAGGTTTAAATAAGGTCCGAAAATTTTTAAGGATTTGAATGATTTTGTAGCCTCTTGTTTGGTATAGTTTAGTATGTTTGTAGATTAATTTCATTATAGGATTGTATGCTAGTATATATGTTAATGTAGTTAGGTTTGTTGAATTTTTGGGGACCTTTCATAATTGTTCAATCAATCCCCAAATTCATCATGTTTAGGTTATTTAATTGTATTGTTTTCTTAATTTTTGGGGATTCTTCATAATGTTTAACAAATCCCCAAATTTTAAGGATTCTAGTTATTAGATTGTAGTTTAGAGTTGGGATATTCATGAGTTTTGGGGCGTTCTTCATAACTAAACAAACGCGCCCCAAATTCGATGATTATGCCATAAATATTTGGGCTTTAAACACCTTGCGCTAAATGACTTAAAGTTAAGGTGATTTGCAAAGTGAAGGGCGCGTAGGTGTTAAAATCCCAAATTCACTTTAAAACTTCATAATTGCGCAAGTTCGGCCATTCAAGCGCCAAAGTTAATAATTTTTCAAAAATCAAGTGCTTGAATGGCCGCTTGTGGAGTGCATTTGGCTAAAACACTGGAAACCGGGCAAACGCCAATGCACAGGATCGAAAAACAGGGCTGCAGAGCGAAAATTGGCGCGCAGACTTCTTCGAGCGGCCGCTCCAAGAGGCCGAGCGGCCGCTCGAACTCTCTGATGTGATTTTTGACTTTTTTGTTTCGCGTGTTTTGGGTCCGGGTCTTATTCCTTCGATTATAACTGACATATTTTAGCATTTTAATGCAGATGGTGCACCGCTTCCTTCAGTTTAATCCCGCGGACCCGCGAGAACGCGGGTGCATAGATACCTTTACAGAACTGTGGGAGCGCAGGCGTTCTATCGCCACGCCTCGAAGGATTTGCTTTGATACATTAGCTGAGCTCAACCAAGAGGAAAGATTCCGGGAAATGATGGACGGGCATATGGAAAACCTGCTCCTAATAGAGGAACCAGTTTATGAGGAACTCACCCTCGAGTTCTTCTCCACATTGCACTACCAAAGGCCGCGCAAACATGACCAGCCGAATTTCCAAAGTAGTGGTAAGCGCTTTGGATTACAGTTCCGTCTGTGCGGGGAGTGGCGCGACATTTCGGTCGCTGAGCTTGGTGTCCACTTAGGAATCTACACGGACGAGGAAGTCGAGGATGAGAGCTTCAACGAACTGATGTACAAATTCCCGAATGACAACGTTCTGAGAGACTCTTTTTGGGCACAATTAACGGGGGAGCAACAGTATAACCCCCAAGGTGCCAAGGCAAGCCAACTCATTGACCCACTGCTGCGGGTTTTTCAAAAGGTCCTATGCGGGACCGCTGCTGCCAAAAAGGACGATTCAACCGGCTGCCCCACACCTGATTTGTTATTTCTATATGCTCTAGTAAGTGGTGTTCAAGTTAACCTTGCTGCACTTGTTGCTTCTTTTCTTAGTACAGCATCAGGTATGAGACCCGGGAGCATGATATACGGGGGGAGTACGTGACTAAAATCGCAAAGGGGATGGGCATTTTGAAGAATGTGCGAAGGGGACTGACCAAGGTTCCCGGCGACTCGTGGGTGAACATGGATGTCCTCAGACACATGAGGATTGTCCACGAGTACGCAAGCGGGGCAATAAGGCTAAAAGGTAAACATAATACGATCTGGGACCCGCTGCCAGCAGTGCACATGCCACCTCCCGACCAGCAGCAGCCACAGCAGCCACAGCAGCCACAGCGGCCACATGAGCAGCAGCCACACCCGCAGGAGCCTCTACTGCCTCACCAGCAGCAGTATTACTACCAGCATCCTCAAAGCTTCTATGATGAGTTTGGCGCGTTCAGAACAGAAACGCGCGACACTTTATACCAGCACGGCGAGTCCCTACAGCATCAAGGGGCGACCCTAGACTACCTTGTCTCTGAATTTCATGCTTGTTTCCCAAACCATTTTGGGAATCCCCCACAGAGGGGACATCCGGGGGACAAGCGGAGGCGAGGTGGTGATGCAGCGGGATCATCAGGGACTCGCCATGATGATGAGGATTGAGGAATTGCTGGTAAGATGGTACTATTTTGTTTATGTTATTCCTGTTGGTACTGTATATGGGTGCAAGCACCCATGGATTTATTTTGTTTTTTGTACTTGAACTATTTACTTTTCCGCATTTTAATTTTCAGTAATGTTTGGTTTGTTTGAATAAGTGTGACGATGAATGGGTGTATTTGATGAGTTTGTTTTGTCAAGAATGTTCATGTTGCAGGGAACTGGCGAGCACCGTTATCGGGGCTCATGCCGTCCATTTACCCGGGCGTTTCTTCGATACCAGGGGAGTATTATTCTCCTTTTTCCCACTATAGATAGCTAATTAATAAACGCTTTCTATTGTCACATTGGGGACAATGTGAAGTTCAAGTGTGGGGAGGGATTATAATCGTGTTTGTCCTCTTGTATATATAAATATATATATATGTTTAAAAAAAAAAAAACCTTTAAAAGTACATATATGTATATATTCTCATATAAACATCAAGCCTAACTAAATTTTGATAAAGACAACTCGAGGCGCGACAAACAGATGAGATACGAGCGTGTTATATTCGTACACTTGCACCCATTTCCCTCCGGTTACGTGAGCGTTTGAGCCTTAGAGTATATTATATTTCTTTGACATGCTTGCGAGTGAGCCGGATGTTTTGTGCAGTTTAGAACTTGTCACTAGTATACTTGTTTAGACCAGATACGTGTGAGATTGTACGAACATGATTGAGGCAATTAGGATACCCTTTTGATTTAGCCTTTTCTTTTCGTTCTATCTGTTTCCCGCACCAATATATTATCCACTAGTTAACCATGTTGAACCTAATCCCGTGTTTTTCTTATTTACCACACCATTTCACCACTAAACCAAATAACCTTTTTCTTTTAAACCTTTTGTGTTAAAACTCGGTTTAGGTTATTGTTCTACTAGTTTATATGTTGTAAATAGTTCGTGTTCGGGTTTATATGTTTAGAACCCGTTTGTTGATTATATAATCTGTTTCAGTTCATTATATATATCATAGATATATATATGTTTAAAAAAAAAATCCAGAAAAATAGAACACCCTAAAATAGGGTGAATTAGCAGTATTCGAGCAGTTTTTAGAGCTTTAAAGTTAAGAATTATAAGTTAGCTCGATTTAAAATAAAAATCGCCTATATTCGCGTTTGTTTTGTACAGTTGTGTTAGTTGATATTATTTAGACATAAACCGCCGAGTTTTAGCCGATTTGTCACTTTAAATATCCATTCCGCACCCTTACCTTTGCCTAACATTACAACCCGTAAAAGACCTCTTGATTTGTGCTTTTTCACACGTTAGTTGGTGAAGACTAGATCTTTTGACAAGCTTATGATATTGCACGATTCATTGTCTTGGCAATGGAGCGATTTACACATACACATTACACGTATGTATCATAAATAAAACCGAGTGTGTGTGAACATTGTGAGTCGTGTACGGGTTAGCGTGCTTGTAAGATCGGAAGTGAGTCGTTGCTTTTTAGTTATCTTATCACCTGTTTATAAATCTTTGTTGGCTTGTCTATTATCGTCTGTACAGGCTATATTTTGCCTTTGTTGCCACTTGGCGAGTTTTTCGGTTATTTTCTGTTTAAGTGTTTGCTTGAGGACAAGCAAAGTTCAAGTGTGGGGAGGTTTGATATACGTTAAATTACACATATAAAAGTCCCCGTTTAACTCCCTTTTTCATACGTTTTTGACCTCATACATAGGAATTGGTACTTATTTGGGTATCTTTACGATTTCAGGTCTTAAACGATGTCCCGGAAACACAAGGAAGGAAAAAACGAAGAGTTCGGCGCGAAAACCGGCCATCAGGCCCTTCGAGCGGCCGCTCCAAGGCTTCGAGCGGCCGCGCGCCCCTCCCAGATATTTCTGGGGACCTTCCAGAAGGCCTACGTCACGTCAGCAGCAATTGGTCCACTTGTTGATAAAGCGAGCGGCCGCTCCAAGAGGCCGAGCGGCCGCTCGAACCCTCTGCTCTGCTATAAATCCCCATTTCAGCTCACTGATCAATGTTGGATCTTGAGGGAAGCTTTTCTGGGCGATTTTTGGACGATCCAAGCTGCTGGAAAGCCGTTTAACAAGCTCGGAAGTCCATCCGTTCCATCCTTCATCATCCGATCCATCTCTTTAGCATTCTTATGGTTTGATCCTTGAAGCTTTTTATGATTCAAATCTGATTTTTGTATGCTATTTTGATGTTATTATAGTTATTCGTACGCCTACGGGCAAGAACAATAGTATTTAGTACGTAAAACAATCGTTTAGTATGTAATCATGTTTTGTATAAATTTGGCGTTTTTCACGTATTAGATCTTGATGATCATAGCGCAACCTTGTTTCGTTGTTGATGGATTTGTAGCTGTATTTGAATGACTTTAGCGATTGTCGAATGTGTTAGGCGGATACATGTTGAAAAACCGTCCGTTTAATCGTCCGGTAGTAGACTAGTTAACTTGTTAAATAGTTTATGCCATGAAACTGTAACCGGGTATTGGTTTGGTTAAAGTCAGTCGAATAACGGTTAAAAATGCTTACCGGCACGTAAAAGGGTTTAAAAAGCCTAATGGTGCCGTTACTAGTCTTTGACACGGTTAATGATCTTTGGTAGTTATTTTGGTAAAAATGGCGATCTTAGTAGATCTGGGGTCAAAGTTGGTAAAATGGAATAGGTTGTGAAATGCTCTACTTTATGCTAGTTTAGGTGGCTGTGTTGTGTATTCGGTATCGCTTCCCTAAATTAGTGAGGTTAGAATACTCTTAACGGATGACTAACTTATCTTTAGAAGATCTGCGTGAGATCATATCAGCTGCTCGCTAATGAACGACTTGAAGCGGTTAACGTGTGTATTCGTGTTAGCTTTCTGTATAGTTGTCATGTTAGGATGCCCGAAAGGGACACTAACTGTCGGAAAATGGGAATGTTGATCACGCGCCTATATTACTTATTATATTTAGATAACATGCTAGGATTGGCAAAAATATAGTTTATATAGTTATATTTTCTATTTGGAGTCGTAGTTAAGTTATTTATATGTTTTAGAATTAATTTAGTTTTAAACAAAACTCAAACTTATCTTTTCCTACTGGTAAATCGGGGACAGAGTTTTAGTACAATTGCTCCGCGCGCGTCCATGGATCGATATCTGGTTCTTATCTGTACGTTACTACATATATGACAGGGTACACTTGCCCTATTGTGTGTGTTTTAATATTAAGGTCTAAACCATTTTTATAAATATTAAAGCAAAACGTGTGTTAAAATCCATTGTAAATATGTATAGTTACGCACACGTCAACAGTTTAGTACTACATTTCGTTCTCTTTCGACCAAGTGTAATGGACGTTACCCACTTGCCAAATCACCACTTTGGGGCATGATAAGCCGAAACACGGGCCATTGTGATGAGTGTTAGCCCAGTAATAAGCAACAAAGTATCACACACATGTAAACCTCTTGAATTGTGGTGGCCTGGGTGGTGGTTTCAAGGGAAAAAAAGGAGCCATAGGGTCAAACACCACTACAAATCATCAAAGGTTTAGTTAGTGATAGCTCACCATCAGTGTCGTGTCTCCGAGCACCCTAATAAAATCGTGCCCCATGCTAGAGTCAAGCCTTGAATGTTACAGTTTCCCCCTCCCCTACAAAATTATTGTAAGTATACTTGGTGTATGTCCCCAGCTAGGTGATAAGCTAAATCTGTAGACCACTAGCTAGGTCTCGTTAGTACACTATATGTATGTCCCCAGCTAGTGATAGGTTATTATAGGTCGTCGACTATGTTAAACGATTGTTTATATGCCATAAGAGCATTATGGTCATTTAGGTTTGGCCGAATAGGGAGGGCTCACACGAATGGCCAACCCATTCACGTAATATGTGGGGCGAATATGTAGTAACTATGATACCTATTCGCCCCGAGTCATTCGTGTAAACATGAACCTCGCCCAAATGGATAGCCTGAATGGGTGTGCACTATATATGTGTGTGCTCTCATTCTCCCAAACTAAATTTTGTAGAATCTGCGTGACAAACCTCTATACAAGTGAAATCTGAATAGAGAAGCATTTGAAAGTACTTCTTGTGTGTGTAAACATATTCTATATTGTAGATGCGTTCGTGTGTGGATTCCGCTAATTAATGTGAGGCCACTCACTTGGTAGATGACATTGCTTCTTAGTGGGGAGGTCTTGTGTTCAATCCCAAACAAGATGAAACTTGGTATAATATAGTAGATAATATGAGTTGTGTACTATTGACCGTTAAAAAAGTAAATAATTAGAACTAAACATATGGTCTTAGATTCATATTGCATAATATATTACATAAAATTGATTTTGTTGGAAATGGATGTTAGAGGTTGAAAAACATCATTTCCCGGGTATACTTGATAGCATTGATTGTACTTATTTCGTTTCGAGATGTGTCCTACGGAGTTGCATGGTCAATATAAGAGAGGTGATCACCAAACGACTGTGATGCATGAGGAGGTTGCCTCACAAGATTTGTGGTATTGGCATGTGTTTTGTGGTCCACTTGGATCAAACAACGACGTTAATATTCTCCTCCAATATCCAATATTTCGCACTATATGGAATGGAACCGTGGTTGATACTTCATTTTACGTAAATGGTTAATTTTATAAACGTGGGTACTATCTTACCAATGGGATCTACCCTAATTGATTAATGTTTGTGAAAGCATTTCATTTTCCCACTGATGCAAAAGAAAAGAGGTCAACGAAGGTGCAAGAGTCGGCAAGAAAATGGGGTATATATAAGCGGCCATTGCGACAGTTAATTGTAGGAAACATTAGGGGGCTTGTGTATGTGTGCATGGTGTTGCACAACATGATCTTAGGGATAAGGGAAGAACAATATTCCTGATCAACATAAGGGATCCACGGGTCGAGCCTGCCTTTGATAAGGATGCTCTTAGGGAGTTGGGAAATGAAAATAAGCACTTTTGGAACACCTTACATCTCTAAATCATTCATACCTCAATGCGGACGACGTTGAGGAGTAGTTTTATTTTTATTTTTGAAGTTTTTGTTTTTTAAATTAATGTAAGTTTTTTATTTATTTTAACTAGGTTTTGCTCCTGGGATTCCTCCACATATCCGAACGTTAAAACTAATTATATGGCAAATGATACTGAATCTTCATTGCAACAGGAGTTCAGTCATTATCAGTCGAGTTTATCCTGACAGTGTTGGTTTGTTTGTCAAGATCATTACAACTTACGGTACCAAAAAGAACACTAAAAAGAAACTCCCAGTTTTGACTACATGGTTTGGTTATTTTCAATTAAGTTAATCTAATGATAAGAATAAACAACTATGTTTTGGTTATACGTATCTAAAAACACACAACTCAATATTCACAATTTCACTACTTTTAACCTCTCTTTATAACATAGATTATTCCACATAGGAAAATTACCTTTAAGTACTGTGTGAAATGCACACACTTGCAATGTAAGTCTCCCCTTCATCTCCAAAAACACATATAATGTAACCACACACACAACTAAAATGGGTTTGCAAATTAACTTTCTTCTATATATACATATGTATACGTGTTTGTGTCCATATATATATATATATATATATATATATTATATATATATATATATATTTAAATTAAAAAAAGTTACATATGTAACAAAGGTTGTTGTTTATAAAGATAATGTTGCATAGGAGTTTTGTTTATTTATTTTAGAAAAAACTCCTTTGGCATATTTTTATTTGATTTTGGAGAAAAACGCTTAAAAACATGTATATTACGTTTCATAAAATTTTCATTAAAAATACGTTGATTTGGATAGTGTACATAAGTTTCCACGGTTTTTCTTAACTAGAGTGGTATTCATTTCAACCCTTTCCTATATATATATATATATATATATATATATATATATATATATATATGTAGGATTAGGTTCAAATGAAAACACACTTTTCGTGAAAGAACCGCGAGAACACCGACGTAAAATGTGAATTTTTAAATTTTTTTTCCACTGGTGAAAAAACGGGTAACCTCGACGTAAAAAAAATATATATTTTACAGCAGTGTAAACGACCATGGCCCACCGTATTTTGTCTTATTAGGCAAGGGAATATTCCCTTTTTTATTTTATTCCACTTTAATTGTGAGTCACATATCTTTTTTGAATAAAATAAGTGTGTGGTGGAAAAGTGGGTTCTTTAGTTCTTTTACGAAAAGTGTGTTTTTATTTTACCCTTTCTCTCTCTCTCTCTCTCTCTCTCTCTCTATATATATATATATATATATATATATATATTATATATATATAGGATTTGGATCATTTGAGAACCACTATTTAGGGAGAGAACCAAAGAACCAAGTGTGAACACAAAAACCCCTCCACAAAAAATAAAAAATAATAATAAAAAAAAATTATATAACCTAAAAAAATAAAAAAAATAAAAAAATAAAACACCAAAATGTTTTATTAGTGTTAATCTTTCTGAAAAAAAAAATAAAAAATACAAAAAAAAATAAAAAAAAACAAAAAATGGCCTTTTTTACGTCATAATTACGTCATATACCGTATGCACATGTGCATTTCACTATTGAGCACACTTTTGAATAAATTATCAATTGCCATAATGAAATGATCATTTAAATGGACGTGATATGATATATAAGGTGGAAAAAAAATTTATTTAATGATCTTTAAATAAACGCGAAGTGCATTTCACTATTATAGTTAGGTTTTTTTTTCATGGGTTTAGCTTTAGGGTTTAGTTTTTAGGTATGATGGGAATGGGGTTAGGTTTTTTTGGGGTTGTTGGTGAATAAACTTAAAAAAACCCCTATATAAAACTATAAAATAAGATAATTGTACTACATGCACATGTGCATTTCACTATTATAGTTAAGTTTTTTAATGGGTTTAGCTTTAGGGTTTAGTTTTTTGGTATGGTGGAAGAGGGGGTATCTTTTTGGGGGGGATGGGATGGAGCGTTTTGGTTTTTGGGGGGTGTGGGGTTAGCTGCACATGTGCATTTCACAATTTGGGGGGGGGGGGGGTTGGGGCGGTGTGGGGATGGGGGGTTTAGGTTTTTAGGGAGTGAGGTGGGTGGGTTTAGGTTTTTAGGGGGTGAAGGTGGGGTTTTTAGGTTTTTTTTTTGTTTGTGTTGACAATGGTTCTCTGGTTCTCTCCCTAAAGTTGGTTCTCGTATGATCCCTACCCTATATATATATATATATATATATATATATAGGGAGGATCAACCAGAGTGGGTATTCATTCCAACTCTTTCCTATATATATATATATATATTATATATATATATATGAAGAAAAAGAACAAATTCTAAATAATAGAAAGCATTGATTTAATAATTGTATTGAATGTTAAAATGATTATTATTATTTTTTGTAACCCCTCTAAACTAATTAAATAAATGAAACTCATTCCTCATTTTAAAATATATGACTCTTGAATTCATTTAGATTAAATATGGTGTTTTAAAGACTAATTTGCCCTCACAATTATAGTTATTATGTGCATTGTGTGTTGTACCATAAGCAAATTAACTTGTACCTCTTAAATTTTAAGAAGTCCTTGTCAAATGCTTTATAATATAGTATAGATATAGATATAGATATTCTTCCAATCAAACCTTATATAGAATGAAGGATACTTTCAATATGTGTAACATATAAGTAGGATGGATTTTTTATATGTGTAGGATAAATGTATGGTAATCTCGATTTGCGTAGGATAAACATATGATAATTTTGATATGTGTAGGATAAATTTTTATACGTATAGGACAAATTTTGATAATGTGTAGGATAAAGTGTTAATTACTAATTAATTAGATAGATGGTAATTAATGTAAGAAGAGTCAAACTATTTAATGTTTAATGTGACACCCGTCGAATTTCCAGTCAAGATCGTATATCTAGCTACGTCATGCATTTTTCATATTGTTTCATTTCACATGATACATCACATCTGAGCCATTCAGGTCCCAAACTAGACAATCCCAATGCATGAGATCCCACATTAGACACGCTAGTAGTTGATACAATTGCATGATTAGTCGAGTAATTTAATTAGGAACATTGAGGAATCCAATACAAAAATCACAAACTATGAACCAATTGAATGAACATAAGGTCACACTGGGAAATCCATACAAGATCAATAACAACAATATTCGTCATACATGAATCACCTAACGCCAATCCATACATAACTACCAATATGATTGATTAAAATCTCAAACATAAAGCACCCATTTATGTAATATTTTCGGCCACATGTATACATATATGCATAAGTGTGATTAAACATCATTCAATATTATATAAAAGCACCCATTTGATATATATATATATATTTATTATGTACACACATAGACAAGTGAGTATTAATCAAGTTTCAAGACCATGTATGTATGTCTATATATGTGCGATACCTATATAGATGTGCATGAATGTTTGAATCAAACAAAAACTCATCTCCATGCATATATATGTATATATATATATATACACACATAATCACACATACACATATATGTATGTACCTTGTTTGAACATCTCACCCATAAAAACACATACATGCATACGACACACACACACAAAACTAACCAAGCACCTAAATCTATGTCTTGCACCAACATGGCAATGGGACTTAATCAACTACAAATCCCAAGCTAAGTTGACTTTCCCAATTTCTTCACACCCATCCCAAACTTTCAGCCCCTAATCCCCATAAACAAACATCCAAAAGTCACATTCACACATCCAAGAATTTCACCAACTAGGAAACAAACCATTCTAACACATTGATCTAGTATGATTGACCTTCCTAATCCACACTATTACCCTCCAAATTTCGGCCACCCCTAATCACCCTAAGCTTTCTCTCAAGTCACTCTCAACTTCCAAGGCACACTAATCCCATATTTACTCTAAAAATGATATGCACTTTTTACACTTACACATCCAATGTGGTTTTAACCATCCACATTTGTCACCCACCCTAGTTATATAAGAAGGTCAAGAGTGTACACAACTCACACACCACACCTTCCTTTCCTCGCCCCCCCTTCCCCTTGTCGCTCCCTCTTCCTCTCTTATTCTCTCGGCCGCAAACCACCACACGGCACCACCACCATAACCGTAAACCACCACCATATTACACACAAGCCTCACATTCTCTCAAGGTTCAAAGGGGTTTAGCAAGGAGCTTAACTAGGAGTTCCAAGGCCCCAAATCTCACATTTTCGGCTTTCCATTGGTATGAAAACAAACTTTAACCTCCATATAATTTCCTTACTTTACACAAGTAATGTTCATTCACATGTGTTAAAACTTGTAACTTAATACAAAACAACAAGTAAAATGAACTTGGAAATGTGTTATATGGGCCGAAAATATACAAGGGTGAACTATTAGAATTTTAAAGGTGAAATGGTTATGTGACATTTGGAAATCGATTATGGTGAAGTAAATATGTAACTTACCTTTAAACTTATAAAAGAGTGAATGACTTACAATAACAAGCATGAAAAGGTTTATGTCTATCAAAATATAAGGTGTAAATTTATAATATATGATAGTTCTATATTTTGGTTAACTAAAATATGATGTAACTAAAGTCCATGATGTGTAGGTATATACACACTCACAAAACTACACATACATATATGTGAGTTTATCACATACAATCTCGCGCATGTGTATGTATCCTTACATCCACATTAGAGAATAGTCATTCACACACATTCATAAGTGTTGAATTATAAACACTAGACTTAAGGACTATAAAAACACTTTAGGCAACGTTTGGTATGATGGAATGGAAGGGTGAATGGAATGGACCATTACGAGGTAATGAAAAAAAGTGTGTTTGGTTGGTTAAAAGAATGGAATCTCCCATTCCACAAGCCATTCCATTCTCTCAAAACCATCCCATCCACCCCCGATGCTTTTTTTTTCCATTCCATCCCGCATTCACCATTTATTAACAACACCATAACCCACCACCCACCACCCACCACCATCGTCACCGCCACCAACCACCACCACCCACTACCTTCACCCACCACATGCCACCACCGCCAACCAACACCACCCAACGTCTCTCACCACCGTCACCCACCCACCGCCGCCTCCATCGCCTGCCACTGTCACCCACCACAATTTCCTTTACCCACCACTACCGCCGCAACCCACCACCACCGCCGCCTCCTCTCACCACCGCTACTAATGTTGGATCAGTATGTTCTTTAAACCTCAAAATTTTTCAGTTTTAATCAATCCCATTTCATAATCATATATGGGTTTCACAATCACACTTCATCTTACCATCTTAGCCACTTGTTTGATTATTTTCAACACCCTACCCAAATCATATTATTGCCTTTTTCAACATGTTACCTATTTTTAAACTGTAACCTCCGTATACCCTAGCACAACACTAAAGATTTCTTAATATTGTCAAATTTTCATCACCTATAAACTATGGAAAATACATATTTTTGTCAAAAGATGTCCTCAAACTTAATTTCTAAATTCAAATGTTTATTCATTAGCGTAACAAAGGATTTTCGATATAATGTCACCTTGATCTATAAAACCTAATTTCGTGTTTAAGATTTCCGACTGACTGAAATATTCTGATCTAAAGCCACTTAGTTTGTACTATTTAACAACTTTTGTTTTATGTACAAAACCAATTTAAAAAAATAAAATCTTTCCATCCTCATGAACAAAATTTAATCTCCAATTCCCATTGACACCTACTTATTTTCAACTTGTCCGAACTTTTTCAATTTTGGCATTTACTACAAACATGTTTCTCATACGCTTGATTCTAACCCTTGAAACAAACCCCATGATTCATGCTGCTAGATCATCTCCTTACTACTTGTGTCTCTTTCAAAATCTATAAAATAAACCCTTTATTAACCACCTTCACCTTGATGTTACTTTGAGTTCTTCATCATCATCCTTTCAAGAACTAAATTCATATCCTTTACCTTCTTGAACATGAACTTGATCCCTATGATAACCAAACTATTGAAAACTTGATTGTTTGTTGCATCAAACTTGATTCTTAGTGATACATTAGGATTCGATTATCAGTATTATCTTTGAACGCCTGATTATTCGTGATACTTGTAAACATGACTAGTTAATTATGAACTATATGTCATACTAGTAAAACAACATCTAGACTCAGTAACATTGTCTAGGGCAACTCAATTACAAGTCGCATGCTATAGCTGTTGTTCGTCACATTTACAAACTTACTTACATGGGTGTATTTTCAATCGGCAACTTGTATGTTAAACTACAACAATTATCTACTTAACAACGGGTAGAGGATGAAGTACCTGCTCAACAGTTGGCAGAGTACCTAATAACCTGCTCAACGATTGGTAGAGGTCATCGTGCCTGCTCAACAGTCGATAGAGGTTCTAAAAACCTGCTCAACGACTGGTAGAGGCCATCGCACCTGCTCAACAATCGGTAGAGGTTCCTACTCACTGACTGGTATAGGTCTTTTCCTACTCAACAGTTGGACTCATTTTTTGATACATTGTACACGTAATTTGATACAAAGATTTATTAAACTCATTGATACAAAGATTTAATCACAAGGTGTTGTGCATTGGCTTACATGTGTGTTTAGTTTAAGTCATAGAAGGACACAAAACCCTAATGTAAGGTAAATTGGTGATTGGGGTCCGGAACGTAATCATGAATTTACAGGTACATTAAGGTAGTGTGAAATTCTATTAAGGTTTTGGTAGATACCCCATATATTTTCGAAGTATCAAAGGTGTGATGGGTTAGCTGTGGTACACCCTATGTATAAACACTAATGATACGTGGAAAGGGAGACTGTAGGGTCAGACCAATAACAAACCCTAGTTATTTGGTAGTCCATCTAGCATTTATGGTTATCTTATACATTCCTTAAACTCTTACCCTACTCTAAACCATAGTCACCCTAACTTTCCTCAACACTATTCAAATTTTTCTTCTTAAAATAAACTTCGGGACGAAGTTCCCAAAAGTAGAGGAGACTGTAACATCACACAATTTTTTTATATATATAGAACTCCCTCGTTTATTCATCCGATTCATGTTTACAGTATCTTTCCCATCCATTTTGTTAATTTTTAGTTTAAATAATGCCTTATAATCAATATTAAAATGGATTTTATTAAAAATTCTGATTTAAAAACGTTAAATTTTTTTTTGCCTGAGCCAGGATTCGAACCCGAGTCCCTGGCGGGCTAAACCTTAACCACACCACACAAACCACTACACCATTTGGTGTTTTGTGATGTTAATTAAAACCAATTAAACTAAAACCCTTTCAAGGTCCCTTAGTCAAACCTGAAAAGTCAAACGTAGTCTCCTAGTCAAGTCAAGTCAAAGTGTTAGTAAATATGGTCTCCTAGTGAAGTCAAAGTGTTAGTAAATATTGTCTCCTAGTCAAGTCAAAGTTGTTCCTAAATTCTAGCCTAGTCAAAGTAGTCCCTAATTACAACTCCAATTTCTAAACTATAAATACAATAGCCTACTATTCAACTCTTTATACCATTCAAAAAAAACATTATTATCCCATCTCTCATATACTAAAGTTTTCATCCATCATTATCTCCTCTAGCTAGTTCCGAGTTTTCCAAGTAAGTATCATAATTCATTCAATATCGTTTCCTTAACATTTTATTATTCCATTACTTATTCCCTCTTAAAACTAGATGTGTAATGCTTCTTAACCTATAGTAAGATGTTCATAAACTTATCTTATCATATTTTAGCTAAAAACAACTTTTAAAATATTCAAAGGTGCATATAAGTGCAACCCTTGATTGGACAGCAAGCAAAATCGAATTTAAAACCACCATAACTCTATTTTTATAAAACTTTTTAAGTAAACTCCAATTCTATGATCAAGATCTTCGGATTCCGGTTTCGATGATATATAATTTGTCGAAAAACTCATCTGTTTTGACCTTTAACGAGCCCAAACAAAACAGGGGTTCAAATCTGGACGAGCTGTTTTGTCTTACATTTTCAACCTATTTGTAGGGCTCAAACGAAAATATTTTCTAAACGAAAGTTATTCAGAATACTTTTATTTAGTTCAATTTGAATTTTCAGAATTTTTCAAGGTCGTTTGGTATTTTTAAATTGTAATTTAAAACATTAACTGAAATCTGTCCAAATGTGATTTTAACAAATCTAACCTAACTAACACTCCACCTATTATTCTTTCGATTATCCTAACCGTATAAGAATTCTAGACCCTTAATATGACCCTAAAACAACACTTCTTATTACTTTAGGGCATTATTACTAAGTGTTTGCATGCTCAAGAAAACGCACGAACTCATTAAGCACCTAAGGTGAGTTTACATAGCCCCTTTTTACTACTTTACAATTTTTGGGGTGAAACATGTTACATTTTCAAATGCAATTCAACATAAGTGTCTATGTGTTCTTATATGTTGCATTATGTCTTAAACAATACTTTGGTAAGCACTATTAGGCTAGCATAATCATTAACTCCGTACAAGCCAACGATACACAATGATAGATCTATTGGACTGACAACCCCACCCGGATACGTGTACCTCCAGTATAGGTAGCGTGGGTGATTGTTATCGATCATATAACAAAAACGAGTGAACCATATGCGTATGGGATGGACCACAATATTCTAGTCACAAGGTTTGATTATGCACACGATTTACCGGATAGTGTTGTTTTCACATATGGACTAGATTTGCTATGACACTAGAATTATACAAGCTTTTATACTCATAATACAATATTCAAACCTATGTAATTTTCACCAACTTTTGTTGACCCAAAATATTTTCAAACTTAACATGTTTCAGGTTATAGCTTTGCTTGAATATTAGAGTTAATGCTTGAAGATTTATATTTAGTGTTTCACATTTGATGTACAGATCCTTTTAGAACAATTGTATGTAATTCACTTAATTAATTATTGAAACTTATTATTTACCATGTGCTACTGAACAATCATCAATACGTGACATCCCGATGTTTCCGCCATCGGTTGGGGTGTTACAATACACACACATATAGAGTCTAGTTTGTGCGACGTATAAGAGATAATCTCAGTCAACGAGTTGTGATTTTTAATTTTGGTGTGAAAGGGTAAAATGGGAACATCACTTAAAAACCTACTCCCCCCCCCCCCCCCCCGACTTTTAAATTGCTAGATTTTTTCATACAATAATTTTTTTAAATAAATTACACCATGTTAATGAGCATTTAATTTTCTTAACTTAATCTATTGCTAGAGTTTTCTTAATTTTTAAATTTATTGTTATAAGATATGTGATTATGTGTTTTGGTATAACATTATATGATTTCTTGTATAATGTTATGGGAGTATATACTAGTACGTAATTACGTCATATACATTCTATTCTTGAAATAAGTATAATGTTATATGATTTTGTAATGTTACATGATTACGTAACATTAGTTGACTATGTATTATTTATGTGATTACGTAATTTTGAATACCCATTACGTGATTATATATCAGTACGTAATTATATAATACACATTTTATTTTTGAAACAAGTATAATGTTACGTGATTTTGAATACTCATTACGTGATTTCTATTGATTATGTAATCATGTATCTTGTAACAAAATTTTAACAAATTGAGAAAACTATAGCAATAGCCTACTAAAATTAAAGAGATTGAAATGCTCATTAGTATAGTGTAACTGTTTTTTTTTTTAAAATAGTGACGTATGAAAATTTTAAGGATGTTTTAAACTTATGGGGGAAGTGGGTTTATACCAGTTAATGAAAAAATCGACTAAAATACCATTTTCTGATTTGTTTTCCCTATTGTAATTTCCATTTATTTACAATATATCCACCGCATTGATCCTGATCGTTGATCTATAAATCCAATAGCCCACATTATCCCCTACCATTTGCACGATTATTTTGTCTTGCATGTTAACTACCCTCTCTCTCTCTCTATATATATATATATATATAAATATATATATATATATGTGTGTGGGGGGGGGTGTGGGGGGGTGGAAAGAGAAAGAGGGAAGTATGCAAATTCTTCTAAAATGAAGGAAGGTGTTTAATGGTTTTTGTTTCAAATAATCTTGTGTTGACAATTATAACGTCACAGGACCCAATTCATTAATTAAATTTTAACACAATTTATAACTTTGTCATCAACTATCCCTGAAAATGATATAAAAGACACAATTGCTTGTCACAATCTTCACAAAATACACTCTTTATACCATAACTCCATCCTATAGAGAGAGAAAAATAGAGTGCTTTAAAAATAATCAAGAATGCACAAAGTTGCTTTTAATTAAACCATATTAATATAATCACTCAAAACATAAATTCCCATTTTTATGAAATAATTCATTTTTCTTTTTGTTTTTCGTCTGCATTTTTGTTCTTTTGTGTTCGCTGTTACGACTATAATAAATTGAGTTAATTACACCGTTAGTTCATGTGGCTTCCACCAAGTTTCAATGTCAGGTACTAATAGTTTAAAGTAACAACTTGAGACATTAACCTTTTAATTCGTTACAATGTTGGGTACTAGTGACTAACCCCGTTAATAATTAACAAAGATGACCCTCACATGGCCAACACGTGAGGGTATTTTCCTCCACACAGAAATTTTTATTTAAAACCATTTACATAAAAAAAAAAAACCCAATAAAACCTCTCTTCTTCCCACCATAAACGCCTCTGCATATTATTGGCAATCAAAATTTCACTCTCAACAATATTAAGCGATTTACGGCAAAAATGTTAGCAACGTGGCATATCAGAAAGGATGATTGCAGAATGGAGGCTCAACCCATGCAAAAAACGTAAACCTTGAGCGTTGAAACATATAATGTTTTGACATTATCTTCATATGGGGAAAATGTTAGATTACTGATTGTGATCAAATGGAAGTTAGGGTTTGAAATACATATCAGTTGAGGGCAGCTGTAAAACTGACGCCTAGGATTAGTTTCTGTCCATGAAGTCTTGATTGCAGCTTGCCTACTACATTTATAGAGAACCATGGAACGATTGTTTGTTGGCCAATTGTGATTGAATTGAAAGAGATGGAAGAAGAACTTATACAGTGTAGTGGTTTTATTGGCTTTAAATAAAAATTTGTACATGGTCGAAAATACCATCACGTGTTGGGCACGTGAGTGTCATCTCAGTTAATTATTAACGGGGTTAGTCACTAATGCCTGACATTAAAATTAATTAGAAGGTTAATACCTCAATTTATTACTTTAAATTATTAGTACCTGACACTGAAAAATGGTAGAAACTACATGGACGTAATTAACTCTAATAAATTATAGATAGAAAATAATACTATTGTTAATTTGTTATATATATTATAGAATAAATTAATATATTTTTTTTAATATACATATTAACTTTTTTACTTTTGTTAATCACTGTTGCTTTATAATAACAACTAGTATTTTACCCGCCGCCACAACACGCGGCGGCACACAGCGGATGAAACTGTGTATTACACATATCGTCTTATATGCCGCTATCGTGTTAATATGCCGTGGACACGCCACATTTTTGTAGTTCAAAAATATGAAAATGAATACAGATTAAATCAAAACAGTAGTTTTTTTTTTAATTTACTATTCGGAATGATTAATGGTGCTCCTTAACAACACCTCTTGGAATCTCCTACGAAATGAAGAACAATAGAAACTGTCCTTCAGTTACCCACACTATCTAAAAAAACCCACCTTGGAAAGTACTTTCTCCATCCTAATACATAATCTTTCTCCATCTCTCTCTCTCTGTAAAAAAGCAAAAGGTAAGTCTGACACTCTCCTCACTCTCACTCTCTCTGTCCCTCTGCCTCTCTCTATAGCTGTATCACCGTCACCACGTAACGACCACCACCCCACCACCACCCAGACGCGTCACTGTCACTCGCTACGGCCCACCACCACATCTTTCACACGGTTCAAACCGTAGAAGGAAACCGGCAACCGAGGCGTCACCCGCTATGCACCATCACCACACTTTTCAGACGGTTGAAAACGTAACAATGAAGAATATGATTTTGATCTGGGTCACCCCGTTAACATCATCGACCACACCGCTATAAAAGCACCGCGGCTGGAATCGTTTCCAGAACCACCACCGCCAAACATGGGCTGGACAACCACCGGGAATAACAGGCGGTTAGTCAAATTTTAGAGAGAGGAAGAAGAATGAGATTTAAAACCCAAATAACCGACAACCTGCTCAACAGGTCACCGACGTGCATAACAGATTTGTACACCCAAAAGAAGCAAGCTTTAGACAGCTGTACCAACAGATACAGTTCCGGGACTCTCACAATCGCGTTTTGCTTTTTAATATATATATAATAATAATTTTAAAAATAAAATAATTACATATAGCCCAGTTGGTCATGCGATGAAGGGAGGAAGGTTTGATCACAGATTCGAATCCTGGAGCACACAAGGCAATGAAGATAAGAGCTTGTGGTCCACTAGTTGATGCAAGTTCGAATCTAAGCTGACCCGGTTTTCATCCAACTGTTACTCCAGCGAGGAAACTCGTGTGGAGGCGTACGGTTTCCGGGTAACAGTCAACATCATCACAATCATCAATCCTAAACTTACTCTTCTCATTATTGTGAATACTTTGACTTAATGTATAGTCAATAGTCAAGTCTTTAGTCAATAGTCAATACTTTGTATTAATGTATAGTCATTAGTCAATAGTTTAAACTTTTCCTTATGACTAGCTTTGTAATCAAGTATATAATGATAATTTCATCTCTCTAAAATTCAACAGAGAATTCTTTGACTAATATGGTATCGAGCTAAACCATCCTGGACCTTTCTCCTTCACCTCCTTCGTGCTCCTACATTCCTGTTCTACCTTTTTTCTGTCCTTTTTGTTTCCTGCGACTTCACCATGACCACCACCCCTACAACCGGAACCAAGCTTCCTATGGCAACCATCATGCACATGATAACTCTCAAACTCTCCTCCTCTAACTACCATTATTGGCACAATCAAATGCTTCCCTTACTCGCAAACCAAGAACTCATTGGCTATGTCGATTGTTCTATCCCTTCTCCACCAAAAACCATTCTTGTCGAGTCCAAATAACAACCCAATCCTAATTACTCGGCTTGGTTTCTCAATGATCAACAAGCCATCCTTATCCTCAACGCCTCACTTACCGAAGAGGCGGTGGCCGAAATACTCGGTCTTTCCACCTCTCACCAAATCTGGGCAGCTCTCAAAGCGGCGTATAGCAACACCTCTTTAGAGAGGATGCACTTGCTTCGTGATACCCTTCGCCAACTTACCAAAGGGTCCTCCACCATTGCCGAATATGGGTGAAAGTTCAAATCCATTTGTTATCAGCTTTCGGCCATTGGCCATCCCGTCGATGATACGGACAAAACCCATTGGTTCTTATGCGGTCTTGGATCCACTTTTGAAAGTTGGTCAACCGCTATTCGAACTACTCATCCCTCCTTGCCTTTTCGTGATTTATTGACAAAAGCGGAAAGTCAAGAACAATTCCTTGCTTCCCTTCACCCGCCCACCCCTCCACTAGTTGCCTTTTTCACCCAAAATCGTTCTTCTGGCTCATCACACAATCGGCCCAAATCAGGATCCTCTGGATCCAGGTCGTATACCCGTGGGAACAATCAAAACAACTCTGCCAAAGGAACCCGTAGGCCACCTCATTGTCAGTTGTGTCGCACCAACGAACATTATGCAAACAAATGTCCAAAACTCTCCTCCTTCGTTGCATCCGCTTCTGGCAACGAAGACCTTGCCCGTGCATTCCATGCTCAATGTCACATTTCAAATGAGGACCGTCCCGATTGGACCGCCGACACGGGGGTAGATCTCCACATGACTGACGAAACCGGTAACCTAACCTCCTTTACTCCTTACAAAGGAACCTCTTCCATTACCTTTGGTAATGGACACTCTTTACTAATAACTCATAAAGGACGTGTAACCATTCACAAACACGTTAAACTAAATGATGTTTTGGTAGTTCCTTCTTTAACTAGAAATCTCCTTTCCATTAGCAAGTTGACAGATGATTACCCGGTTGATGTTCTTTTCTCTAATTTGTTTTTTGTGATCCAGGACCGGAAAACAAGCCAACCTCTCGCGGAACGTCGGTGTGAAAACGGTCTTTATGTGCTTCGAGACAAGTCTTTTGCTATTTTTGCTTCTTGTTCATCTAATAAAGCCTCCTTTGAATTGTGGCACAATCGTTTGGGTCATGTTGCTTTTGACATTATTTCTATTATGAAAAGACTTGGTCATTTCTCATTTACATCTATTTTACCTAAGCCTAATATATGTTCTCCATGTCAACTTGCTAAAGCTCACAAATTACCATTTGATACAAATGACAAACGTGCTTCTAACCCTCTAGATCTTGTCCATTGTGATCTATGGGGACCATTACCAATCATTAGCAAAGATGGGTATAAATACTATGTTGCATTTGTGGATGATTATTCTAGATTTACATGGATGTGCCCTCTTAAAAACAAAACCGATTTCTACCTGGTTCTTCAAACCTTTTTGCGTCTAGTTTAAACACAACTATCCTGAAAAATAAAAGTTTTTTCAAAGTGATGGCGGTACGAAATTTAAAAATCAAATTGTGCAAAAACTCTTTGATGAAAATGGCACATTTCACCGATTTTCATGTCCATACACCGCTCCACAAAATGGACGTGTCGAAAGAAAACACCGTCACATTGTAGAAACGGGTCTCGCCATGCTTTTTCACGCAAATGTTCCCATCTCTCATTGGGTCGATGCCTTTAGTTCGACCACATACATCATCAATTGCTTGCCCACCAAGGTTCTACACCACAAATCACCTTTTGAAATGCTCTTCTCCGTCACACCTAATTATACAAATTTTCATGTCTTTGGGTGTTGTGTGTATCCATACCTAGGTGACTATGCACCTCATAAACTTGCACCACGTAGTATCCCTTGTATTTTTCTAGGCTATGCCCCGCAATACAAAGGATAGAAATGCTTTGATCCTGCATCGTCACACACGTATGTAACCCAGCATGCTCGATTTGATGAAACTTGTTTCCCATTTGTGCGTGACTCCTCCTACACCAACTTAACCAATCTTTTTCTTTCTACCTTCCATGAACCAACTTCCTATTCTCCCACTCAAAGCCATAACTCTAAACCACAGCCTACTCCACCATCATCATCTCACATTCATGTTACACCTTGCACCTTGTGCAAAGACGATTCCACCACACCCGAAAATCAACCACCATCACCCAACCCATCATCCACGGCCTTACCCAATCCCAACTCAACCAACAATACCTCCACAACTAACATCACACCTGTAACATCGCAAAATTTTCCCCAAAATTTTAATACATAAAAAGCCCTTATATATATATATATATATATATATATATATATATATATATATATATTTATTACACCTTTATCATTAATATTATACAAATGTGCCTAAGTCTTTATTTATCCTAACTCACAACTTATATACATACATAAATGTATATAAATAATAATAATATGATTCTAAATTCTATTTTTTTCACATACAAGATTTTTTTTTTAAATAAAGCCTTGAGTCAAATAGTCAAAGTCCTAGTCAAAGTCTTAGTCAAACAGTCAAAGTCTTAGTCAAATAGTCAATTCATCATAAAACCTTACTTTATGGTGTTGACCAATTTTAATGGCTAATTGAATCCAAAACTAGTATAAAAAACCCACCTATGACCCATTATACTTTGCACCTCTAAATCGATTGTTTCAATCTGATTAAACTTTCCCTCATACCTTTCTTCTATAGTCTATTACTTCTACAATTGAAGCTTTGATTATAAGCTCTTGTAATTGGCAACTTTGGGGCTACACATATTCTATTTCTCGAGACTTAATACTTTGCTAAGGTGAGTTTACGTAACCATGTTTATGCAATTCTTCATACTTGCAACATTATACTTAAGCAATTCTACATGCATGTCTAGTTGTAAACTTTAATGCCTCATGAATTAAACAACAACAACAGTTTCAACGAGTTTCAACATTACATAATCATTAGCTATGGCCAAGCCGGCGATACTCAATAATAGATCTATTGGATTGACAATCCCACCCGGATACGTGTACCTCCTACATAGGTAGCGTGGGTGATTGTTATCGTTCCAACATATTATTAAGGTGAACCGTGGATGACGGGATGGACCTAAACTAGTCGGAGGTTTGATTATGTCGATTCAACATATTATGTTTATTCATGTAGACTTAAACTTACGATAGACATATGAATTGCAAAACTTTTATACTTAAACTATTTGCTTGACATGGCTTATGTATTCTCACCAACTTCTAGTTGACCCCCCCCCCCCATTTTTACAACTCAACAGGAAATAATGATGCATGAAGACTAGAGTATTTACATGAGAAGACAATTTGAAGTCTATGCTTGTTTGGTTTTTTGTGATGTATTAGATTTCCACTTAAAACTCATTATGTATTTCCATTTTTGGATATTTGCACTTTAAATTAATTTCAATTAAAATTTGGTTACCATGTGCTACTGTATACTCATTCTTACGTGACACCTCGATGTTTCCGCCATCGGTTGGGGTGTTACAACACCATCCAACATCATCCCATCCTCTTCCGCTTCTCATACCGATCACTCGGCCCCATCCCCTCAGGTCGAACCCTCGGCTCAAACTCCTCCCGAACCTTCTCACCCTATGGTGACTCGTTCCAAAGTTGGAACCTTCAAACCCAATCCAAGACACACATCTTACCTTGCCAATGTCATGCATTCTTGCTTACATGCAGCCCTCCTCACCAATACCATTCCAAAAGGCTTTAAAAGTGCAACAAAACATCCACATTAGATGCTTGCTATGAAATATGAACTTAAAGCTCTTCATCGGAATCAAACGTGGACCCTTGTGCCACGCCCCTCCTCCACAAACATTGTTGGTTCCAAGTGGGTGTTTCGAACTAAATACCATTCCGATGGTTCTCTTGATCGGCACAAAGCAAGACTTGTTTCTCAAGGGTTTACTCAAATTTCTGGTCTTGACTTTAACGATACATTTAGTCCCGTTGTCAAAGCATCTACTATTCGCATTGTTCTCGCACTAGCAGTCATCAACAATTGGTCCCTAAACCAACTCGATGTGAACAATGCCTTTCTCAACGGGCAACTTTCTGAAACCGTATATATGGAGCAACATCCCGGGATTGTGGATTCTAAATTTCCTCACCATGTTTGCAAACTTAACAAGGCGCTCTATGGTCTTAAACAAGCTCCAAGAGCTTGGGTTCAACGACTTAGCTCTTTTCTCATGTCTTACAGTTTCAAATGTAGTCGTGCCGATCCTTCACTCTTCATCTTTCACAATGGTAATTCCATCATGTACCTTCTTGTGTATGTAGACGACCTAATTCTTATGGGAGACAACAAGTCTCTAATCGAAACCTTCACCAATCGTCTACATCAAGAATTCGCCATAAAAAACTTAGGCTCTCTTAACTACTTCCTTGGTCTAGAAGTTGTTCATGATACCAAAAGACTTTTTCTAACACAAACTAAATATGCTCATGACATCCTCACTCGCGTCGGGTTAACCGACGCCAAACCTGCCCCCACTCCCCTCTCCACACCCGATACGCTCACCAAAGATGGCATCCCTTATTCCGAACCCACTCACTATCGCTCCATCGTTGGTGCGCTTTGATGAGCCGGTCGTTACGGGTCATACAAAACCTAATTACCTAGGTAGATAGGATAAGTAGGGTATCGAATCCAAGGAGCATGTGGTTAGCGTCGCACTAGTTGTTTGTCAAAGTCACTTATGAAGATATAGTGTTGTTATGAAGCTTGCTAGTTTATATTTTTCTTGATTTGATAGGAATGGTTGAATGATAACAATAATATTTAAACTAAGAACAGTAATGAGGATAACAATTACCCCCGGGTTCGGACATGTAAGTAACTAGGATTTCTAAGGTTAGTATGATAGGTTTTCATTGCAAGAAACGCTAGGACAGAGAATCAAGACTTAGGCATCAACAAATGGCAACGAGACCCTAAGTATGCTTCTTTATCTAGTTCACCAAATCCTATATGTCAAGTTAAGGCATAAATGACATAATTCATCTCTATGGTTTACGCATACAGGAACATACACAAGATCCAACCCAACATCAAAATTTAATTGACGGAATTCATTCCTATGGCTCAAGCACAACATAAACATCCACAAAGTTCAACCCAATATCACGACAATTAATCACGACAATTATTTCTTACAATAAGCGTCACAAACACAATCATAATAAAAACATACAAATCCAGAAAACTTACAAACCTTCACCCGGAGGTGAAGAAAAACTTAACCAATCATGGTTTTAGAAGCTTCAATCATATTGTTGTTCTTCCCCAAGAAGCCTAAAGGTACTGGCTACTCTCCTCCCGACCCCCTGTCATGCCCTCCTAAAAAGCTTTTTTTGTGCGTAACCCCCTCTCTGCCGTCAAAGAATAATAATGAATTCAAAAACTCCACCGACTTCCGTTTTGGGCTTTAGTCTCGTGGCAGCCCATTTCCATTTAATGGGCAATTACGTTACAAACCATTTTGTCGTGAACCAACTCAAAGATCATATGTTCCATGGCTTTTTGACTTCTAGTGAGCATTTACTAAATTAATTTAGCCACAAGACTTAAGTTGATTGGTCCATTTTAAGTTTCATACATTTTGTATCCACCAAACCAATTCATAAGCACCCTGTCAACACTTAAAAGTAAAAACAAAGCATGTAAATTCTATTATATGGTGTGTATCTTCAACAAAATATAATACTCACATTTTAGATAGCAACCAACAAAATTTATTCTTATTAACCCATTTGTAACCCATAAAATATTAAAATACGTTACTTATATTGATGCCCTTTATAAATAATAAATACCAAATAAAGCGTCTAAAATGGACCGATCACACACTAAAATATATACAAAACTAGCATATAAACATGACGCGTGCAACCGCGCATCACACCCCCACACTTACCTTTTGCTTGCCCTCAAGCAAATCTACTCAGAACATTACCACGAACAAGTAACAAATACCTCAAACGCCCTCGCCATGCATTAGTTATGGTCCAAAATCATACCCCATTCATAGATCAACATTAGATGTGTTAATTCAACAGGCAACCACGATGTACAATTTTGAAAACATAACTCACCCAATTAAGTCTAACATGCTGTCAGTTTTTATTTTCATGCAACACACCCCTCACAGTTGTTCACTCCCCTCGGTTTAATATATGGACTAGCGTGTAATGTGCTAGTATAAATCACTCAAAGCAAAACCGAATATGAAACTCTATACTCATAAGCTTGTAAGACAATCAAACCTTCACTGTAACACATAGACTTTGCACATATCAAAAGGACTTACAGGATTTAGGCTTAGGCTAAAGGTAGTGAATGTTTAGGTTTATAAAGTAGCTAAAAAAAACAAAGAAACTACCAACCCATGACAATCTTTTATTTATGATGAACACACTAACTAAAACTACGGGCTATTTTCGACCCGTATTAAACAATACTATCATATTATTTTTTTTAATCATTTTTTTCTTTTTTTTTTTTTTCTCTCTCTCTCTCTCTCTTTTTTTTTTTTTTTGATAACTATATAAATTCTAAACACATAAATAAGAAACACATAGATCATCAAATAAGGCTGATAACAAAACAGGTCAGTCTAGACCAGGGTTCGGGTAAACAAATGAAAAGGTGGAAGGCTCAAAATAGTCTACTAAGGGTAATATATTTTTTTTTTGGTTAGATGGGTAAATAAAGGTGTAAAACGAAAAAGGGATTCCTAATTTGCCTTTATCATATATGTGCATAAATCAAGTCCACAGTCTCAGTATGTATCAAATCAAACAAGTTCTAAAACAGAGCAACATACGGCCTACACTCAACAAATGAATATATATCAGATCAACTAACAATCTAGTAGGCTCAAGATCTCACAAAAGTGGGGAAAATGGGGTTACCGATATGTGCATGCATTTATTACCGACAGCTCGTTACACCTAATCAAGCAAATTCTAAACATTTTCTCTAAAATACCTGTTGAAAACGATTCATATGTCTGTTCTAAAGAATTGGACCATGATTAAGGACCCACACACCACAAGCAGAGACATAATGGAAGCACTGAAACAGTCGCTTTCATGCCCGATCATACCGCTTTTAGGACTTTTTTTTTTTACTCTTTTTTTTTATTTTATTTTTTTGACTCAAACCCAACTAAAACAAATGAAAATGAAAGTTTCCCCATCCCCACACTTAAACGACACATTGTCCTCAATGTGAGCTAGGAATAAAATAAAGCAAATAATAAAAAAAATTAAAATAAAATACAACAGTAAAAGGAACAGACTCCCCTGGATAAGCAATATGTGTATAAGTCCGTTCAATTCCTTCCAATGTCGGCCGTATAGCATTTCATTCGCAGCCGATAACAAACCTGGAACAAAGAAACACGAAAGAGAAAAAAAAACAAAAAAAAAACAAATCGGGATTCCTGCAAACATTAGTGATTTCCAAATTGTCCTCACCCGAATGGAGATTGAGTACGGGCGGGATAATCTATTTTTTCAATTCAAATCAAAACAAGCAATCCCATGACTCCAACAAAATAAAACTGATTCAAACACACTTAAAAATAAAAATTAAAAAAAATAAATAAAACAAATAAATATACAACAATCATACCTGATTCTGATTCATGGTGATCTCAAAGAACATTTGCCTACCGAGTTTCCAATGTATGCTCGGTAGTTTACATGTCGTGTCCAAAGATGCTTGACTAGCATCGGCATGTAAAGATCATATGTTTTGCGAGTCCGCTTCAAAATAACTTGCCCAAAATCGTGCAAGCCAACCTTCCTAACCTTAGGCACCAAACTCACTAGCTCTTCTTGAGGAACCGTGTCTTCAGCAAGGTTTAAACATTCATTTTCTTGTGTAGGAAGACTTGGAACCTCTTCTTTAGCCATGGTGGATTCAATCTTTAAATCTTCAACCACATGAGGGATTGGTGCAGTATTCATCTCCACAACCTCCTCCTCAACTTGTGACAAAATCCACTCTTGTTTTGCTTGACATTTTTCATGAGGTGATAAGGCGATATAAGCCTTATCCTTTCTTCTTTCATAGCTTAGAATGTCGTACTTATAACTGAGCCATTTTAGTCGACATTCTCGTGATTGATGAGGTTTTGCTAATTCTTGTTCGACTTTAGAAAGTTGCACTTTCCTCGTAATCTTGTCAAGTCTGATTTGATCTGCCTGAAGTTGCCGCTTATGTTCGGCGTTCACTAGTGTTTGGTAGTGTTGAAAGGTTGGAGGAGGGGCAAGCTCTTCATAGTACAAGACCGGGGTGTTCTCCCATATTTCATAAGCAATTAAATACCTTCTTGCTGCCTCCTTTTTCAATCCAAGCTTTAGACAATATTCAAAAGTGTGGCGCGGATCCCCACAAACCGCACATGTATCGCGATATGCATACATGGTCAAAACTTGAGCTTCTTTTACCTGCGAAAGAAAGATCCTGCACAGACAACTAGAAAACCCAAAGTGAAATCTAATAAAATTTAAAAAAAAAACTAAAAATAAAAACCAAGATTTTTTTTTATTTATTTATTTTATTTTTTTGAATTTTAAAACAACTAAATATACACACAAACAAACACGCAATGCAACACTAAGCGCACTAGCTCCCCGGCAACGGCGCCATTTGATGAGCCGGTCGTTACGGGTCATACAAAACCTAATTACCTAGGTAGATAGGATAAGTAGGGTATCGAATCCAAGGAGCATGTGGTTAGCGTCGCACTAGTTGTTTGTCAAAGTCACTTATGAAGATATAGTGTTGTTATGAAGCTTGCTAGTTTATATTTTTCTTGATTTTATAGGAATGGTTGAATGATAACAATAATATTTAAACTAAGAACAGTAATGAGGATAACAATTACCCCCGGGTTCGGACATGTAAGTAACTAGGATTTCTAAGGTTAGTATGATAGGTTTTCATTGCAAGAAACGCTAGGACATAGAATCAAGACTTAGGCATCAACAAATGGCAACGAGACCCTAAGTATGCTTCTTTATCTAGTTCACCAAATCTTATATGTCAAGTTAAGGCATAAATGACAGAATTCATCTCTATGGTTTACGCATACAGGAACATACACAAGATCCAACCCAACATCAAAATTTAATTGACGGAATTCATTCCTATGGCTCAAGCACAACATAAACATCCACAAAGTTCAACCCAATATCACGACAATTAATCACGACAATTATTTCTTACAATAAGCGTCACAAACACAATCATAATAAAAACATACAAATCCAGAAAACTTACAAACCTTCACCCGGAGGTAAAGAAAAACTTAACCAATCATGGTTTTAGAAGCTTCAATCATATTGTTGTTCTTCCCCAAGAAGCCTAAAGGTACTGGCTACTCTCCTCCCGACCCCCTGTCATGCCCTCCTAAAAAGCTTTTTTTGTGCGTAACCCCCTCTCTGCCGTCAAAGAATAATAATGAATTCAAAAACTCCACCGACTTCCGTTTTGGGCTTTAGTCTCGTGGCAGCCCATTTCCATTTAATGGGCAATTACGTTACAAACCATTTTGTCGTGAACCAACTCAAAGATCATATGTTCCATGGCTTTTTGACTTCTAGTGAGCATTTACTAAATTAATTTAGCCACAAGACTTAAGTTGATTGGTTCATTTTAAGTTTCATACGTTTTGTATCCACCAAACCAATTCATGAGCACCCTGTCAACACTTAAAAGTAAAAACAAAGCATGTAAATTCTATTATATGGTGTGTATCTTCAACAAAATATAATCCTCACATTTTAGATAGCAACCAACAAAATTTATTCTTATTAACCCATTTGTAACCCATAAAATATTAAAATACTTACTTATATTGATGCCCTTTATAAATAATAAATACCAAATAAAGCGTCTAAAATGGACCGATCACACACTAAAATATATACAAAACTAGCATATAAACATGACGCGTGCAACCGCGCATCACGCTTCAATACCTAACCATCACTCAACCTGATTTATCGTATGCCGTTAATCAAGCTTGCCAACACCTACACTCACCCACCGAAAAGCATTTCCAATTGGTTAAGCGGATACTATGTTATGTCAAGGGAACTATCTCTCACGGTTTACTATTTATGCGTCCCACGACGCCTTCCATCTTAGGTTACTCGGATGCGGATTGGGCACGATGCATTGAAACACGACGATCAACTTATGGCTACTCAATTTTCTTAGGCGGCAACTTAGTTTCCTGGAGCGCCTAGAAACTACCAACCGTAGCATGATCAAGCTGTGAATCCGAGTACAGGGCAATGGCAAATGCGGCAGCCGAAATCGTTTGGATTACCCATCTTTTGCAGGAACTTCATGCTCTTCCACCAACCCGGCCAACTTCTATGCGACAACAAGAGTGCACTATTTATGAGTCAAAATCCAATTTCTCACAAACGTGCTAAGGACATCGACTTGGATTATCACTTTGTATGAGAATCAGTTATGTCGGGAAAATTACACACCAAGTTTGTTCCTACCAAGCTTCAACTTGCGGACATTTTTACAAAGAGTTTGCCACGGCCTCTCTTCGAGCACTTTCGAGACCTACTACGTGTTCAAACTTCAACCACCGTCGTTTCGCTTGCAGGGGGATAATAGTCAACATCATCACAATCATCAATCCTAAACATACTTTTCTCATTATTGTGAATACTTTGACTTAATGTATAGTCAATAGTCAATAGTTTAAACTTCTCCTTATGACTAGCTTTGTAATCAAGTATATAATGATAATTCCATCTCTAAAATTCAAGAGAGAATTCCTTGACTAATACCGGGCGAACGCCGTAGTCCCCAACATACCAGTGTGGACCCGGTTCAGACAACACAGTTTGGACGCGTGGGTGATTAAGGCCTATCAAGAGGCGGGTATGATGATCTCTGCCACACAGTTAAGAAAGTCATCGTTCAAAAAAAATCTAATAGAGTATGTATTTTTTATTTTTTGCCTATTTTTTAAAAGAAACTCTCTTGTTTAATAGAACTAAAAAAAATATTGAAAAAGCCACATTTAAAAGAGATAATATTTTTGTTTCAAAAGGCATAATTCGATTTGAGAGAATAAAAAAAATGAAAAGTATTAAAATAAACCTTTAAACAACACAAAAAGCAATACTAAACATAGTTATGGCTTAAACAATAGGGACTTGACACTTTAATGTATAGACTCACTCATTCAAACAATTACATAACACAATTACATAACAACACGTTAACAAACCTCTAGGCCACACAAAGTCTCTAACATGTAGCCCCTAAAATTTTAAAGTCTCACCTCATTGTTTAGAGGTGAGGCATTTGGGCTCAAGAAATGTTAGACCTCATGTAATGTTTCGAAGCATACACTTTCTTTAGATGCATTCATCTTACAGGCAAGACCCTATCTTCATATCTTGGCTTCTCCCCTGCCCACATCTCCATTGGAGTATTCATATCTCTAACTCGAGAAACGGATCTATTAATCAAATAGGCAGCTGTTGATACCATTTCACCATAGAAACTTTAGGTAATTGATGTATTACATAATTAACATATAAAACATGCATAATCAGTCTCATAATACGGTAGAATTAGGCTTAAATTACTGATTTTGGGTGCTTAATTTATTCCTATTTGTGTTTCTCATGAAACTGGAGCTCCAAGTCGAAAACAAGAGATTTTCAGGAAAAAAACAGGCAAAAACTAGAGATTCCTGAGGATACGAGGCTTGTAGCATGTTCCCTGTATGTCTAAAGACCCTGCTGGGACTTCAACAGTGATAAAACCACCCCGGGACAGACCCAGCACGCCCATGCACACTTGCACGGAGGCCCTCACGCAGCCAACTTGGGGAACAGGAAAACTAGTTGGAACAACAAGCACGGGCGTGCCATATACATGGGCACGGGCGTGCTAAGAAAAAAAGGACAGACAATGCAGAGCTGCAGCAAACAGAACGTACGTGTGGTTATGGCACGACCGTGCCACCCCCTGAAGCACGATTGTGCTTGCCCTGGTAGGTCTATAAATAGCAAGCTTGTCTCCACCATTTGAGACATCCCAGAGAGGTCACATCATATCCTCTTCCTTCAAGTCTTGAGCCATCTTGGGTCGACTTCCAAGCTTCTTGTAAAGAGCTTGGGGTCTAGTGGGAGGCCTTAGGGCCATCCCAACTCACCCACCAAGGTTAGGCCTCGTCCTACCTTTATCAACTTGGCCAAGCATAGGATCGTAGAGTAGCATATGTAATAAACATCGGGGGTCGCGAGGATGATACTAGATACATAGCACTAGGAGATGGAAGGCTTGTCTATGAGCAGCCATGTTCATATGTTGATCATTCTTATGGTTGTATCTTTCTATTATTCCCGAACCCGCTTCGATTTGTAGACTTTTATTATTATTATTATTATTATTAGTTTATTTTTAGTTATTTGTTGTGTTATCTTCTTTATAATTCTTGTTTATTTATCTTGTGGCAGGTTCAGATGATGATTATCTTGATAAACTTAAATCAACCCTAACTTAATTAACAAACTAACTAGAGGTTTAATCAGCTTATGGTAATCCCTAGCTAGATCCAAGGCAAGGAAACCGGTAGTGAGACAGATCCTTCGGGCTTCTGATATCCAAACCGGGTTCTAAGCAATGGCTTCTGAAGTGGGCCAGATCTGAGTGACACATTTCTGGTACTTACTAGATGATTGAATGATCTTCTTGGTAAAGGGCGGATTCCCTACAGGTGCACCAGTGATCTTCGGATTGCACACCTTTAGGATTATGTTCCACCTTTGTCAAGGGTTTCATTTAGCTCGAGAGGTTATGGATTGAGTTTATTAAGTCATCATTCATTAAACCAACTTTATATTTAATTGATCACTAAATATTAAAGTGTCACTTTTAAAGATAAATAAGACAAAAGTTCTATATCTAGGTCTCGTTAGTATGAATCCGTTAACCATTGGTGATACATGTCGTTTGGGCTGACTGAAAGAGAGATCCTTCGATCTTCATGATCGTTAACCTACTTAGGGGATACGATGTAGCCATGACCGACTATAAGAAGAGATCCTTCGGCAAGGAAAGCGGGAGCTAAGGGAGTTGTACGGTGTTCCAAGTCGGAAGTGAAACCTCCATTACAAGAAAAAGATAAGTCTGAGGACCAGATACTTGACCGCGGTTTGGGAAGCTTGCTACATGCAGGGCTCAGTCGGTGTACCTTCGTGCGGACGCACATTGGGAGGTATAGCATACTACTTAGTAGTGGCCCGTTTCTCTATCAAGGAGTCAACACTTCAAGCTCACTCTTGTCCTCCTCACAAATAATTAATCTTAAATATTAATTTTAATAATAAACTTAACTACTTATACGGAGGGCCCCGAGATGTGCATATCCACTATCTCTTCTATTTTATCCTTTTATTTTATTAAACCCAAAACCTTTTAAAACTATTTTTCTTAAAACCCCTCCATTTTATTTTATCTTTTAAAACCCGATCAGTTATCTGATGACAGGTTGAGTAGGGGAAAGTGTGTTCTCTGGAATACGATACTCGGTATTTGCCCTAGTAAGCTATACTATACATATCGGGTTCTCTGCCTATGTGTTGGTCTTAGTTTCTGAGTGATTATCGTTTACTTCATAAATTTAAAACTTGTAAAAAAAGTTTAGAAAAATCAGTCGTTTTCCCCAAACCAATGTTTTGGAGTTGACACATCAAGTTTTAGGCACCGGAAAAACTGACATCTTTATAAATTACTAAAATCAAACCCCACCAGTAATCCTAAGTTGTCTCATACACCTTACCCTTTTCTAAAGGGTCATGTTTATCCTTTCTGCTAGAACATTTTGTTGAGGAGTTCTTGGTATTGTCATATGTCTAGCAATTCCATGTTCTTTACAGAACTAATCAAACTCTCTATTACAAATTTCAACCCATTATTAGTTGTTAACTTTTTTAACTTCCCACTAGTTTGGTTTTCAAATAATGCTTTCCTTTCTTTGAACTTCCGAATTGCATTATCTTTGTGTTTGAGCATAAATACCCAAACCCTTATAGAGAAATCATCAATTATGGACATGAAATATCTAGCTCCATCTAAAGACCCAACCCTGGCTAGATCTCACAAGTCATAATGAACATAGAATAGATTTCTTCTATCTATTAATAGGCATGTTGATTTGAAGACGTGTCTAAACACAATTTACCCATGATACATGTTTCACAAAATCCTATATTACAACTTTTAATGTCTCCAAGAACCTGTTGTTTCTTTAACTCTAACAAACCTTGGCTGCTTATGTGTTCTAGCCTTTTATGCCACAAATAAGCCAACTCACTATCCTTATTAGTGATTGTTAAAGTAGCAATGGACCCATCAACCACACTCCCATCTAACACATAGACATTACTATTCTATCTGGTTCCAGTTAACATTACCAAAGACCCTTAATAACCCTTGCTTTCCCTTCTTTAAGACTTTCATGACACCCCTCCCTTTCAAAATTATTACTAACAAATAATAAACTTCTCTTTAGACTAGAAATATACCTAACATTATGTAGATGCACTACACTCGTATTTTTCAACTTGAAAGTGACAATACCAATTCCCACAATCTTGAATGGCCTATCATCTCCAAGCTTTACATATCCATATTCTCCATACTTCAAGTCTTTAAAGAAAGCTTTAATGGGAGTCATATGGAAGGAAGCTCATTAATCCATGATACATTGCTCCATAATATCTTCACTTGTAACACACAACACAGAACTCTTATAACCTTTAGAGAGATCATTTTGAGTATTATGATTTACATGTTTTAGGACATGCAAAATCATTCAATCTTCTTTTAAGTTTTGGACAATCTTTCTTTTAGTATTTTTCTGAATTGCACAGGAAACACTTTCTTTTGAATTTTGATTTTGATCTTGTTGGTGAATTCTTAGAATTGTTCTTGTGATCCGATCTACCTCTTACAAACAACCTTCTCAACCTTCTTCTTTTGACTTTGATTTCTTCTTTAATTCTCTTGAATTTAAAGAAGAAAAAACCTCCTCCATTGAAAGTGTTTCACGTGCATACATCAAAGTATCAACAAAATTCTCATAGGATTATGGAAGAAAGGTTAAGTATAAGACTACCTTATCTCCATCATCTAAAACAACTTCTATATTTTCAAGATCAAGTATCAACTTGTTAAATTCGTCTGTATGTTATTCAATTGTCTTCCCATAACCCATTTGATAGGTTTACAACTTTTTATTAAGATACATACAATTAGCAAGAGATTTAGTCATGTACAATGTTTCCAACTTAGACCAAATCCTTACAGCAGTAGTCTATTTTGACACTTCCCTTAATACTCAATCACCAAGACTTAAGATGATGGAACTGTGAGCCTTTTCCATCATCTCCCTCTTCTCTTTTTCATTCAAACTTTCAAGCAACTTTCCTTTAAATTTTAGAGCATGTACTACGCCCTGATGAACAAACAACGCCCTCATCTTCAACTGCCAAAGGCTAAAGTCGTTTCTTCCATCGAATTTCTCCAATTCAAACTTTGTTGAAACCATCTTGATCCCTTATTAACCGTTTAATTAATGGCGTCTTTCTGAGTCGAGCCAAACTATTCTATGATACTAATTATAGTCAATAACACCGGAAAGCACAATAATTAGCAATCAACTAAACCAAATCTTATTGATCTTAAACAAAAATGAATACAGAAAACATTTGAAAGAAAGTTGAAAAGACATTGAAATCAATTATGTTTATGATATGAGCCCTAATCCCCAATTTATAGCAGCTCTTAACTAACTCTAACAACCAACTTTCAAAGTTGACATTATAACCCATGGCGGATAAGAAATAAGCAGCGATACCCTAAACTTTAGTCACCTTTTTATTTTGACTTTATTTCCAACAATGTTTAATTAATGAATTGTGTTATTTTATTATCATTTCTAATTTTTTTTCCCTGTCATATTTTTTGTCGGCCCTTATCCCCCCCCCCCCCCCCCCGCCCCAATATATTTTTTGTATTTGCTATTGCTGACAACCAAAGTTGTTATTGATGATGATGGCAATGGTTGTAAGCTTGGTTTAAAAAAGTGCAAAGAGCACACAAAAGCGATGAAGTCCAAACTCAAGGCGGAAAGCGCAAAAGCAATGGGCTTTTTATATATAAGGCGCAAGACGGGTATATAATTTTTTTTATATATTTTTAACATCCTTTACCCTAAATATAGATATAAATAAGGTTTATATATTGTTTATCTTAGATATAAATAACACTTTGAAGCATAAAAACACCCCGTGTACGAAAAGCGTGCGTCTGAGGGGTTTTTTTCCCCATAAAAGCTCGCTTTTTATACACTGCACGCCTTATATCACACAAAGCACATGATGTTGCACCTCAGGTCGCGCGCTTGAGCGCGCTTTTTAAAACCAAGGTTGTAAGTAATATTGCTGGTAGTAACTGTGGCACAAAACTTATTAATAGCAATTGTATATTAAGCACATATTATTCTCCATATATTAGGTTATAGATTATTTCTCTCAGTCAATTTTTCCTATTTATGGATAGATACAATTCATTGAAACAAATAATATATTGCCTAACTAGATTATACCTCGGGAGCGTCCCGGGTTGAGAAATTTAATATGATAAATCAATTTTACATATGAAATAGACCGATATATAACTCTAATATTAATATCTAACCTAAAACAAATTAACAATGTACAACTCCAATGCTAACACCTAACCTAAAAGAATGTAGAACTTTAATGTAACTCTAATATTAACACTTATCCTAAAAACTAAACAAATGTACAACTCTAACATACTAATATTGATACATAAGTTAAAACAACGTATAACTCTATTAACCTATTCGGCTCTGGTTGAAAAAAAAATTCATATTTACTGATTTGAACATAATTAGTGACTTGCCTATACATGATTAATGATTTACCTCAACACTTTATGTTTTTTTCCTATATGAACAAAACCCCACAAAAAAATTTCTCCGTTTTTATATAGCACTATAGTACTCGTTGGAAAGATAATAAAACGCTCGTTAATTTGGTGTAATTTTTTTCTTTAAAAAATCTCGTATATTAAAGATATTAACGTTTAAAAATTATGGGAGAAAACATGAGAGTGAAAAATCTAATTTTGTTTTTAAATTATTTTTTCCTAAAATATCTCAATGACACACATGGCACACTCAAGGAAGAGAATGTCTTTGAGTGCCATGTCATTAAAATGACTTTGATTTATTATATGTATAGATAGATATAAATATACCGAGAATAATTTATGCTAAATATGCGATTGTTGTTACATATAAACAAATAGAGGTTATCATTTCCAAAAGCTAGATTAGTTTTTCCAACATCACAACCAAAGAATCTAACTTTGTACATGCTGATTCTTTGTTGTGTACTCCCAAAAGGGGCAAAATTACAAATAAAAAAAAAATAAAAAGTGGAAAAAATAATAAATAAATACGGAGTAATAAGAAAGGTAGCAGTTCTCCCACCAATTTAGCTTTCTTCTAGTTCCCACATCATATGTTTCAAAAAGTTGGTCGTCAAATGTTTTATGTTTTGCAGGGTCACTTTACATGGTCACTGTGTTAGCCTTTACCTTCGCAGCACGAGAAGATGACCTTGACGACGAGGCTGACCTTGGGGAGCATGTGGACTTTGACTTTCTACGTCTTTGTTTTTTCGGTATACTGGGAAGGTCTACAGGTGGTAGATCGTTAAGTGTACCATCCGTAGGCCGTCTTCCCATCGCTTCTCCAAAATCTACAAGTAAAACCAGCACAAAATTCATATTTGTACCATGGATCCATACTTTATCAATTTTTACTTTGCGCAAAAATATCCATGAACCCATTTTTTGGTATATTAAAGTTTATTATGAATTAGATTCAATTACATGATTTTGTGAAATTATCATAAATGTAGACTCTGTTTGCTGACTGGAACACTAACTCATCAATTTTTGGCCAATTTAATTACAAATTTATATAAACTATATGAACAAAAATATTGTCCCAGTCAGCATCTTGATTCTTGACACACTTTGAACGACACCTTATCAAATTTTGACTAGTAATTATTACATTAAAAAATTTCACAGCTACGAGCGCTTGTATCATTAACAAGCTTAGGGACTTTTATATAGTGAAAGCGGGTTAATAGACATATCCGTGCAAAATAAGAAAGTATGTCGTTTATTTTATGATACCCGATATAAAAATACAAAACAATTCATAAACGGGTTGTAATGTCTTTGTCCCGAATATCAGTGTGTTCAACTCAAGATGTTACAAAACCAACTATTAAAACAAAAACATGTAAAGAGACGGATGGTCGACTAAAACATTTGATTATGCACATATGCCAAGATCATTGAAATCCCATCTCCTAATTGTCAACTAATCTGTTATAGTCATTAAAGAAATATATACAATTTTGGACTCAAACAAAAGAGAAAGAAAACAAACATAAACAATTGTTGCTTTCAAGAACATGTTTGGATATATATCATGTGTGTTCATGTGTTCTAAAAGCAAAAAGATCTTGTGACATATAAAGCCAAATCTCTTTGAAGCTAAGAATCTTAAGTAATAAGTCACCATTTTCAATAGTACAAGTCATGTTTCTAAGGGTACAACTCATTTTTCCAATGGTACAAGAAGTTTAAACTTTAAACAATTATGGACAAACCAAAGGACAAATTCTATCTTTACTTCAAGAAACTTCTCCAAACCGTGAAATGGCCTGTGCATTTACCCTAAATCTCTTCAAAATTGGTATCAATCACAACCTACCCACATGGTATGATTGGTATCTATTAACTTTCTTAAGAATAACAATATTTTGCCTTGAAAAAAATAAACTTTTAGAGTCTATGATCAACATAATTTAATGTATTTCTTAGCAGAATCATTACAGTTTTCATCCACTGAATTTGTTCCTAATTTATAGTGTATAACATTTATATCAACAATATTATATCCTCCTAACAATGCGATCAAAACATCGACAAGATCAAACCTTTATCGATTAATAGAAGGGTTAGGCCAAAGGTACCCCTATTGGTTTTTTTGTAAGAATAAGATGTAGCATACGAATGGCGCCGTTAAGACGGCCCATATAATATACGAACGTTCGCTCTTTTCATACTGCTCATATTACAATTTACACGGCCGGTATAACACGACTAATTTGACAAGGGGTACATTAAGTAAAAATGGACAAGGTACGTTTAGCGCAACCCTTTAACGAATCAGTGTTTGGTGAAATACCTTGAGAAGACCATGTGGACAAAGCAGAACCAGAATGGCCAATAGAAGTTGCAGCAAAATCAGGAGCTGTCTTGAATTCATTCATCTGAAAATTTTCATTAAAACTTTTAGACATTTAAAATAAAATAAAAAAGAGAGGGTATGAATTTTTTACAAAATATTTTTTTTTTTTTTTTGATTTAAGAGAGATGAAAAATAATAATAATAATAATAATAATAATAATAATAATAATAATAATAATAATAATAAAAATTACCCAAGATGGAGCACTGCCTGAAGATGCATCTCCACCAATATGAGCAACATGTTTAACATCAGTTGGGTACCCAATCTCCATCTCACGCTCCTTCACAACTACATCACAAAACCCACATTAAAACTCAAAATAAAAATAATAATAATAAAGAAAAAGACCCCTACTTTTGACTTTGAAAAATAGAGACACAGAGAGAAGGATTTTTACCAAAGATTTGAGAGATAAATTTGAAGCCTTTAAAAACCCCTTTAATTTTGGTTCCCATAGCTATGAAAACTAGAACAAATCTCAAACAAAAAGACTACAAAACCAAACAAATGCAACTCCTTTTCCTGCAAAAGAAACCAAGTCAAGCATTTCATCAAACAGTTGGTGTGCATTCAACCCACATTCCTCAAAATCTCTTTCTATCAAAACCAAATAACAATAATAATATTAAAGATCACTCACTACCTTATCTTCACAGGGAACTAAACCAAAAAGTAGTTTCTTTTGTTCTTGTTGCATGCTTTGAAGTTTTCTTCATTTTGTTTGAAATTCCAAGAGTGTGATGAAATCAAGAAAAAAGATGGGAACTTTGGGGAAGAAAAGGAAAACCCTTTAGCTAAAAGAAGGGTAAATTAGTTGGGTTTATGTTACTATGTATGAAGAATATATTGTTGAAGAAAAGAAGAGAGATGGAGAACCACAAAGATCTATTACATGAAGGTGAGGTGTGGTTTTGGAAGACATGGACAGGTCATAATATTGTACTCCTTGTCAGTTTTAATAATTTACAAAATATTGTTTTATTAGAAAATGAAATTATTATTGATATTAATATTAATAATAATACAAAATATTGTTTTATTTTTTTTGAACGGCATCTCGCTCAGGACTATACATGAGCATAGTCCGGCCGACGTGGGATTCGAACCGGGCACTCCAGGGTAGGAAACAGGCTAAGCCTGAAAACCTCCCACATCACCTGCAGCAAGTGGGAATCGAACCTGGCTCTCCAAGGAGAAACCAAGTCCTTTCCACCACTAGACCATAGGGTCATTGGCACAAAATATTGTTTTATTAGAAAATAATAAAAACATGTTTTAGTTAATTGCCCAAAAATATATTGTTAAATATTAGGGTGAGCGGGGTGGATGGTAGATCTCGTCATGGTGTGATTTTCGGTTGCGACACTGAAGATGTTGGGACAGTGTTCTTGCTCGTCCTGCACCGTCACAACTCCCTCTAACCCAAGCCTCCCACGTATCATTTGTTTTTCTTCGTTGTTTTTTCTCTCCTTTGACACGAACTCCCTAAGAAATCGCCCTTAACCCTTATGCTTCCAAGCCACCTCCACCCTCTCACACACACCAACCCTTTTAAGTGATATAAAAAATTAATGAAAATTGTGTGATTATATTAATTAAGTTTTGTTATCGATGAAGGAATTTAAAGTAATCCAATAATTAAATAAAATTGTTAACCACTTGCAAGCCAAAAACACAATAAGCATAAAAATATCACTAAACAAGAGTATTCACTCTCATGAAGTTGATGATCACTACTCTAGCAATGGGACGAACTTATGATCGCTATAGTAAGCTAAAGTTGTAAATTTGTAATCCCTAGTAAAGCTAAAGTGAATGTATATATATATACTTTTAACGAACTTAGACAAAAGACTTGGACATGTTACTAAACTGGTGAGTAATATTTATGGCCTAATTATACGCTTTAGTGGAGTTACCTTTGTCCATAAAGGATAAAGGAGTAGGGTTGCAAACAGTGGCGAAGCTAGAGAATTTGGTCCGGGGGTTCGGAAGTCAGCGGTCACGAGACGGGACCTAATTTTCCTGTAGCTATTGTTCGGGTGATATGTTCGTGTCAGTGATTCAATTCGGGTCGGGTCGAGTCAAACATTAAATACAATAAATATAAAAGTTTTAAGCATTCTTTAACAAACAATTGAACAAAGACACTAAAACATTAAAAATGAGACAAAGGGTTGGTACCTGGATGAAGAATCACAGTTCATCTCGTCGACCTTTAAGCTTTTTGAATTATTCAATTATGGATTGGGGTGCAAACGAGCCGAGCTAAGCCCGAGCTCAAGCTCGGCTCGTTTACTATCTATTAGTTAATATTTTAAATAAAAGTAATATAAATAATTGGTTCGGAGCTCGATAAATGAAGTTCGGCCCGGGCTCGTTTAGTAAACAAGCTTAAATGAGTGGATAAATATTATTAAATATTAATAAACCTAATATTACACTAAGGTTTGACGAGCCTGTCGAACTTCACATGCTAGGCTGAGCTCGGGCTCGATCAGTAAACGAGTTTTGTTTTAAACTCAAGCTCGGACTCGATAAGGCTCGGCTCGTTTCGAGATTTTTACCCAGCCAAGCTTGAGTAGCTAAGAGATAACAACTCAATCGCTTGCTCATTGAATCTACTATCCTGCTCATGTAGTTGTGCTTAGTACTTTAGGATTTGAGCTTTACATTTACTTTGTTTTGGGTTAAAGTTTTGGTTTATATAACTAATTTTTTTAAACGGGGGGTCGAAACCGTATATACCAAAAAAATTCCATACGAAAACTATATACTCGAAACTTCTGAGCGAAAATTCGGGGGGGGGGGGGCGGCCGCCCCTCCCCGCCCCTTTAATGCTCCGTCCCTGGTTGCAAACGAATCCAACAAACACGGACAAAGCCTTGTTTATGCTCGTTAGATAAAAAATTAACGTGTTCACGTGATTTTAACGAACACTTACTGAACAAGAATTTTTGTTCATGATCGTTCATTAAGGAAATGAACGTGTTCATTAGTGTTCAGTCATTAAACTTACTTAACAGAACATGAACACAAAAGAACGTTCATGAACACAAATGAGCGTTTGTGGACATAAAAGAAAATATACGAACATATATTATAAGATATGTAATATATAATGAACTATTTATTAAATACTTTATTAGTGGGAATTTTCAATTTTGAAGTATTTAGATAAAATATAAAGATTAAAAACCCTAATGAATCATCAAACACAAAATTTTGTTCGCTAATCTAACTAAACAAACAAAATTTTTTGTTCGTGTTCACTTATTTATTAAATGAATGAACGTAAACGAACTTCTAGTAAAAGCTTCACATATGTGCACATATTTGTGGATAACCATATGGCCAGGCATGCTGTTACAATAGTAAATCCCTTTTGCTATTAATTAAGTTAACAAACAAGTTATGTGTATTGTTTCTTCGAGCTTAACGTGGGATCGTGATTCAAATGTTACAAGCTACCGTCGAATTTCATTAAGCTATTTAAGGGATATAGTACCTAAGGTAAAAGTGAAAACCATCATTGTTTATACATATTTTGTTGTATATCATTAAGTGAGAGATTTTTCTAATGTGGTCTATTACTAAAACTAGCATGCGTGGTAGTGTTCCAATCCACATAGATGGGAGGATAAAGAAATTAAACAATAAGTTTATTAGGATTTGCTATTCAGAAAGGGTGGCGGCGCAGCTTGTTGCTCGTCTGCCTGTTATCTTGATGTAATTTTCTTTGTTCTGGAATGAAAGTAATTTATTCTGGGTTGGAAAAAAAAATTGATAACTTAAAACATGGTTTTTTTTCCTTTCTTTCTAAATAAGATGTAGTGAATGTTTTGGATGTGACACGTTTATATGCTTGTATATTAGAGAAAAGCTATTTGTTTTTATTTCAGTACGATCAGTTTTATCGTAATAATTGTAGGTAACACTTACAAATAATATGTTTGTCACATTGTTATAATGACAAATGGTACTCCAATAATCAAAACTCATTAGAATCAGAGCCGGCCCTTAAGGGGTGTGGAGAGGACTCCCGGCCCGGGCCCAATTTCTCAGGGGCATATTGACTATCCGGTAATCTAAATTTTTTTAACAGTGATGTCCTTAATTCGATGGATTTTTGTAAGTTTGAGCCTCAAAATTGTTAATCAAGTATTAATCAAAGTGAAAGGTAGTTTATATAAAACAGAAAGTAAAGAAATGTTAAAAGAGGTTAAGAATCAAAGAAGAAAATGAAATTGTTTGAGAAAAAAAAATTGCAGGTTTATTAATAAGTGTATGACTAAAGAGGATGAAGAAGATGAAATGAAAATGACTCACACTTAGTTGTTTTTGCTTTTTACTAGTTGGTTTTGACTTCCTTTTTAACTTTAATTTTTGTTATGAATTTTTTTTTTAATTGCCAAAATTTTCACCCTTTGTGGGATTCAAACTCACAACCTCCCCCAAGAGGGTTTGTTCCCTCTATCGTTAATCTACAACCTAAGTGGAAAATAAAATTTAATCCATCAATTTAATATTACTTTAATCGTAACTTAAAAAAGTAGTTTACATTTTTTATTTCGTTAAGGCCTAAAGCTAAGCCTAAGGGGCACAATTTTTGCAGCTCGGTCCAGGCACTTGAATTTTCAGGACCAGCCCTGATTAGAATGGTGCGTCCAAAGTTCCAAGTTCGTATAATCAGAACTCATTACAACAATGAACTAACTTGGAACTTTGGATGCAATATTGTAATCAACACTACATTAAACCGATATAAAAATCAAAATTAATTGGAAACTGGATGTGATGTTATACAATTAGATGAACAATTAAAATGAGATATATATCGTTTTTTTTTCGAATAAACCCAAATCCAGTTGCAAATTTACTTTTTTTTTTTTTTTTTTTTTTACTTTAGCTTCTGTTTTTTCAATGAACCCTGATTAAAATAAATTTTCAAATACTAATTTGGATTCATGTTTTTTAATTCCGACATGTGGGGGAATGTTCACTTTAGAAGACAAATTAATATGAGAAGATGGAGAAGAAAATAAATAATTCAATTTTTCAATCCTTTAATTTTTAAGACTACAAAAAAGTGACTGAAATGCAATACATATTCATCTATCGAATAAAATCTATCTATCTATCTATACAGGGGCGGAGCATTAAAGGGGCGGGGAGGGGCGGCCGACCCCCCCGAATTTTCGCTCAGAAGTTTCGAGTATATAGTTTTCGTATGGAATTTTTTTGGTATATACGTTTTCGACCCCCCGTTTAAAAAAAATAGTTATATAAACCAAAACTTTAACCCAAAACAAAGTAAATGTAAAGCTCAAATCCTAAAGTACTAAGCACAACAACTACATGAGCAGGATAGTAGGTTCAATGAGCAAGCGATTGAGTTGTTATCTCTTAGCTACTCGAGCTTGGCTGGGTAAAAATCTTGAAACGAGCCGAGCCTTATCGAGCCCGAGCTTGAGTTTAAAACAAAGCTCGTTTACTGATCGAGCCCGAGCTCAGCCTAGCATGTGAAGTTCGCAAGGCTCGTCAAACCTTAGTGTAATATTAGGTTTATTAGTATTTAATAATATTTATCCACTCATTTAAGCTTGTTTACTAAACGAGCCCGAGCCGAACTTCATTTATCGAGCTCCGAACCAATTATTTATATTACTTTTATTTAAAATATTAACTAATAGATAGTAAACGAGCCGAGCTTGAGCTCGGGCTTAGCTCGGCTCGTTTGCACCCCAATCCAAAATTGAATAATTCAAAAATCTTAAAGGTCGATGAGATGAACTGTAATTCTTCATCCAGGTACCAACCCTTTGTCTCATTTTTAATGTTTTAGTGTCTTTGTTCAATTGTTTGTTAAAGAATGCTTAAAACTTTTATATTTATTGTATTTAATGTTTGACTCGACCCGACCCGACCCGAATTGAATCACCGACACGAACATATCACCCGAACAATAGCTACAAGAAAATTAGGTCCCGTCCCGTGACCGCTGACTTCCGACCCCCGGACCAAATTCTCAAGCTTCGCCACTGTATCTATACATATAATAAACCAAAGTCATTTTAATGACATATCATAATATTATGCAATCTCTCTTTTGAGAGATGCCATTTAGGATGTGATGTGGCAACTCTAGACCAATTAAAAAAAAGAAATAAATATGGTTTAAATATGATTTAACATAATATATTAAATACCTAATCTACTAAATGTAAATATTAAAACTTTATTATTTTCTCTCTCATGTTTCCTCTCATAACTTTTAAATGTAAATATCTTTTATATATGAGATTTTCTAAAGAAAAAAATTACACCAAATTAACGAGCGTTTTATTATCTTTCCAACGAGTACCATAGTGCTATATAAAAATGGAGAAAAAAAAACGACTATTTTTTGTAACCCGGCAGGTATTGTGTCAGGTTTGGAATTAGTTTAAAAAAAATTGTGGGTTTGGGTCGGGCCTGGGACACCAAATTAACGAGCGTTTTATTATCTTTCCAACAAGTACCATAGTGCTATATAAAAAACGGAGAAAAAAACGACTATTTTTTGTAACCCGACAGGTATTGTGTCAGGTTTAAATTAGTTTAAAAAAAATTGTGGGTTTGGGTCGGGCCTGGGATTAGGTGATACCCGACCCAATTACCTTTTTTTTATATTAGAATATGATAACTTACGGCAGAGATTTGTTTATAATAATAATAATAATAATAATAATAATAATAATAATAATAATAATAATAATAATATTATTATTATTATTATTATTTACTTTACTTAGATTTTCATCCCGGGACGCTCCCGGGGTATAAGCTAGTTAGTAAATATAACATGGGTTGGGTTATTCTACAAAGGCTATAAAAAATGAGAAGGGTGAGAAGCCATTAGAAAATGACATGTGTCCAAAGGATTAACAAGTGGGAGGGGTAATTTTGTCAAAAACATATGCACATGCAAGTCACATGCCATTTCCACCTTCATTTTTAAATGCCCGTAACTTTTTTATACGTCATCCGTTTTTAAAAAAAAATTATACCATAAAATTGAGCGTCTTTTTATCTTTAATATGAGTACCATATTGCTATACTTTTGAAAAAAAATTTCAAAACCCACTTGCGTATGACACAATGGAATGTAAAACACAATGAACACCAATTAAATATAGGGTATAAAACATAATCAAGAGTCTAGTAAAACACAATGGACGACATACTAAAGACACAATAAATAGAAGACTAAAACACAATGAATACTTTTGAAAAAAAAATTGAAAACCAGTTGCATAAGACACAATGGATGACATACGAAAGACACAATGAACAAAAGACTAAAATACAATGAATACTTTTGAAAAAAAGTTAAAAACCCAATTGTGTAAAACACAATGGACAACATAATAAAGACACAATGAACAGAAGATTAAAACACAATGAATACTTTTGGAAAAAAAGTTGAAAACCCAGTTTCGTAAGACACAATGGAGATAACGTAAAACACAATGAGTACCAATTAAATATGCAATAAACAATAGGGTATAAAACACAATGAACAGTCTAATAAAACACAATGGACGACATATAAAAGACACAATGAACAGAAGACTAAAACACAATGAATAATAGACTTAAACACAATGAACAACATAATAAAACACAATGTACACCTAAATACAAAACTCATTTGCGTAAAACACAATTAAAAGCATACTAAAAACACAATGGACAAAGTTAAATCATGTGTAGACTAAAAAAACATAAATAACATATTTATAAAGCACACATACATACTATAACACAATGAACGTGCAGAAGACACAACGGAGAAAAAAACCCATTTAGCACGATTTTTTTTTTTCAATTTTAATGTAGCAATGTGGTACTCATATTAAAGATAAAAAAACGCTCGTTAATATTTTGAATTTTTTTTTGAAAAAAAAATGTCGTATGAAAAAGTTATAGACGTTTTAAAATGATGGGGGGATTGACATGTGCATTGCATGTGGAGAGAAAAAGTCAACAAATGTTGTTTTCCTTTTATGCCATTTCTCTAATTTATTATTTATTTTTTTCAAACAAACTAATCTCAACCCTTCAAATATATGATCAATGGATCACAATCCTTCTCACCCTTCCTAGAAAAAGTGTCTTGTGTATTTGATCCTAACCCAATATAACATATGGTTCTAAGTTCTAAGAAATTGTTTATCTGATATATGATTTGTGCCTTATTAATATATGAGAATGTTCCAGATTTTTTTTTTCTTCATATAATTTATTATTCAATTGCAAAATTATCAGCCAATTACAAGTGATACGTAGGTAAACGGGCCACAAGTTGCGCCGCTACCCCTTTTTGTATTGCAAAACCTACTCTATTGAAAATAAAATAAAACATAAGTTATGCAAAGTAATTCCCCAGCTGCTAAGGGCCAATGTTCCAGAAATATAAATTGTGATTCCTCAACTGTCAAGATAAATATATTGATTTTATCCAGAATTATTTTTATTCATATTATTTTTTAAGCCAGGTTCAGAGATAATTCACTAAAGTTATATCAATCTTAATCGTATCATTTTGTATATATAGCGTGCTGAAGTGTCACAAAACCTATATTTAAACTTAAACAAAACATATATTTTAAAGTTAAAGAATACGTGTCTACAAATAATCATTTGATTTTATCCAATTAGTTGTAGTCACGTCTATTAAATCTTCTGATTTTCTAAAATGCAACGTATATTATGCATCCCTCATGCAACTTGGCCATTTTTTAAATATTTAATTTTGTTGGGTATGCTGAGACAAATCTACTTCTTTTAATTATGTGTGTATATATGTATCCATTAACTGTTTAAATTAATATAGTTTAATACAAAGTCTTTAATTAGCTGTAATAAAATTTCTATGGTGCAGCTATATATATATTCCAACAAATAGATGTCTATTTATGTAAATTATTAATTAAAATTAATATGTTTGGTTTTGTAAATAAAATAAATTTTTTTTAAGAAAATTTTCATCAACTGCGAAAACAAAAACGCCACAAACGTCCACAAAGAGAGGACCCGAGGGCAAAAACGAAATTACATCATACTAGAGGGTATTTACACCAATCAGTCCAGTCCTTAACTTTTAATCTAGACCTATGTCGGACCCAAAAAAAACGTGATAGATTTAATGTTCTCAACTGTTTCAATCGGACGCCTACATTTACTCGTGAAAACCTTTTCGTTTCGCTCATTCCATATGCACCAGATTGCTATGTAAATAATACCCCCAGTATTGGTTTGTAAATAAAATTTAGGAGTTTAAACTTTAAAGCATTGGGTGTTCATCAGTTCATGGTTATTTTTTTATTTTTTATTTTTTTTTTGTGAAATTGAACTTCAATAAAAACAGCGGATTATCTCCAAGCCGGAGATAACCGCAACAAACCAAGTTGCATCATATTAAACGAAAAATTACACCATTCTTTCCGTTCAACGCTACCTTCCTTGTGCCTACTCCTATACCAAAGATAGCTCAACGCCTTCATATCGGACACAATTCGAACCACACTAGCTTCATAGTCTCTAAAGATTTTCTCGTTTCTAGCTTTTCAAATACGCCAACATGCCTATACGAAGACTCCATATACAATTTCTTTCTTGATGATCGAACCAGCCATCTGTTTGCATAGTTGTTGCACATCCGAAAAAGCAAACATATATGCAGGAGGATGTTTACACCCCATATTTAGTCGTATGTAAAATTTATAAATTTAGATGTAATTCTCTTTGTGGATTTTAAGGAAAATACAATTTTAATGAAAATACAATCCCTTTGATCTAATCTCTCTCTTATCATTGACAACAAAATAATGTATGTAAGCTGTCACGTCATCATGGGTGGGTGTGGATACTAGTCTTCTTTAGACCATGCGTAGTGGGGGGCTTTATATATAAAGCCCCCCTTCTGATTGGTCCACGTGGCAGCTGAGTCAGCATGGAGAGATAAAGTGAAAAAGGGGTGTAGTGGTGGGGCTTTATTTATAAAGCCCCTATTAATATTTTATTATATCTTTTAAATTAAAAAATAATAAAATAATAATAATAAAGAGAGAGGGTATGAGGTGTCATTACATGATTGGTTGGAGGTTTTTGTTCCGGGCGTTAGTTTTATAGCGCCAGAAGAGGGTTTTGAAAAATGGAGCCCCCCGTAATGGTGTGGGGGGCGCCATTTTGGTCCACGTTTGATATAGGCGTTATATATAAAGCCCAAGTACAGTCATTCTTAGAGGACTAACTTCCATATAAGTTGTAACGTTATTTTGGAGGGTGGTTCTCCTCAAGTAAACTAGCCAGGGGTGTAGGGATTATTCTTTCCCCTTTTGTGTTTTTTTTTGTTTAATTTAAATTCAAAGGAATAAATTAAAATAAATACTAAAATAAACTTATAGCGAAAGAGGCGGACCATGTACTAGGGCGTAGCATTCGGCCGTAAACGACGCATTTGGGTTTGGATTAGGGTTGAATGGGTTCATGAGTTTTTTAGAGGAGAGAATTTTGTTTTTAATTTTTTTTATAAAAACTTAAGAGAATTAGATTGAGGTAGAGAGAGATTTTGTAAAAAAGAAAAATAGGATGAAATGTATTGGTTTTATGGGTTGAATTTTTTTTTTTTTTTTTAATTCAAACTAGCCTTTGAATTAATAAATGCCCCAACATTCATATTTGACCAGTCTCAAATGTCCAGGTTTGGATGAAAAGCACAATCCGAGGTCGGGAGGGGCGGTGTGGGACGTTCTCAACGAGCCGGGACAGGCTAGGGACGTCCTCACACCCATTAGCCTAACATATCTCGCTTCTATTTTCTTTTTCTTTTTTTTTAAAAAAAAAAATACCCTATTAGTGCCATGTTTTTTTTCTCTAACATAAAATGCATAAAAAAGGAATACTCAATTTCTTTCTGAATATTCGACACTTAAAAGAATGACTTAATTACACCATTATTAAACTAAATATAAAATAATAGTTAATATTAAGTACAACTAAATTAATTGAATTGTTGGTACCATGTTTTATGAGCTGTTGCTTGTGAAACAACAGTTGCCACAAGTTTCTCCCATAAAATCGACTGTTAAATTCAGTTTTATTTTTAATTTCAAAGTGTGTGTGTATATAGAGAGAGAGAAAACTATAAATTTAACATTCTAAATGAATTCCTTATACTACTTCACTTAATAGGTTAGATAATATCAGACATCTCTCATCATCATACTCGGTTAATCCCACCAATAGCAAAAGCTAAGGTATGGTCTAAGGAGGGTAAGATGTAGACAACCTTACCTCTATTCCGTGAAAATAGAGAGACTGTTTCCAGTGAGACCCCCGGCACAATAGTGGTTTTGTATTAAGCCTTAGACATAAGACACATAACACTTAGCAATAGGGACAAACCCGACTGATGCATGTACCCTTGATCAGACACCACTCACTATACATTTTTTGATTAAATTTTAATGCATACAAAGTTAAGCTATAAGATGAACAATTCAGAAAAAAAAAAAAAAAACAATTATGCTTATATTTGCATTACAAACACAAATGAATGTATCTACTTTTACATAATACTCAAGATCATTTATTACATATTTACTCAACTTAAAATTTCAATTAAGTAGAAAGTCAATTACATATTTCTCTTATTAAAAAATATATAATTAATTTTACAGGTTGAGTAAATATGTAAATCATAGCCATATTAAGACCATAGGTAATGGTTAATGCCCATAAGGGGCATTTTTTTTAGGGCTGGCAAATCGTGTCCCTAACAGGTTAACAGGTCTCTGATACGCGCGAACAAATCAAGTTCTAAACATGAACACGACTCGTTTAACTCATTTATATCTCATGTTTATAACACAGTTTTATGTTTTATGTACCAAAAAAGGGAAATGAAAGATTTTTGCCTCTTAATTCTAAGTATTAAAAAAAGTCAAAAAACAAATAGTGTACTTTTCAGTCAAACAAGTCTTATCGTGTCTTAACAGGTTACCCATTGTCAGCCCTAATTTTTTTGACACATCATCATTATAATGCCCCTTTAAAAATGTGTAATGGTTATAACCCATTTTAATGCTCTTTTAATCACTACCAGGGCCGGCCCTGAGGGGGTGCGGGGAGGACTCTCGGCCCGGGCCTAATTTTTAAAGGGGCACTTTGAGCGGCGACGGGTGTAGAGTGTATTTTTTCTGCAAGTATTTTCTTTCTGTTTTCAACCCAAAAAAAGATCTCATCTTAAACATCACTGGTTATAAACGCAAGAAGGTGAAGAGTAAATAAGAAAGAACATGAGTCATACATGAAAAATTATATTTGAAGGATACGACAAAATTATAAAAAAGTTGAAGTGTGTTACTTGAGATTTGTATTGTAATTGTCTCACGTTTATGCACATGATTCAAGTCAAATTCATTTCATTACATAAATAATGGCCCTTTAGATTATTATGGAATTTTAAGAAATGGTGGTTTTTTTATGAGCCAATTAGCCAAATATATTAATTTTTATAATTATTATGACACTTTCAGTTCTATATCCGGTTCGACCGGTCCGACTAGGGAATCGGTAAGGACACCGGTTCAACGTTCGCTTCGGTTATGAAAACATTGGTTAAAAGACCTAAAGACTAAGGGGCACATATTTCCTGGCTCGGCCCGGGCACCCGAATTTTCAGGGCCGGCCCTGATCACTACTTTCCTTATTTTTTTCTCTCTCTTTGGGCATTATACTAGAAATGTCCATCTTTTTTCATGTCTCTATAATGGCCACATAATGCTCATTACACATGATTTAGGGGAAATATATAAAAAACTTTTATTATTAATCAAACACTACCATGTTGTATAAAAGTATCGGATATAATGCCTTGTTTATAAATCCAGCAGTACTAATATAAGGAAGTTATATTTTTCTTAAATACTTGTTTTGGGATCAGTATATCAGGTGTTATTATCGGTAATACTCACCGGTGCGGCATTGGTTTATCCTAGTGCTAGAGACATTGTGGTCAACATGTTTGTCCCACATTATTGAATTCGCGTATAAGTAATGTGTAGAAGCAAAATTTCAAGCGATGTAATCTTTCTTACAAGCAACATCATTGTTTTTTACAAGCGGGCACTATTATTTTTATAAATTTTTACATATTATGCAAAATAATGTTTAAGAATTAAGCCCAACAAGGTTGTAAAATTCGCGATTAATCACCGATTAATCAATGATTAATCGCTAGTCCTCACTTTACTGATTAATATTTGGCTAATCACTCAATTAATCGGTGTCGCGATTAATCACCGATTAGTGTAAGACCCTAACCCGAAATCACGCGATTATTGCTTAATCTTACGGGTTTTGACCTTAACTAAAAACCACTCCCGATTAAAACTTTGAAATTTTCTTTATAAGTCAACCCACTAAGATCAAATACATGTTTGATTCACACAATTTTTTTCTACATTTTAATAGTTAAAACATATTTTAAGATTTTGCGTTTTAACGGGAGTTCCTTAGATTCTAGTGCGGAAGCTTGTATGAGTGATCGGGTGTGTTCGGCTCTTATCGCGACTTGATCCTTGCTCCGGGACTTCCATCACATGTTTACCTAGCACCATTACACAAAGAATGGTTAGTGAGTGGTCAAATGAAACATTTAACTAGTACGATAGTCGTTACACGTCGAAACGGAACGAACCAGGCCAAACGGCCCTTTATCAGGAGAACAAACTGCTGCAACTTTTGCGCAGCAGCTGTTCGGATCGCTTTTACCCCTTCTAAAACCCAAAATCCGACTTTGACCTTCAAATGAGAATTGTTCTACGCTCCGAGAGCTTTTCAAGCATATAAAGAACGCCTCCTAATGATTTTTCTACGATTTTATATGCAATTTTAAAGATCGTGTCGTCATGCTGTTCTCTGCGCGCGGCCGCACGGTCTCTGTGAGCGGCCGCGCGAAGCTTCTGATGTAATTTTGGTGGTTTTTAAGCATGGGAATCATGTCGCAACCGCATTTGATGATTCCCGAAGCCTAAGTATTGACTTGCCGACTAAATAAACCTTTGTTTGACGGAAATCATTGCCCGGTTTATGTCGCCATGATCCGGTTCTTAGTTTTGAATGTTTATGACGACTTTTACACAAATCGACCCATTTAGACATTGAACTTAAGCAAAACACCATTCGACCACGTGCAATGCGTATAGTTTATGTTGTCAAGTCATTAGACACTTGATCAACTAAAGTGTTTGTCCGATTTGTTCATTATGACTTTGTTATTAGATTTATCCTTTAGTAAATCTTTATAAATTCCCAAAATGCCCCTCCTAGCCAAATCTTTCGATTTAGCCATTCATGGCGACTCTTCTTGATTCAAACCCATTGTTTTGGACTCAATGACTTGTTTAAAAACTTCTAAGTCCATACGGACTTAGATTTTCAACATTTCTCAAGATTGTTCTAATGTGGTCGATTCTAAGCGCCTTAGCGCGCATTAGACATAGTTATGGAAATAACTTACTTGATTTGCACCCACACTTCATGTGGGTACTTTATCACCTATGTTGCTTCGCCCGAAGGCGTTTATTTGACTACGGACTTACCGGGTGGCCTTGACCCATATCCATACCTTGTGTTTATCCTCCATGATTCTTAACATCAAGAATGCACGCGCAATTGCATCTACCTGTATGCTTTCTAAATAGACAACGTTAATTTCTCGGAACTCAAATGGCAATAACTTGCCATTTGACCCGTTTAACTTTATGAATCTTAATGCTTGGAATACAAGCATCAAGTGTTGGATTCACATGGTGAGGACATCACCATTTGACCTGTTTAGACTCCTAGTTCATAATGCTATGTTACCCAAGTTTTTATCTATGGTTCAAGTGAAACAAACTTGACCCATTTAACATCATGCTTAACGACTCCATTCAATTGGTTTAATTTGGATTAAAACATCATTTCTCACATATCTTTATTAGTTGACCCGTTTGATGGATTTCTCCATTTGGTCATAACTCATTATCTCGATTAAGGTCATAAACCACATTTTGTATTGAGTGCACATAAGGCAACTCACTTAATAGATTCTACCCCTTGGGGTTTATCTTTACCTCACACTCAAGATTTGAAACTAATGTTTATAACAATTTAAGCTATGTTATAGTATATTGGTGTAAGTAAAACTTACTTCGCATCCATTCTTGTTTCCATAAGTATTCGCCTTGCATCCGTTTCACCCGTTTGCTCCCTCTTGGTTGTACCTAACTTGGGGATGAGTCAAACTTGTCTATTAGAATACATAATATGGAATTTTGTTCACTATCCATAACATCATGTATTCATTATCATTTCTAGCTAAATCCATAGCCATTTTCTTACATGTCTAGTTAAGATTAACTCATCTAGGCATTTCATCAAACACTTGGTGTGCATCCACCAATATACTTAGTTTTCAACATTCTAAGTTTAACCAAAATATAGCCATGTATCTAATTATTATCATAACAAGATATTTAGGCATTTCAACTAAATTTGATCATTATAACAACTCCTAAGAGTCACCCAAAACTACTAATCATGTGTGGTTTCAACCTAGAGGTTAAACCCCAAATCTTACATATTCACATAATCATATGGTCAAAATCAAATGCACATGTAGAATGTGATTCATAACTAAATTAGGTATGTTTGAGGTTCCCCAAGACTAGAGCAACCTCTTTTAACCATAAATTTCACGTTTTATCAAAACCCTAGTTTTTGACCAAATCAAAAACGGGTATTAACATCAAATTACATCGAATAGAAGGTACCTTGATGTTCATTAGGCCTTAGATGACTTGTTTCTTGCTAGAGCATCGAAAAGCCCCTTGATTTGGCTTGGATTCAAGCATGTTCTTGAGTGTTTAGGGTTGGAGGTTGAAGGAGATGATGATCTCCTGATCATAACTCACGACACACACACACACACCAAGTGTGTGTTTTTATTGTTTTATTATTATTAATAAAACTCACTTTTTCATTTGGCAACAATGGTCCCTCAAGTTATCCCACTGTCATTTTTGTATAAAAACTAACTCATAAGCTAGTTTCAAACACCTTTTATTAATTTATAAACATAATATTATTAACTAGGTTATTTCCATATTAGAATATAACCCATGTTCTTATCCTCTAAGTCTCGTGTTAATATTTTGCTAATCACGCCTAATGGCGTAGTTAGGCGAACGAATGGTTTTGGGGTGTTACAATTAGTCAAACCAAATTGGTCCAAGCCGGACTTAAAAAACTCAAAATTAGGTCAAAAATGAATTTGAACGGGTCAAAACTGGAGCAAATCAATCAAATAAAACAAGTTCTTACCTCAAAATTGGATGATAATCCATGATTTAGAAGCAAAATCGATGAAACTCCATGAACCCTAGCTGCGTCTGATGGTTCCGTATGGTGAACGATAAAGGTGATTAGGGTTATTTAAGTTTAGGTATTTTAATATTTAACCCCCTCCATATTCAATAGTTTATATTTGGCCCCTAAACTTCTAAGTTTATACATATAAGGTATAAAATTAGCATTATATATGTATAAATTTGAAAAAATATATATAAACGTTGAGACATCACACAGTTATATAAAATATCCACATAGCGTGTACTTTTACAAACTTTTTCAAGGCACTTAAGAACTAATGGGTGCCAAATAATTTATCACCAAATATTACGTTGTTGCTTCCTACATACTACATGTCACCATAACGATTTATTTGGTTTTGATCAATCAATAACCATTTGATTATTCAATTCTGGATTCTGATCAAAACCGAGTCTACTTAAGGAGGATTAAACCAAACATGAGTAAAAGTTATTTGTTCTCCAATCTTTGAATTTGAAACTAGACATAATACGTGATTCGTTTTCGATCAACCAAAGTTATATAAATTTATACTAGAATTTTGAATACTTGATTAACGTTGAAATTACTTAATTAAATGTGTAAGGGCCTGTTTGGTAGCCTTTTAATGAGGCTCTGAACCTGTTTTGTTCAGCATTCAGACTGTTTGTTTCAACATAAAAAAAAATCTCTGAATGGAATGATTAAGAGCTAAATCATTCAGACGTGGTGCATAGCTGAACCATTTAGCACTTAATCATTCAGAGCCTCTTAACCATTCAGACCTCTTAATGATTCTATCACTTAATCAACCAAACAACCCCTAAGTTGTTTAAGTGACCGTTATTTGTCACTTTTTTAGATTTTAGACTACCTGACTCGGTCACTTGGTTATGTTTTTTTGAACAGCCGGTCACTTGGTTATTGATTATAATGAAAGTTTGATACCTTATAGTTATATAATTATTAATTTTATTTATTTTTCGCATGGTTAGAGGTTATTAGACGATTTCTAAAGAGAAAGTTAACAACCTTTAAAATTGTTTTATTTAAGGTCTATCATATATGCATACACAAAAATAATATATGAAACAAAGGATCTAAAGCAATTTTTTATATTATGAAAAAGGACACAAGTTGTTATCCGCTTTGGACTTAAAATTTTTTGAGCCAGCATTAGATAGACGGTGTAGTGTGAAAATGGTTTGGTTGGTGATGAAAGGCATGGTTTTTATTATAACTAGTGGGTTGGTCCGCACGATGCAACGGGTGAAAGCAAAACTTTTTTGTAGAGCACAGTCTAACCTAAGTACCTAACATAGCTATCATGAACCTAACCACTATTATGTGAATATTTCTTAATACATGTGTTTGAAGTTCATTATAAACAAAAGCTTTCTTCTTCGGTTGTTGAATCCAGTGATCATATAGTTTAGATTAGATTATGCATGTTTACGTGTATGAATATAACGTAATAATTTCAGAATTCAAATCGTTACCTCGTGATTAAAAACACAACTTTCACTATTGATTTCACGATTTCTATGTGGCATGCGATCTAGTTTATAAAACTTTAACTTTTATAAATTACATAATTCTATATAAAAGATTATAACAAAAGATATAGCATCATGAATTGTTTTTATATGTTTTCTATTTAATATGTTCAATGGAACTACAAAATTGAATGTCATGAGGTTTTATAAACATCTCTTAACTCTTGACTTTCTTTTATTTAAAAATGGTGTTTTAATGACATATTTACCCTCAAAAGGTAATTATTTTATGAATTATGTGTTGTATCATTAGCATTTAGACTTATATCTCTTAAAATTTAAGAAGTCTTTAAGAAACGCTTTATAGTATAGTATAGATATAGATATAGATATTGGCTTTTATTATGTGATTTGGCTTGATTCAACCCACCTAATTCGAAAATTTGACTCCACGTTTTATTTCGCAACCACGATTCATAGTGAATGGATTGCTTTCCTACTTGCATCGAAGAATAACAAACAAATCTGGCTATTGTTGAAAATGGGCGGATTTGTACCATTGAACTTGGATACTCGAAAACTATTTCATCAAAAAGAAAATTTGTTGCTTGCTTACCCATTATTCAGATGTAAATTGTTTTTTTTTTCTTTCTAGAACGAAGGTTTTAAATAAAAAAATCGATGCTAAATATCGTTTTATAAGGTTATCGTATTACCTTTCAAAAAAAGGTTATTGTATTCTAATATTACACTATGTTCCAGAGTTTCATTAAAGGATGGAAGAGAAAGGATTTGGAAGGAAGTGGGGAAACAATGTGTTCTAGAGTTTTTTGTAGGAGAGAAATGGAGGGAATGAGAGGGATAATAAGAAGGATTTTAGTGTGATTTCCAGTCTTTCCAATTTAGAAGGACTTGGAGAGAAAGGAAGAGGAGAAAGATCTTTTCTCTTTCATCCTTTAATGAAACTCGGGAACACAGTGTTAATGGATAAGCATATAATTAAAATTTCTTAAAAATAAAAAAATAGTTTGACTAAGATAAGAATCTAAATATTTCTTTTTTTGGAATGCTTCCATTATTAAGAAAAAGATAAGATTAGAATAGTTAAACAAAGTTCGACGATGAAGAAATAACAATGTCAATGGATGTTTTGTTTTCTAATTAATATATACGGTGTAGGTGAACTTGTGTCAACTGTCAAGTCAAATGCTTTATGTACAATATTACGTTTGACATCTTTTGATAACAAAGAAACCTAAAAAAAAGTTTGATCAGGTTAGGATATTTCTTTTATCATTTACACAAAAAGGATAACTAGGGGCCTGATTATCATATAGAAATTATATTTAAAAAGGACGATCTAAATATAATAATTGTAAACTCATTAGTGAGCGGTTAAATAAATGTGTATGAAAAAAAAAACCCTCTGTATGGGTGTGAATCTTACTTGAACAATTAAACATTCATGAAAAATACTCGATATATCATGTATCACAGTTTTTTTTAATAGACAAACGAAAGTACGAAACTTTATATCAACACAAAACGATCAGCAAGACACTGGCCACTTATGTACAATATGTATCACAGTTAAACAATAAAGTTGGACCTATAAAGTGTTTACAAGAAAGTTTAATCGAGCTTTACATATTTGTATGATCAAATGTATGTAAGAACATACAAGGTCAATTTCTTCGATCTTTGACTAATCAGTTATGTAACTTTTATCTTCTTTAAGAGTGTGTAATGGTGAAATATTCAAAGTGTCGTTGATATAGATTAACTGGTTAACTATATCATACAACAAAAAACATGCGAGACCGTGAGAGCCTCTGGTCTTGTTGCTCCTAAACTTAAGTGAGGAAAGATTGGGTGAACTATAAACATATATAATGCCCCTTTAGAGTCCTCGTTTATAAGTTTAGCACATAAGGGGGCTCGGGGCGGTCCGTTATGGCTGTGACCATCACGAAAACCGCCCCCTCAAATTATCGCGGTCGTGACAACTAAAAAATGTGACCTGCATCACGCATCACAGAAGAAAAAGGAATCGGTGGTCCCATCATATTCTCTCACCAGGAGAAGTGACAGCTAGAGTCCAAAAAAAAAAGAGAAAAAACAAGCTGGTGGTCCCATCTCCTGGCGAAGTATTGTTGGGGCCAGGGGTGGTCTTGGCCCCCCTGTTTTTTGGCGCAGTAGTGGAAATTTGCGATTTTCATAGGTAAATTGAGTCCGGGTTGAGTCCGGCCCCCGCCGATTTTCCACTACCAATCGAAAAAAATTGAGTTCGGCCCCCGCCGATTCCGAAACCAAGCTTCGCCACTGCCCATCTCTTTCTTTGTTTTTATTATAAAAAAATATTGATGGGTGTGTTGAAATGAGGTGTCACAATGTGATTGGGTGTGATGATTTTAATGATAATTATGAACACCACCACATGGGTTAAGTGATAAAATGTGATAGAATGTGATGGAATGAGGTGATTAGGGCTGTAAACAAACCAAACGAACACGAACAAGGCCTTGTTCGTGTTCGTTTGTTAAGAAATTAACTTGTTCGCGAACTGTTCACGAACACTTATCGAACGAGATTTTTTGTTCGTGTTCGTTTGTTAAGAAAATAGCGTGTTCACGAACTGTTCATGAACACTTTCCGAACGAGATTTTTATTCGTGTTCGTTTGTATTTATTTGCTTAGTTTAGGTGTCGGACAAAAACGAACACAAACAAACACAAATGAATGTAAACGAACACAAATAGGCATTACTGAACAAAATCGAGCACAAACTAACACATTAAATTCTGAAAATTAGCATTTTTCATCGCTAACATTGTCCTCCCAGAATATACTAATCCAATTACCCAAATAAATATATGTGACATAATCTTGATCGCATAATGTCTTATAAAAACACAGAGGTATCATATTAAACTTGAAATCCTCGTTTAATCCACCAAAAATAATAGTTAATCAAAGTAGTAAAAGTAATATTAACATGTAATACACTAATATACGTTAAATAATCTACCGCTGGGAAATTTGAAATACTTAAATTAAATATAAAAAATTAAAAACACTAATGAACTATCGAACAAAAACAAACATACATGAACACGTTACCGAACGTTCACGAACATAAACGAACGAACGCAACCTCTGTTCATGTTCGTTTGTTTAGCTAAACGAGCGGAATTTTTTGTTTGTGTTCGTTCATTTATTAAACGAACGAACACAAACGAACTTCCCGCCGAACAGTTCACAAACTGTTCGCCGAACGTTTGGTTTGTTTACAGCCCTAGAGGTGACACAAGATGATTGGGTATGATAGCGTGATGGGTGTAATGGTCTCCTTGTCAGAACGAGCTTCACTTGTCAGAAGACGTGTCAGCAGCCTCTAATCCTATTATCTTCAAAGGCCGTTTGGTAACTAAAATGTCTTCTATCTAGCTAGAATCCTTCAACAGCTTTGAGGGAACATAAAGTGATTAAAATTCAATTTATTTGTATGATACACCTTTATAAAAAATTGGGTAGCTAGTAACTTGCCAAACTACTTAGCTTTTAATATGGTGGCTTTTTATCTTTTGATCATCATCCTAATGTGTATGATCTAGATAGATTTAAGAATTTTGTAAGCCTACATGTAATCGCACAAGTGCACAACACAATAACCGAACAATGCACAATGCGTAATGACCATTAGAGATCAAAGCAATAACACTCAAGTGAATACAGAGGCTTTTGAATAACTACTTATATAGCTTAATGTCACGGACCAAGGCATGATGAAAATTAGTAACCCAAGTCAAAGAAGCGGGATAGATTGGCTTGTCCCTGGGATCGCCACACGGGGATCCAACCAAAGGTACTCATAAGTTAAACGATAGCCTGACCAGCTCCATAGCATCCTTCAAACCCCTAGCTTTACCAATTCTCCATTATGCAAGTGATCAGTTCAGTGGATCATTGATGTGTTTTTAAGGTTTTGTGCATAGAGTCATGGATTTGAAAACATTTTTACAGAGCCTAAACAGAAAGTAATTTCCAATGGAAATATTTATAAATGAAAGTCTTTTAGTTAAAAGTTATAATCCACATATTTGTTGGAGCTTCTCCCTGTGTATGAGCTGGTATTACATTCAGTTTGAATGTGTAAAATAACTAGTTAACTACCATTATTAGCTTAACATATCAATCAAAACATCTGATTATGCAATCAACCATTTTATTCGAAAATCAACCAACACATACATTGTACCACAAGAAACATTTCACATATAGTTCAAAGAAACACAAAGCTTTTAGTTACCACCACGAAGACGAAGAACAAGGTGGAGGGTGGACTCCTTCTGAATGTTGTAGTCAGCAAGGGTGCGTCCATCCTCGAGCTGCTTCCCTGCAAAGATCAGCCTCTGCTGGTCTGGCGGGATGCCTTCCTTGTCCTGTATCTTCGCCTTCACGTTGTCAATTGTATCTGAGCTCTCCACCTCCAGTGTTATCGTCTTGCCAGTCAGAGTCTTCACAAAAATCTGCATACCTCCACGCAGACGAAGCACCAAATGAAGGGTGGATTCCTTCTGGATGTTATAATCCGCAAGAGTGCGTCCATCCTCAAGTTGCTTCCCTGCAAAGATAAGCCTTTGTTGGTCCGGTGGGATGCCTTCTTTATCTTGAATCTTGGCTTTGACATTGTCTATGGTGTCGGAGCTTTCAACCTCCAATGTGATGGTCTTTCCAGTCAGAGTCTTAACGAAAATCTGCATACCTCCTCTAAGGCGAAGCACCAAATGGAGGGTTGATTCCTTCTGAATGTTGTAGTCAGCAAGAGTGCGCCCATCCTCAAGCTGCTTACCCGCAAAGATCAGCCTCTGCTGGTCTGGTGGGATCCCCTCTTTATCTTGGATCTTGGCCTTGACATTGTCTATGGTATCAGAGCTTTCAACCTCCAAAGTGATCGTCTTCCCGGTGAGAGTCTTGACAAAGATCTGCATCCCTCCTCTCAGCCTGAGCACAAGGTGAAGGGTAGACTCCTTCTGGATGTTGTAATCGGCTAAGGTACGGCCATCTTCAAGCTGTTTACCAGCAAAGATCAATCTCTGTTGGTCTGGTGGGATGCCTTCCTTGTCCTGTATCTTGGCCTTGACATTGTCAATTGTATCGGAACTCTCGACCTCAAGAGTGATCGTCTTTCCGGTAAGAGTTTTCACAAAAATTTGCATCCCTCCTCTAAGCCTGAGCACAAGATGAAGGGTAGACTCCTTCTGGATATTGTAATCGGCTAAAGTACGGCCATCCTCAAGCTGTTTCCCAGCGAAAATAAGCCTTTGCTGGTCTGGTGGGATCCCCTCCTTGTCCTGGATCTTGGCCTTGACATTGTCAATTGTATCAGAACTCTCAACTTCAAGAGTAATGGTCTTTCCAGTAAGTGTCTTGACAAAAATCTGCATCCCACCCCTGAGCCTGAGCACAAGGTGGAGTGTAGACTCCTTCTGGATGTTGTAGTCGGCTAGGGTTCGGCCGTCTTCAAGCTGTTTACCAGCAAAGATCAATCTCTGTTGGTCTGGAGGTATCCCTTCCTTGTCCTGGATCTTGGCCTTAACATTGTCAATTGTATCGGAACTCTCGACCTCGAGAGTGATGGTCTTTCCTGTTAAAGTTTTCACAAAGATCTGCATCTGTGGATTAAAAAAAACAAACAAATTAATACCCTAAACAACAAATTATACCAAAAAAACACTAAATCATATCAGCTGGATTATATTATCACTGAAAAAAAAACAAAATTTCAGATCAGTAGCTAATTTATACACCAAAATCACAACGAATTATAACCTAAATTATAAAACTACGACTGATTTGTTATACAGTAATTTTATTATACCTAAATTATATTATCATACTAATTTAAATCATCTGATTTAAAACAATTACTCGGATAGACAATAGGAATCAATTATTATTCATCGGAAGCATCTCTTCGTTATTAAGTTAATCGCAACGTGTTAAACCTAATTTTTATCATCAAAATAACAATTATGAAAGCAAACAAATCATATATCATATAAAGACAGCTAGCCATATCTACAATAAAAGACAAATCGACTAATTAAACACGATATCTAAATCACCTAACCATCATTGAGTTCATCATGTCGTAACAGAACAAGGAATCAACCTAACAGTCTACAATCAAGAACAATTCGTATATAACTATAACCGGCAAAATAATAATAATAATAATAATAATAATAATAATAATAATATTAAAAAAAAAGGATAAGAAGGAAAGGATGATAGATACCTTGAAAAGTAAAGAATATTATGAGAGAAGATTGGTTTTGATTGTTAAAAATTGTGATGTGATGAATGAATGAATGAATGGGGAAGGGATGAGAAGGTTAATTTATAGGATGAGGAAGAAGAGGCGGTGAAGGGAGGAATATTAATGTTACGCGGGTGTTAGGAGACGTGCTAATGGTATTGTGACACGTGTACGGTGGAAGTCAATGATGGGTGGTTGGTTTGTTGTGCACCACACGGTAGGGAATGGAATCTAGAAACGGAGCGTAGCTTCTTGGGTTAACCTTCGATTACTTTGACTTTCTTCTTATTTACTTTCTTTTGTTTCAAGTTTTGATTTTGAATATTAGGTCACTAGCTTTTATCCCGGGAGTGTCCCGGTGTTGAAAAATATAACCATTTTAATAATACTAATACTAATACTAATAATTATTACTCTTATAATTAAATAAATAAAAAATAACATTGCTATAAGGTGACACCATGTGTTGCAGTGTTGCGCGATTCTTTTTCCTAGCTTCTCTGGATGAAGTACACCTATCCATCTTTAGAAGAGTAAAATTCCAATTATAGCATGGCGATTGGGCTGAATTTCAACATCGTATATAAGAACTTGGTTTAAAAGAAAAAACATGATTAATGAATAACCTGAACACTTTGTGTTTTTTTTTCATGTATGAACAAAACCCCACAAAAAATAGTCGTTTTTTCTCCGTTTTTTATATAGCACTATGGTACTCGTTGGAAAGATAATGAAACACTCGTTAATTTGGTGTAATTTTTTTATTTAAAAAATCTCGAATATAAAAAATATTAACGTTTAAAAAATTATGGGAGAACACATAAGAGAGAAAAATTTTAATTTGTTTTTAAATTCTTTTTTTTTTTCCAAAATAACTCAATTTAATTTTAGTAATTGAGAATTGAGAGATAGAGAGATAACTTTAGGGTTTTATGTTTATCTTTTTTTAATTAAAAAAAGGAAATAAATCAAAAACACTAAAATTTTTCAATGATGATGCCACGTGGCAGCTTCATGAAGAGGTTGAAGACACCATTGCACGCCACGTCAGCAATGTTCAATTCTTTTATATATATTAATAGATAATAGATAATAGATACGTGTATACTATGGGGATGGAGCGTCACCCGATTTGGTTATGGGTACCCCACTATCAGTACGGTAACATCACCGTCACCGGTGCTGATAATGAATATGTAGACCAAATACTAGTTCTATTTAACGCATGATAACACAGATTTTTCTCTTTCTTTGTCAAATCACTAATACACACACGTATATCCTCTTGTTTCCCCATTTGTAACCAAACAAAAGCTAATCCAAACACTTTTTCAAAAACTCTTTTATTTTTTCAAGAAGTCATAAGTTAATAAGCACTTTTGACAAAAACATTTTTGAAGTTTTGAGATTATTTACATCAAGGTTTTTATTTAAATCCAAGCAATCCCAAACACCGTCTAATCTTTTGTATAACATCCGTCTTCTTCAAAAGCGTGTAATGACATAAAAGAATCGTGCTACAACATGTCGTTGGGTTGGAGTGGGATTTCATGTCAACTTAAATCAGTTATAGTACAACTTGTAAACCGCACCACACAAGATAACATGTGAGACTGTTATACGTTTAGCATAAAATAATAAAAATGTTTGTATTGGACATTGCAATAAGCTTCATTAGTGTCACCGGCCTCTCATATGATAGTAAGGCTGAAGAATATCTTAGCCTAATGTCTTCAAATTAAATGGGTCATCTGGAAATTAAATGTCTTTTATCTTTTGATCATCATCCAAACAACGTGTAATGAACATTAGAGATCAAAGCAATAACACAAACTGCCAAACACGAGAACTTGAAATCGTAGCTGGATACTGAAATTCAGTTTTAGTTCAAACCCGCTTGTAGTCATGCCACGATGAACGAATCCGGGGCGATGGCCAAGTTGCATTAAACCACCCCATAATTAACTAACCCAAGACGAGTTTGTATGTAAACACAGAAGCTCCCAGGACAGTCCGGGTATCTGTTCATTTCGTTAATCAGTTATTTGGAATAAGGTCAAGGCCGTCAACGAAGGGGAAAACTTGATCGATACTTCGTCGAGCTTTCTGCAATAAAAAGAAAGTTTGCTACTACAACTACAATCCAAGTATCCAATCACTTGTGTGATCAAGTCAAAACATATCAAATTTTGTGACTAATTATAATGCAGTGTAAATCAACCATTGTCAACATGTTAACACACATACGAATCAAAACATTGGATTATGAAAACATATTTATTATTTTTCGAAAATCAACCATTGTCAACAAACACTTCCACATAAACTGTTCACATTGTTCAAAGAAATACAAACATTACACAAGCTATAAGCTTTTAGTTACCACCACGAAGGCGGAGGACAAGGTGGAGGGTGGACTCCTTCTGAATGTTGTAGTCAGCAAGGGTGCGTCCATCCTCGAGCTGCTTCCCTGCAAAGATCAGCCTCTGCTGGTCTGGTGGGATGCCTTCCTTGTCCTGGATCTTCGCCTTCACGTTGTCAATTGTATCGGAACTCTCCACCTCAAGTGTTATAGTCTTGCCTGTCAGGGTCTTCACAAAAATCTGCATACCACCTCGCAGACGAAGCACCAAATGGAGGGTGGATTCCTTCTGGATGTTGTAGTCAGCTAAGGTACGACCATCCTCAAGCTGTTTACCAGCAAAGATTAGCCTCTGCTGGTCAGGTGGGATCCCCTCCTTGTCCTGGATCTTGGCCTTGACATTGTCTATGGTGTCCGAGCTTTCAACTTCCAAAGTAATCGTCTTTCCGGTGAGTGTCTTGACAAAGATCTGCATCCCACCTCTTAGCCTGAGCACAAGGTGAAGAGTTGACTCCTTCTGGATGTTGTAGTCGGCTAAAGTACGGCCATCCTCAAGCTGTTTCCCAGCGAAAATAAGCCTCTGCTGGTCTGGTGGGATGCCCTCCTTGTCCTGGATCTTGGCCTTCACATTATCAATTGTATCGGAACTCTCAACCTCAAGAGTGATCGTCTTTCCGGTAAGAGTTTTAACGAAAATTTGCATTCCTCCTCTAAGCCTGAGCACAAGATGAAGGGTAGACTCCTTCTGGATATTGTAGTCGGCTAAGGTACGGCCGTCTTCAAGCTGTTTACCAGCAAAGATCAATCTTTGCTGGTCTGGAGGGATCCCTTCCTTGTCCTGGATCTTGGCCTTAACATTGTCAATTGTATCGGAACTCTCGACCTCGAGAGTGATAGTCTTTCCGGTTAAAGTTTTCACAAAGATCTGCATCTGGATAAACAAAACACAAACAAATTAAAACCCCAAACAACAATTAACATTTTTTTCACAGACACCTCCTCTAGATACAATAATATGAAAGCATGTGAAACCTAGGGATATGAATTTATATTATACAGACAAATTCGTCTTGTTAAGAACGATATCAAATCAATTATGCATTAGATCATATCTTCGTTATTATTAAGTACATCATATCATTACAGAAAAACAAATTAACCACACAATTTCACATCTAATTATATCATACATCCAATAACAATTTTACAAAAATACAATCAGCAATCGAAGACGAATTAATCTTGTTAAAATTGCTAGTATAGTTATTCAATTAAGTCGTCTCTAACAAAAAATCAATCACATCTAAAATAAGTCAAACTAACAATCATCAACCAATCAACAATAATAATAATAATAATCAATCACATCTAAAATAAGTCAAACTAACAATCATCAACCAATCAACAATAATAATAATAATAATAATAATAATAATAATAATAATAATAATATAATAATATAATAATAATAATAATAATAATAATAATAATAATAATAATAATAATAAAGCTACGATTGATCAGATCAACAATAACATACGAATCTGACTAAAATCAATCATACATCTATGGTTACAGAAAAAGGAATCAATCAAATAATAGTCAACAATCGAACAACACAAAAATCAAACAGAAACAGATACTTAATAAAGAACAAAGATATAAAAAAGAAAAGGCAGATGGATAAATACCTTGAAAGATATGAAGAAATAGAGGAACAGATAATATTATTATTTATGAGAGAAGATTTGTTTGGATTGCTGTAAATTGCGATGAATGAATGAAAGAGGGGATAAGGAGGTTAATTTATAGGATGAGGAAGAAGAGGCGGTGAAGGGAGGAATATTAATGTTACGTGGGTGATAGGAGAAGAGCTAATGGTGTCGTGACACGTGTATTGTGGTGAGTCAATGATGGGTGGCTTGTTTGTTGTGCACCACACGGTAAGGTATGGAATCTAGAAACGGAACGTAGCTTCTGGGTTAACCTTCGATTGCTTTGACTTTTCTTTTTCTTTTAGGTAAACTTCATAAGCAACTCACAAACTCAATGATGGGTGGCTTGTTTGTTGTGCACCACACGGTAGGGTATGGAATCTACACGGGTCGAGCACGAAAAATGTACCTCTTACCCTTAAGCCTTGACGAAATAAATAACGTAACTTATTTTCTTTAAACAACAATTAAAGTATTACAATGAATTAATGACATATCGTAATAAGCGAACAGGTAACCAAGGATGAGTGGATATCTCTTTAACATTCTTTTTAGCCAAAAGCTTTCGAATTGGGTTGGGGGGAATTTTACTTGCTTTTGTGTGTCGCAGGTTTCTTCTACTCTTTTTGTTTTTTTTTTTTTATTTAGTTAAGTTAAAAGGGTTGGCCCCACTTACGGTGTGCGCATATAACGTATATATGTGTGGCCTTTGGGGGTCAAAAGTGAAGTTGCACTAGTTTTAACGTTATTTTACTAATTTTGTGAAAATAACGTTAAAAACGACGGACAGTTAATCATGCATCATGTGGTGGCGTGGATAGCCAAAAGAAAAGGGGCACATGCACCGATCGGGTTTGTCTCGATTGCTAAGTGTTCTGTGCCTTATGTCCAAGGCTTGATACCAAACCGCATCGAGCCGGAGATCTCACTGGAAGCAACCTCTCTATTCTTAGGGGTAGAGGTAAGACTGTCTACATCTGACCCTGCTCAGATGTCACACCCTCAAATTCCACTTGCGGAGTTTTACCGCGAGGCGCATGACAAACCAGGATCCAAACCAACGATCACAATAAACAAGTCTAAATGAATATAAATGCAATTTCAAAACATAGTTTAAAATCCCGTTTACAGCGGAAGCTTATTCAAAACAGTATCTCAACAGTGAAACAATAGTTCAACGTTTATAAGACCATGCAACCCTAGTTAGACGCCGTGCAGACGCGTGCGCCCTAGTCCAGTCGTGCTACCTTAGCGACCTGAGAAAACATGTAAAAGTTTACGTCAGCACAAAAATGCTGGTGAGTTTACAGGTTTTGTATCCAAGTACCAAGTCAACCTGTCCATACTATAACAAATCGAAAACCAGTGTACGCTAGCTAGGCGTAAGTTTTGTTACTACCACGATTGGAAAACCATTACTAACTCGAATACCAAATGTGTGCCCGATGTAGTAACCCTGTTGTTCCTGTTGTTCCTGTTTGAGACAATATGCACCCGCCGACCCTCCAAGTCGACGAACGGGGTTGGTCACTCCCAATAGCGCTATTCACATTTCCCCGTTGTGCAAACCCGCACATTCATGGTTCCCCCCGGGACTTCCAAAGATCGTGTAGTACACAATAGAAACCCATAGTATGACAGTAGTTACCAAATAATCGTTTTAACACATGTTTTCTCCCCCAAAAGTATAAAACCAGTTTAAAAGAGGGGCTGTAAACTCACCTTAAGTTGCGTTACTCCTTAACCCGAGTAAACTCAGCTGCTATGCTAGTCCCGTAAAGCGGTGACCTAACATATGACAGTTACAAGTACATAGACTAATAACCCGCAGGTTAATTAGTCCCTAGATGTCCAGACCATAACCAAGTTCGTTTGAAAACACCATGACTGTTTAACTGACCCCAAGTACAAGACTCGACATCCCATTGGTGACCCGAGACTCCCCGTGTTATGTTTACGCTCTCAAACATGCAATCATGCAATCACACTTAACATACGTTAACGCACAACAAGTTATAGCACATAGTTCACGTATCACCGAATTACATCCAAACATATGTTACCAAGTTATTATATATGTTACGGGGTTCCTAGCATGTTACTACATGTCAAATCGGGTCTCGGAATGCTAATTTATACTTACAGCAGCAGTACACGCGATTAGGAAAAGTCAACTAGCATTTAGGTTGGTCAACTAGCATTTAGGAAAGCTAATCGCATGAATTACTAGCATTTAGGGCTATACCACATGTAACTACTAGCATTTAGGGCTATACCACATGTAACTACTAGCATTTAGGGCTATACCACATGTAACTACTAGCATTTAGGGCTATACCACATGTAAAAACTAGCAATTAGGGCTATACCACATGTAAAAACTAGCAATTAGGGCTATACCACATGTAAAAACTAGCAATTAGGGCTAATCGCATGAACAAACTAGCGATTAGGCCCTAATCGCATGAAAAACTGGCGATTAGCAATCCTAATCGCCTGTAACCTTGCTGTTCCAGTTTTTCGCGCGTTTAACGCTCCAAATCAGATCCAGAACGTGTGTAACTACCCAATATCATCCCAAACACTATCCTAAACATGTTTCAACCAAAACCCTTCGTTTTGCCTCGTATTTTCAGCCCTGCATGCAATCATGTAATCCAAACACCATTCACATAGCATGCAACATCACATTAACATGCATAACAATAACCCTAATAATCAATTACTCAGATATTATCATCATAACATTAATATTATTCTGATTTAACCTAATAACATATTAATCCATCATTATGAATCATAAAAACCCTAGCTTTCTAATCATAAACACCCATAACACATGTATACTAGTTAGAATCCGATTAACAACCCTTATTAACGATTTTCAGAAAGCTTTTTCGTTTTAGAACAGGTCTGGACCATTAGGGATTTATTAAAAACGTTTATAAAGATTCATGGATGGAAACCAAACCTTAGGATTATGAAAGAACGATGGATTATGCTTGAATCCTTGTGTTTTGATCAAAAATCGCGTTCCAGAGGTTGTGTGTGTGTTGGGGCAGGTTATGGGACGACTAGGGTTTGTATAATGAAGTTTATGAGGTCAAGTATGGTATTTATAGTCGTTTTTAGTCGTCCAGCACGTAACACGCGATTATGCAGCTTTACACGCGATTAGGGATCCTAATCGCATGAACAGTCATGCATTTGGGCCTAATCGCATGAACAGTCATGCAATTGGCCCCCCAATCGCATGAACAGTCATGCATTTGGGCCTAATTGCATGAACAGTCATGCAATTGGCCCCCTAATCGCCCATAGGGGCTAGTTTCGTGCGTTTTGCGCGTTAAACCCCGTTTTAACATATGTTAACACATATTCACATACCGACAAGTCACATAATGATTATAAACACATAACACTTGTAAATACACATATTCACACTCGTTCACCAATTCCCGGGACTCGAGACTTGTATGTTCCGTATGCCCTGACGATCCTACAAATCGTCACCGTTTGTACACTTGGTTAAGGACCGACATCTAATGAACCTCTAGACCAACATCCAATGATCCTCTAGACTAAACCGATAGTTCCCGAACCATAACCCGACTTAACTAACCCAGTTAAATACAATATACGCGTGACTCGCTAAGGTAGACTTTCATCTAGACAACGTTGTTAACCAGAATTTGCCGGGTGTCACATCATCCCCACGTTAAAAGAATTTTCGTCCCGAAAATTGCACAAGTACCAAAAGAACAAAAGAAATAACGAAGGGAGCAAACAAAAGATAGAAACCAAGAGAGAGATTTACCCGAGTTGTCACATCATCCCCACATTAAAAGGAATCTCGCCCCGAGATTCATTCAGCTGCAGAAGAGACATATCTCGACTCGAACGCTTCCTTAGGAAAGAGGTGAGGATATTTAGACTTCATCTGATCCTCCCGTTCCCACGTATACTCTGGTCCCCGGTTCGAGTTCCACCGAACCTTAACGATACGAATCTTGCTGTGACGTAGGCTACGAATCTTGTAATCCAGAATCTCCACAGGTTCTTCCACAATCCGAAGACGATCATCAACCTTGATCTCTTCCAGTGGAACGATGAGAGACTCGTCAGCCAGACACTTCTTCAAGTTTGACACGTGGAAGACGTTATGTACGTTACCGAGCTCCGTCGGTAAATCAAGACGATATGCCACCGGTCCAATCCGTTCCAGGATCGTAAATGGTCCGACATACCGTGGGTTGAGTTTGCCACGCTTCCCAAAGCGTATGACGCCCTTCCACGGTGAGGCTTTTAGAAGTACTTTGTCATTAACTTGGAATTCCAATGGTTTGCGACGCTGATCGGCATAACTCTTTTGCCGATCCCGTGCCGCTGCCAACCGGTTACGAATCTGTACGATCTTTTCCGAAGTTTCGTACACTAGTTCAGGCCCAGTGAGTTGACTCTCACCCACTTCAGCCCAACAAAGAGGAGAACGGCATTTCCGTCCGTATAGTGCCTCGAACGGAGCCGCCTTAATGCTCGTGTGATAACTGTTGTTGTACGAGAACTCTACTAACGGTAAATGAGCTTCCCAACCCTTGCCAAAATCGATCACACATGCCCGTAGCATGTCTTCCAAAGTTTGAATCGTGCGCTCACTCTGACCGTCAGTCTGTGGATGATAAGCTGTACTCATGTCTAGTTGGGTACCCAAAGCCTTGTGCAAAGACTTCCAGAAGTGAGAAGTAAAATGGGAGTCACGATCCGAGATAATAGAAACTGGCACCCCGTGCTTAGAAACAACTTCCTTCAAGTAAAGACGAGCCAAACGATCCATGGTGTCGGTCTCCTTAATAGCAAGAAAATGGGCTGATTTCGTCAACCGATCGACAATCACCCATATCTTGTCATTCCCGCTTGGTGATTTAGGAAGTTGTGTGACAAAATCCATAGTAATCCGTTCCCATTTCCATTCCGGAATTTCAGGTTGTTGTAAGAGACCCGACGGTTTCTGGTATTCTACCTTGACCTTAGCACAGGTCAAGCATTTGCTCACGTATGAGGCTATGTCCGACCTCATGTTTGGCCACCAGTAAAGCACTTTCAGATCTTGGTACATCTTATCCGAACCAGGATGAATAGAATACCGGGACTTATGAGCTTCATCAAGGACAAGCTCCCGTAGTCCCCCGAATAAAGGAACCCATATGCGTTCTGCGAAGTAGTGCAGGCCATCAGGCCTTCGCTCGAGGTGCTTGTCGGCACCGTGCATAGTTTCAGCTTTAAGGTTTTCCTCCTTCAAAGCTTCCAACTGAGCAGAACGGAGTTGATCAGGTAGTGATGAATGAATGGTGAGCTGCAACGCCCGAACGCGACGAGGTTTAGTCGATTCCTTCCTGCTCAAGGCGTCTGCTACAACATTCGCCTTGCCAGGATGGTACTTAATGGCACAATCATAGTCGTTCAGGAGTTCAATCCAACGACGCTGTCGTATGTTCAAGTGTTGTTGGTCGAAAATATGTTGGAGACTCTTGTGATCGGTGTAAATGGTGCATTTGGTACCGTACAAGTAATGTCTCCAAATTTTCAACGCGAAAACCACTGCACCCAATTCCAAGTCATGGGTGGTGTAGTTCTTCTCGTGCACCTTGAGTTGACGAGAAGCATACGCAATCACTTTCTCGCGTTGCATCAACACGCAACCGAGACCATGAATAGAAGCATCATAGTAAACAACAAAATCATCAGGGCCCTCAGGTAAAGACAAAATAGGAGCAGAACACAGTTTAGACTTCAGTTCCTCAAACGCTGACTCTTGTGATTCACCCCAGTCGAATTTCCTATCCTTCTGAGTGAGAGTGGTCAGGGGTTGAGCGATCTTCGAGAACCCCTGAATGAAACGACGATAGTAGCCCGCAAGGCCTAGGAATTGCCGCACCTCAGTTGGCGTCTTTGGTGCTTCCCAGTCCTTGATCGCTTCGATCTTAGCTGGATCGACATGAATTCCTAGTTCATTAACCACATGTCCTAGGAACTGAACTTCGCGTAACCAAAAGTCACACTTTGAGAACTTGGCGTAAAGTTGTTCCCGTCGCAAGAGTTCCAAAACTAACCGCAGATGTTCCTCGTGTTCGGTCTCGTTCTTGGAGTAGATCAGAATGTCATCAATAAATACAATGACAAACTTGTCAAGATATGGTTTGCAAACGCGGTTCATCAAATCCATGAAAACCGCCGGTGCGTTCGTGAGACCGAAAGGCATGACCAAGAATTCGAAATGGCCATAACGTGTACGAAAGGCAGTCTTGGCAACGTCAGCCTCCCTGACGCGCAGCTGGTGATAACCGGACCTCAAGTCAATCTTGGAATAATAACTAGAACCCTGAAGCTGGTCGAATAGATCATCAATACGTGGAAGAGGATAACGGTTCTTGACGGTCAATTTGTTCAGTTCTCTGTAGTCCACACACAATCGGAAACTTCCATCCTTCTTCTTAACAAATAAAATCGGGGCTCCCCAAGGGGAAGAACTTGGTCTGATGAAACCCTTGTCCAAGAGTTCCTGTAACTGACTAGACAATTCCTGCATCTCGGGAGGTGCAAGACGGTAGGGGGCCCGAGCAATAGGAGCAGCCCCTGGTACGAGATCAATACCGAACTCGACTTGACGATGAGGAGGAAGACCAGATAAATCATCGGGAAAAACATCAGGAAACTCGCGTACCACCGGAATGTCGTCGATCTTCTTCTCATCACTAGAGGAAACAGATAAAAGCGCCAAAACGGCTGGATAACCCTTTCGAAGACACTTAAGGGCTTTCATGCTAGAGATGATGTTTAGCGGAACACCACCCTTGATACCGTACACAGAAAGGAATTCTCCATCAGGGAGAGGAATCCGAATAACTTTATCGTAACAGACAATCTCCGCGCGATACAAAGATAACCAATCCATTCCTACCACAACGTCAAAACTACCCAATGGTACCGGCATAAGGTCGATGGGGAACGATAAACCCGACAACTCTAATTGACACTCCCGAAGGATACTAGTGGCTTCAATCGTTTTCCCGTCAGCCAACTCAATAATATACTTGGTCTCTAATGGTACGGGTACTACATCTAGCAGTCGACTAACATCCATGGATACAAAACTCTTGTCGGCACCAGAATCAAATAACACACTAACAGAACGATTATTGAGAAGGAACGTACCGGTGACTGTGTCAGGGTCCTGTCTAGCCTCAGCGGCTCCAATGACGAAGGCACGTGCATTTCTGCCGCCGCCCCCGTTGTTCCCATTACCGTTGTTTCCACCCTGCTTCAGTTTTGGGCAATCCTTCTTGTAATGCCCAGTCTCTCCACAATTGTAACATCCTTGTTTTCCTGTAGTCCCCTGAGTAGTCGGAGCTGAGTTAGTAGTCGGGGCCTGGGTCGATGGAAGTGTAGCCCGACAATCCTTAGCAAAATGCCCAATTCGCTGGCAGCGATGACAACGGTTACTGTCGCAGTTCCCTTGATGATGACGTCCACACTTGTTACATTTGGGCAGTTTCCCCGCATAACCACCCTGCTTGTTACCCGAAGAAGAAGAAGAACCCCCATTGTCGAACCTCTTATTTTGCTGTGCTGGCCCAGATCCCTTCCCGTCATTTTCCCACTTGCGCTTGTTATTCTCTGGGGCCTTAACAGTCGAACCCTTCGCAGGCAAAATACCCTCATTCACCTTTAAGTTGGTCATCCTATGAGCCGATCGAACCACCTCTGCGTATGTAGGATGATTTCCCGCAGCCACTAACCCTGCAATTTCCGATACTAACCCCGAGACATAGTGTTCAATCCTACGGTATTCTGGCACATGCAGATCGGGACACAGCACTGCCAACTCATTCCGCCTCACAGTATACTTCTCAATTTCCGACCCAGTCATCTTGAGGTTCCACACCTCGTGTTCCAGCTTCTGTACCTCTTCCCTCGGGCAATACTCACGCTTCAGCAACTGCACAAAATTCTCCCATGGCATAGCATATGCCTCCCCAATACCCATGTTCTGGGTGATGCCATTCCACCAAGTCAATGCCACATCCTGGAATAACGCAGCAGCATACTTAACCCGATCTTCTAGGAGACAGTTACACATCAGAAATACTGACTCCACTTTCTCCAACCACCTAAGCAAGCTCACCGCACCCTCAGTGCCAGAGAATTCCTGGGGCTTACAATCCCGGAACATCTTGTAGGTACACATGGGTGGGGGTGGGTCAACAGGACCACCTGAAATGAAACGTATGAGAAACCACGAATAATGTAAACAAGGTTCACCAATGAGGCAAAGAAAATGGATAAATCAACTTACCACCACCGTTGTGCCCTAACTGAAAGGCAGCTTGGAGTAAGTTGTTCAGATCAGCCTGCGATAGGTTAATACCTCCACCACGACCACCAGCACCACCGCGACCACCACCACGTCCACCATTGCGACCACCTCCACGTCCTCCTCGTACTCCAGACATGATTCTGGCAGAAAGAACGAGAAAATTTAGTTTCGCAGATAAAGATAACCACTAATGTTCACAAGATCAAAGCTAGATCCAATCCAGGACTATCCCTTCAAACCCAGAGTTCACCAGGGCTTCCATGCATTTCGGTTTATGATTTTGTGTGCACCCAAAATGATAACCCGCTCTACATGGTCCTCCAAGTGTCCTCCTAGTTCAAAGTTCAAATCACCGAACATAGACTCTTAGCTATACACCGCAATACTACGGTAGTTCATGGCAAGTGTTTCTATTGGAGTACGAAAGGGAGATGTCCGAGCCTTGGACAAATCTCAAGAGTACACGATTTACTCCAATATACTACACCACCTAGAAAGTACGTAACCCGACCTAAGATAGAACGGATGATGTAACGTAGAAAGACCAACGATTTAGAGACACCCCGACAAGACCATACGTAAACCACTATAACGTTTAGTACCATGTGATCGTCTAGTGTGTGCGACTCGGCTATAGACTAGACTCTACATGCAGTCCTAGTTCACTATAACCTGGCTCTGATACCAATCTGTCACACCCTCAAATTCCACTTGCGGAGTTTTACCGCGAGGCGCATGACAAACCAGGATCCAAACCAACGATCACAATAAACAAGTCTAAATGAATATAAATGCAATTTCAAAACATAGTTTAAAATCCCGTTTACAGCGGAAGCTTATTCAAAACAGTATCTCAACAGTGAAACAATAGTTCAACGTTTATAAGACCATGCAACCCTAGTTAGACGCCGTGCAGACGCGTGCGCCCTAGTCCAGTCGTGCTACCTTAGCGACCTGAGAAAACATGTAAAAGTTTACGTCAGCACAAAAATGCTGGTGAGTTTACAGGTTTTGTATCCAAGTACCAAGTCAACCTGTCCATACTATAACAAATCGAAAACCAGTGTACGCTAGCTAGGCGTAAGTTTTGTTACTACCACGATTGGAAAACCATTACTAACTCGAATACCAAATGTGTGCCCGATGTAGTAACCCTGTTGTTCCTGTTGTTCCTGTTTGAGACAATATGCACCCGCCGACCCTCCAAGTCGACGAGCGGGGTTGGTCACTCCCAATAGCGCTATTCACATTTCCCCGTTGTGCAAACACGCACATTCATGGTTCCCCCCGGGACTTCCAAAGATCGTGTAGTACACAATAGAAACCCATAGTATGACAGTAGTTACCAAATAATCGTTTTAACACATGTTTTCTCCCCCAAAAGTATAAAACCAGTTTAAAAGAGGGGCCGTAAACTCACCTTAAGTTGCGTTACTCCTTAACCCGAGTAAACTCAGCTGCTATGCTAGTCCCGTAAAGCGGTGACCTAACATATGACAGTTACAAGTACTTAGACTAATAACCCGCAGGTTAATTAGTCCCTAGATGTCCAGACCATAACCAAGTTCGTTTGAAAACACCATGACTGTTTAACTGACCCCAAGTACAAGACTCGACATCCCATTGGTGACCCGAGACTCCCCGTGTTATGTTTACGCTCTCAAACATGCAATCATGCAATCACACTTAACATACGTTAACGCACAACAAGTTATAGCACATAGTTCACGTATCACCGAATTACATCCAAACATATGTTACCAAGTTATTATATATGTTACGGGGTTCCTAGCATGTTACTACATGTCAAATCGGGTCTCGGAATGCTAATTTATACTTACCGCAGCAGTACACGCGATTAGGAAAAGTCAACCCTATACGGGCCGTAGAGGCTTCTACGGCCCGTATACCACATTTTTGCTTCTTCTACGGGCCGTATAGGGTTGTCTGGATAAAATTTGAGATTGTGCAAATAGTGGGAGCCTTTTTTTAGAAGTAGGTTTAAAAACGTCTCCTTAAAAAAAGTATTACTTGGAGGAGGTGACGGCAGGGGTAGCGGCGGCGGCTGAGCTTCCATCGGTGGCGGCGAAAGAGCCACAGTGGCATTAAAAAAACGCGTAGTCGAGTACCTAACAACGCAACTCGGAAACAGAATCCGTACATCAAGACTAGCTAAAACCGCAATTTGGTTAGTTGCGGTTTCTAAACAATTATAGCATTCATCCATAGATAAATCCGGTGTACACTGCATAAGTCCATATATAGTCGAAAACCCCAGCCCTGGAGTATCACCTGAGGCGAACTTCCTAACCGAATCGCCTCCAGCCGCTTCGGTTTTTAACCGATCCATCAACGGTCTCATCGCCTGATACAACTCATTAGCGTTCGATATATTATCACGGGTCCATATCATTCTACCATTTGTGTCCACATTTCCTAATATCATCTCATTGGAAAATCTCAACATGCAATCGTCAAACCAAACCGTTACATCTTTCCTGTACGTGCAGTACAAGTTAGCCATGTCAAACGAATCGTGAACGCACTGGCGACAGGTATGTGGCTCGACGTCGCCTCTGCATAAGACAAGTGCGTTGACTTTGTCTTGTGTTTGACCGGATGAGCGGTTGAAGAAGCCGTTGGTGGCGGTGGTGGTGGCCGTGGCAAGTGATGTTATGACGGAATTTAGATTTGTTTCGTAGGCGCTGTTTGCTGTGTAGTTGCTGCCCTCGCAACGAGTGTCGAGAAAACGAGATTGAGATTCGGTAATTAGTGTCAATAGATTGAAACAAAGAAACAATGCTGTTCTGCTTAAAACAATGCTGGGGATGATTTTGTTCATAGTATTCATCAACTAATTTGCTGTAATGCAAATCACCAATTGGGTAGATATATAAAAACAAGTTTACTAGACTCGCTAACAGGCTGTGACGCGGTCCAGAAGAGACCACACACTATCGGCGTAAATTTCGGATTGAGGTAGATGAGAAGGAAAAAGGTGGTTATAAAGTAGTAAACTTGTATTTAATGTCTTGATGGGCAGTTGGTCCTTTGACTTTGAAATGTGTGTATGAGATTCAATATCAAAATGGTGATTATTCTTTGGTTTGAAAAACATCCAAACTACATGAATTCAACAAAACTTTTGATTGAAAAAATCAAAATAGTTATAGCAATTCATGTGCCAAAGGCAATATAGCCCAGTGGCATTTTGGTGGTGAGATAAGACTTAGGGACTATAAAGTTCTGGGTTCGAATCTCACAAAAGGGGGGTTTTCTCATAATTATGAGTTTCCTCCTGAATTGGTGACTTGGTGGTAGAATATGATCGCGTGGTATCACTGGTGACACGATAATACTCCAGTGGTCCGTGAGTGATTCCAATTAGCCGTTCAAAAAAAAAAAGTTATAGCAATTCATGTACTCCTCATGTTCTATCTTTGTAATTACACTAAAAATTATTATCGTTTCTCTCTTACTTTTAATTAAATAACATTTTTTATAAGTTTTTTAGCTTTTCTCTCCTCACACTAACCGCCACTTACCAAAATATTAAAAAACTGTAGATGGTGAATAATGTCTCCTCTAAATTACCGATAAACAGTAAAATTTTCTTTCGAATCCACTCATAACAAATCATAACCAATGTATATAGTGAATCCACTCACTCAGATGAGAAGCAATATGTGGTTACTAGCTTATACCCCGGGAGCGTCCCGGGTTGAGAAATCTAAGTAAAGTGAATAAAATTAGAAGTATCCAAACTATAAAAATGGCATCTATGTATCAACTTACATTAGATACTTAAAAAAAAAAATACCAAAAGATCCATTTCACCTTACAACATCAACACCTAAAACAGAATATTAAGATCCAAGCACTTCAAGGGGACATAGATTGTTTAGCACCAATACATTCAGTCAGGGGTCTTTAACTGCATACAATAAGATTTGAGCTATTTCGGAATATGGTAGAAAAAGAAAACATAGCAATTATCTGTTGGAGAGCGTCCCGGGTTGAAATATCTAATATGACATAATAAAATATCTAATATGACAACATAATTAATGATTTGCCAATATATGATTAATGAATATTATTATTATTATTATTATTATTATTTTAAACAAATCTCTGTCATAAGTTATCATATTTTAATAAAAAAAGGGTAATTGGGTAGGGTATCACCTAATCCCAGGCCCGACCCAAACACACAATTCTTTTTTAAACTAATTCCAAACCTGACACAATACCTGTCGGGTTACAAAAAATAGTCGTTTTTTTCTCCGTTTTTTATATAGCACTATGGTACTCGTTGAAAAGATAATAAAACGCTCGTTAATTTGGTGTAATTTTTTTCTTTAAAAAATCCCGTGTATAAAAGATATTAACGTTTAAAAGTTATGGGAGAAAACATTAGAGATAAAAATCTAATTTTGTTTTTAAATTTTAAATTATTATTTTCTAAAATAAAGGTCTTGTCACATGAGATGACACATGACACACTCAATAAAAAGAATACCCTCTTTAAATAACATGTCATTAAAATAATTTTGATTTATTATATGTATAGATAAATAGATAAGTTATACCTAATAAACTTAATGTTTTAATGGGGCAGGTGCTATATGCTAGGTTTACTTTTTGACATGCGTGTTTGGGATTCAATATTAAAATGTTGATTATTCTTTTCTTTGAAACATATCCAAATTATCTATATATATTAATTCAAAGACACTTCAACAGTGTCTTTGTTTTAATATATATATTGGCCGCTAACTTCCACGTTAACTTTATTTCTGCCACTAACTTTTAGGTAAACTTTATTTTCTTCTAATTTAACCACCAAACTTAGACTAACAAACTTTTAGCCTTTAGGATTTAAAACTTTGGCCACTAACTTTTAGCTTAACTTTATTTTCTTCCAATTTGATCACCTAATATATATATATATATATATATTGGCCACTAACTTTTACGTTAACTTTATTTCTGCCAGTAACTTTTAGGTTAACTTTATTTTTTTCTAATTTGACCACCAAACTTAGACGAACAAACTTTTAGCTTTTAGGATTTAAAACTTTGGCCACTAACTTTTAACTTAACTTTATTTTCTTCCAATTTGACCACCAAACTTTTAGGTTTTGGGATTTCAAATTTTAACCACCAAACTTTTAGCTTTTAGAATTTCAAACTTTGACCACTCAACTATTGCACTTTGGCCAAAATTTTAGTTTTTAGGATTTCAAACTTTGACCACTAAACTTTTAGCTTTTAGTCACGAGTATTTTTTTGAAGCTCATGCAAGAATAACAGTCACTTAATATTATCTTTTATGTCCACAAAACCCTCCACGCAACAGGAGCTCCCACAGCGACGCGCGATCTTTAACGTCCGCCAAACACTCAACGCAACAGGAGCTCTCGCCGCGTTTCGCACAACAGCCGCACCCGCGGCGAAGCGCGGGTAACTAATACCTATTATTATTATAAAGGAAGAGTATTATAATTGGAGGAGGGGATATTATTTTCGAAGACATCAACACAGCTGCAAAGAAGCGGACGACAACAACGAAAGAATTTCAACAGCAGCTCCAAATCAAAGTTGAGAGGAGAAGTGAAGGGCAGGAAGGCTAGGGATCGAGGTTACACAGTATTGGTTATTTACGTTTACTACTTTGTGTTCTAAACTTTATGATTATGTGTTACTTTGGTACAAAGACCATGTTTTTATCGTTTGTCATGAATATTATTGGCTAAAACTTTTAAGCTACCTAGGTTGTATGATGAATACATGTTAATTTTATACTCTCGGTTTTGGATTTATTTTTTAATGGTTAATGTTTTGGAAATGATTTAGTTGGTGTTTATTATGATGTGTGTGCGTACTTAAGTTTGATTTATTATTTTTGAGAGTTCCATAAATGTCTTAGTGAATGTCTTTCATGTTAGAATGTTTATTAGGGTTACCTGCTTGGTGCTTGTAGCTTAGTTTAAGGTTTTGGATCCGAAAGCCATAGGAACTTGATTAGAAAATTTAGAGGACTTAAATATTCTTCCATTCTTGAGACCGGGAGGTGATGGAATGTTGGGTTGTCTAGAGCTTTAGGTATAAGGTTTTGGGTGAGACCGGGAGGTGATCCTATCCTTGTTGTATGAATAGAACAAAGCTTTTGATTTTGAAAATAGTTATTATCCGTAGACATAGTCTTTTAGGATATAGTGATATACACAATGAATAACCGGTCATGAATTCGTAAGGTGAATTTACTCTTATTAGAATGTTTGCATTTGGTTTCTTGAATATTTTCTTGGATAACCAACCTTGACATTTTGTCTCGATATAAGCACACAATAAACTATGAGAACACTTAAGGGCGGTTCTTAATGGAGTGAAGACCGGGCCTTAGCCCGCCCAGGGGCGGTACTAAAGGGATCATTTGCTAAATGTTTGTTACATAGAATGTAGAAGAGGATAAAATTTTCAATTGATTAGTTTTTGCTAGTTTATTGTTGAACTAGTTTAAGTACCTGTGTATTACACGGGTTATACAAAATCAAATATTTAATTTGCAAGTCTCTAAGTAATATTTGTAAATGAAATGAAATGTTTCATTAAATCTTGAAAAAAGATAATTAATAATAATAATAATAATAATAATTCCCAAACATATAAGCAAATCATAAGTTTCTAAAAATAACCTTTTACACGACATTTGTTGTCTTATTTGTAAGTTATTCATCTTTGTATAATATTAATAATAGGTTATGTACCCTTGTATTATTCATGACCATAAATTATCGAAATGTAAATAAAAATACATATTACAATTATAATTCACAAACCTGAAATTTTGAATGTAAGAACATATATTATATTATGAATATTTTTAAAAATCAAGCTTACGCGTAACTTTTGTTACGTCTAATGTGTAGTAATTTCACTTATCAATTTAATCTCTATGGTTCTTAACATAATAGGGACAAATTTGTATACTTACACAAGTGTCATTGTGATACAGTTTTAGCTCTTTCTTATCAAAATTGCAATAACCACCTTTCTAAAATGTCTTATAAAAATGACAATACTTTGTTTATAAACTGTGATCACTACAAAAAAAAAAAGGTTAAAACTTTGTTGTTTATCAATATATGCACACTAACCCTATGTAGCCGTCTAAGAACCAAAATTTATCATCACAACATAACACAATTGTTTAAAAAAGTGTCAAATATACTGGAAAAAAAGTGTACCAAGAATTGCCTAGTCATGAAAGGCAACAAAACTAAACATATGCATAGAAAACATATCGTTGCAAGAAGTAGCCGTAAAGATACGTATTATGAGGAGCACGACATATCCTAGAACTGGACCGGACCATGTGCACACGGGTGAAGGATAGTTGGGGCGGGGGGTGCTCCGGCCCGCTCCCTTTTTTTGCTTCGTAGTTTCATTTTACACTTTTTCGTCCGAAAATTTTATACGTATTGAGTCCAGACCCCACCGTTTAAGGGTTCCATGATTTTCGGCCTCCTAAAAATATTTCAAGCTTCTCCACTGCATGTACATAAAAAAATATACTCTCATAATAAAAACTACAATTTTGCATACTGGTTGAATTGTATGATAAAAAAAAATCCATACAACGCTTTATGCAATTATGCCCGGTATAACACCACACACTTCCTTACATTATCATGTGTCTTCTGCAATTACTCACTTGGTCCCATGAACTAACGATCTTATAATATTTCCAGGATATACAAGCTGCAAGAACAAAGTAGATAGATTTTCGAGTATAATAAAAAAAATGATAAAATCATTTAAGAAAGCTAGCGACATTGTATATAAAACAAAAACCTTAAGAATATGCCAAGTCTTCTGTGATGCTCACTCCACTGAAGAAACATGAGCCGCAACAGCTTCTCCTTTCCCTTAGCAGCAACACGTGCACTAAGAGTCTTTTAAAAGAACCAATTAGTGAAGGACTGTAATAGCTAAGTCATAATTAGTGAAATAAATAGTTATAAAACGTAAGAATACGACTGCAACAGGATTGGATTCACAAACCAGCATTCATATCAGTTTGTTAGATTTCTAGAAAAATATAGGCACTTTAAGGATTAGATTAAGAAAAGTGTGAATGCTTATTTGCTTATTTCATTAAGCTGATTTTCAGCTTCTAGTTGTAGGCATAGCAAAAAGAGTTTAAATAAGCAATCTCAGACACTCGAGTATTTATTTTATTAAGTAACAAAGGAAAGCATATAATCTCCCTCTAATATAATAAACTTAATAAATTGAAATAAAATTACAAAAAAAGAGCAATTAGGATCAAATGAAGGGAAGCAAGATCACCTTTGATAAGCGCACATCCTTCCATCACAATGAGCATTATGTCCAACTTCATTGTTACCCCCTCATCCTACACGGGGAGCCTAACAACAGCCCCGTGAGCCCTTACCATTCTTTGATTATCACAACACATGCAACATATGCGAATAATTATAAACCAAACCATTTACATACATCAAATATGATGACCCAAATAATCCGAAATCATACCCACACATTCAAATAAAAATAACTTGTAACTAAGAAGTGAAATAAAATTTCATTAATCCGATTTTTTGTTTAATAAACAATGTAAAAGATTTTAGTGTATTATACCAAGAATGAGACAACCAATTAAAACCTTTTAAATACTTATCTCGATGCATCAAAGTCCACAGTCTTCAAAATGCCATCGGCAAAAATAAATACATGCAAAAGAGACATACGAAAATTAATACTATGTACTTCTGTTATGTATTTAACAATTAACAACTAATAACAATAAGTTGCCTCAAATAAAAAGATGAAATAGCTATTTTATTAAACTTTTGAAGAAATCTAAATGATATATTCACCATAACATACATTGACAGTTAAATTTGAGTGCTAATTTTAATTTTCCATTTTTGTCTAAATGACATATCACTTGTTGCTACAATGGTAATAAAATTGTAGCTTGGTTGCTGAAATGAATAATAAGCTAAATATATTAGATACATGATAACAAACTCATATGTTGCTGTTAGGAATTATAATATATAAAATATTCTAGAACAAATATAAACAAAAAGGTTTTTGGACAAATGTGTTGAACCTATGAAGGTCATTATAAGCTCACGTTAAGAAAGACCTTTGGACTAATCAGAAAACTTACTAGATGAGATTACCATTGTAACTAATTTGTCTCTTCTAAATCATACATAAGAAACAAATCCTAAAATCATAATCAAAATTTGGGTATGTACAAAACAGAAAATGACATTGTCTTTGTATCAGCAATATAATTCTATCATCATGGTCATGAACATAGTCTTTCTACTTGAAATCTATGTTTCGCAAACTTATCAACATCATTAGTGCCTGCTAATTTAGCATTTAATTATTTGAGTTAATCATACCATAGATCGTCTTTGTTGCCCAGCTTCACAAAATACACAACCATTTTTTTTACTAATTAAACTTGTCTAAGTCTCCAACAAAATGGCTTAAATACAACATCTATGCTAGCTCATAATTATATTAACAAAATCAATCAAACAACATAAAAAAACTAATCTGATTGCAGGTACCAAGAAATAAACAAACAAAAATTAAAAATTCTTACTGAAAGATGCGATTAACAAATTGTAAAAAAAAAAAAAAAAAAAACTAAAGGAAGTATTAATCGCTTCTTCCTTTGTACCGGTTGCGATTAAGAAACAGGTATAAGGGAAGGGGCGATAGAAGAAGTGGCAACTAATTGAGGGCTCTAACACAAAGAGGTGCACATTAATGAAAAAAGAAATGCTAAATAGAAATCTTACAAAAAAAATAGAAAATAGGGCAAATTAGTACCACAAATCTGTACGTAGGGTTGCAATCTCAGATAATGAAGAGCAAAGTGGGTGATCTTAGGGTTTCCACTTAAGAGTGATGTTATGAGAAATGGAGTGAAACATGCTATGTGGTGGCATTGAATGTGTGTAAAAAGCTGTTTCATTAGCTAGGTTTCTTTAAGTGTTGAAGGAAAAGCTTAATAAGGGATGAAAGAAAGAGAAAGTAACAAAGTAAACATAAACGGACAGGTGGCAAAACGTTTTGGGCGGTAATTAACAAAAGAAATGGTTTTAGTTGCGTGCCACGTGGACAAAGCTATTTTGTTTTATTATAATGTATAGATTTGTGATATATTATACTGATTAATACATGTTACTGGTTCATATTGAGAGTTTACTATTTGCTGCACAATATTTTCCTTCTAATTAGTTATTTCACTAGGATCAGGATTAAGTAGCCGCAAGAATTATACAATTCGTACAAAATTTTTTATTTTCTTTTTGCTTGAATGCTGTTTTCTAACTAATATGAACATATTTTGATATACACCTTTGGCTCTCAGTAAATTTCTAAGCATTTCCTGGTGATTGAGTTATATAGAAAAGAAACATTATTGTAGTGAGTCAACCCGACCCGTTTTACGTTACTAGACCAGTTTGACTTAGATTTAGATGATTCTTTTGGACCTGAACCTCGATATGGCGCGTTAGGTGTGGCCGTATAGGAAACATAAACTAGCTAGTTAATAGGAAATGCCACAAGGATAGATCACCATATTATTATTTTGTGTGTTCATTTCTACTCACACTAAAATAAATGCATTCCAAACATATATACAGATTCAACTCACAATTTAAAACATGAATATTTGCCTAAATACAGAATATTAAATATAACTCTATCCCAAAGAATTTGGTAAATATAAAACCAAAATAATTCATCTACATGGCATATTGGTTGTTCATAGAAATATCATTCTATAGACCGTTTTGAAGATCTTGATTTAATTTCGACTTAGTAGGATGAAGTACTTGAGGTGTACCCTTCCAATATGGGTTTTTCTGGATTCGTATTCGTGTGCACAAAAAAGGCAGGCTCTGAAGGGACCGGGAGGGTTAGGGATAAACTACCAAGCATGAGAATAACTGAAGCCATGGTTGGCCTCTCATTTAAGTCTTCTTGAACACATAATAGAGCAATGTGGATGCATCGAATCATATCGCGTAGGGAATTGGATCCGTCTCTCAATACAGGATCGATTAGATTTGAGGCCGTCCCATCTCTCCAACTTTTCCATGCCTAGAAACAAAAAAATGCAACATGCATGGAATTAAAGGTAACTGAAAATTATACTTTTGAAGATAGTATAAACGAAAAACTTACATGACTAAGAAGATCTTCGATCACCACTCCATTCTGGAAAGTGTGGTTCTTTTGGCCCGTTACAATTTCGAGCGCCAACACACCAAAACTAAACACATCTGATTTTACTGAAAACTGACCGTGCATTGCGTACTCAGGTGCCATGTATCCACTAATTAATATCAAAAAATACTTGTCAATTACTACACATGGTTAGACAATACTATAGAATAAATCACATGATTTACAATAGGGAAAAAAAAAAATCCATTTTTAGTGAGACTTACTATGTTCCAACGATTCTGCTAGTGTTGGCTTGGGTTTCTTCGGGTGTGAACAACCTTGCCATGCCGAAATCTGCGATTTTTGGATTCATTTGAGAATCCAACAAAATGTTACTAGCTTTTAGGTCTCGATGAATTATCTTTAATCGTGAATCCTCATGTAGATACAAAAGTCCTCTCGCGACACCTCCTAGAATTTTGTATCGTCTTTCCCAATCAAGAATCGCACGCCTTACTGGATCTAAAGATTTAAGATAATGTGTGAGTCTATTATCAAAAGAATGAATTTCAACAAATTCAACATTATATTTTTTATAGAGTAATTTTGTGAAGGGTCAACTTACCAAATATAAATTTATCTAGACTTGCATTTTGTACAAGCTCATACATCAAAAGCCTTTCAGACCCTTCCAGGCTAAATCCTAAAAGCCGAACCAAATTTCGGTGTTGCAACCTTGCAAGTAACAAAACCTCGTTTTTGAATTCTTGGTCGCCTTGCCCTGAATCCCTTGACAACCTTTTCACAGCTATTTCTTGTCCGTTTTGTAACTTACCCTAAAAATTTTAAGCAAAAGATGTTATTGATCTTCATGATCCTTAAAAAAACATTTCGCAATTCACATATCATAACTTAATTTCTAGTGCCTTGTTTACCTTATAAACCAAACCAAATCCACCTTGACCGAGCTTATTGTTCTCAGAGAAGTCATCTGTTGCTGCTCTAATTATACCAAAGCTATATTGCAACGATTCAGCTGTACTAATTTCGTTGGTGTCTTCCTCTTCATAAACTAGAATTATCGCCACGTATAATAAGTCATCGAAAACATAAATTTGAATCAAGAAAGTAGGATAAACTAACAAAGAACACACACCTAAATTCTCTCGTGGCTGTGTTTCCTGCTTTCTTTTTCTTCTCATGAACACATAAATGAAGACCACCACAAATATCACAAGACTTAGGGTTGCAACGACGACGATCACCACTATAATTGCAGTGTTACTACTGTTGCCTGAAAATCTCGTAGAATATTAGTTAAGTTATACAGGTTCTTGTAGGATAGTACATATGAGTGGTTATTCCTAACACGATCCAAAATCTAACCCAAAGCTGAAGTAAAAAAAAAAAAAAAAAAAACAGGTTTTGGCTTTTCTATATTGGTCGGGTTGACCCATTAACCTACTTAAGTATTAAAAAACATTTATGGTTCTTTCTTCTTTTTTTTTTTTCTTATTTTCCATTTTAATGAAGACACGCATATAATATACAATCAATTTTTCAATATTTTCCCAAATTTTTTTCGTATTATTCATTTTACAATCCAAAAACCCGCTTATAGCTCGTCAACATGTGTGACTCATTTAAAAAAAAAGTGTTAAACCAGTCGTACTCGGTTTGATCCGAAGTTATGTGTGTGCGGGTTAGGATTGAGATCCTTGACATGAATTCCATATTAATTGGGTTCGCGTTGAACATTTTAACCCACCAACTGTATCCTTCCAACCTTCCAACATACAAACCCGACATAATTGACACCCTTAAATGAGTACAAGCTAGTCAAGTGTATCTATCAGATGTTTACCTGAAGGTGACGGCGGTGGTGGTGGCGGAGATGATTCTGTTGGGGGTGGCGATGGTGGTGTAAGATCCACCGTAGCCTCAAGGAATCTGTAATCTTCATATCTAAAAACGCAACTAGGATAGTAAAGGTTTGCTCCTACACTACCATTTGGAATATTTCTAACAATACTATCCAAGCAATTATAGCACCGAATTTCTGATAAATCTGGTGTACACTGCATGTACCCATAAATACTCGAAAACCCCGGTCCATTCGTGCTGTTCGCAGCATATTTACGAAGAGATCCACCACTTGAAGCTTCAGTTTTAAGTTGATTCCGTAGCCGGTCGAGTCCCTGATTAAACTGGTCCACGTTGGACGCGTTATTAGGGTTAATCAATCCCCGTAGACGACTAGTGTCTGGATCAGTTCCCAAAATGGTCACATTAGAGTACCTTAACATACAGTTACCATACCAACCAATTGCACCCTTTTGGTTCGGGCAAGTATTTCGTATTCTTGCACTAGTTTCATTTATGCACCTCCTACAATCATCTGGCTCAACATCGCCTCTACATAGCCCGATCACGTTGACTTGATCAGGGGTTTGACCAACCGACTGGTTGTAGAACCCGTACCTGATGTTGGTATCAGATGTCAAGGATGACAAAGCATCATCAAGATTACTCTCGTACGTACCATTTATAGTGAAATTCACGTTGTTGTTGCAAGTGATATCTTGAGACACTGAAAGGACGAATAGTTTTAGTATGAATAAGGTTAAAAAGATGTATGATTTTTTGGCTACCATCAACATGATCGATTTTGCAAACATGAAACTAGATGGAACTTGGTTTATGGTATTAGCATTGCAAAAATGAATTAATTAAACTCGGTTTTATTATTGTTTTCTTGTTTGACGTATGAGTTGTAGTTTGAATACTTTGTCAAATTTCGTAATTGAATTCAAGTGATTTGTTTAAATTTATTTGTCAAACTTAGTGGCTGAATGTGTCAATTACATTTTTCAAAACTGGGGTTGTCCTCGTCGGCAAAGGCAAAACTTTTAAAACAATAGGTTGTGGGAGGTCTAGGGTTCAAGTCCTAATGATCATAGGATTAATAAAAAAATTAACCTTTCAAAAAAAATTACATTTTTCAAAACACCTATTTTAATAAATATTTTTTTTTCACAGCATCTCATTAGGAAAACTAATTATTTTTAAGTTAAGAAGTATTTATTTTCTAGAGAATTAAGTTTTGGCGGGTTCTAGTAATCGTGAGTAGATCAACGACCTTGATTACAGAATCAGGTGGTTTGTTTGGGGATGAGGCGGAATGTTGTGATTGGTGATGAATGATTTAGTGAATTTAGTGATGGTGTGATATGACCACCCTATGTGTTTAATGATAAATGTGATAAAATGTAAAAAATTGAGGCGACATAAAGTGATTGGGTGTGATAAAATTGTGTGTTATAGCCACCCTGTCCACCCTAGAGTATGGGGGAGTGGGGTGGGGGTTTTGGTGTGGGTTGTCAAACCAAGCCTCACGAATATTAGGCTGAGTATTAAGGAAAAATGTATTTTAAAATCCCAATTGTCACATTTGATGCTTGCATGTATGTTTGATACCAGAGATACGCTCGACGAATATTAGGCTGAGTATGTGACATGATTTTACAACCGGGTATATTATTGAGATTACCAATACTTGTCACAAACCCGTCCTATTGTCATCCTCACATGTGAGTGTCTTCTCAATACAGCATGATGTGTTTAACCTATTTGCTTTTGTTGTCAAAATTTTACGTTTTAAGTCGGAACACACTTACCACATCTTTTGTATACGAGAAATCTTCTCAATTTTAATTTTATTTATTTTGCATAAGCGTGCCTCTGATGCCTAATGCTTATGAAACTTTCGTTTGACGACAATACTACGCGTATTAAATAGTCAATGTGGGTGGAATGGTCTTACACGTCTTATTTAACGCCAATTAAAAACCACAATGAGTTCGTCTTCGGATCAATTCTAACCTTTTGTGACCTTTTCAACATCAACCTTTTGGCCATATAATGAAGTTTTATCAAACTTATACCATAATAAGTTTAATATTGGCTGGTAATGATCGCTCCTACAAAGTATATTAGGATGAAGCCAATACCTTCTAAATTCCTTAAAATGTATTTTTTACCGTTTTTATTTTAAGCATATACTAACTTTGGCTATTCCAATTACCTAGGGCTACAAATGAACTGAACGTTTAGCAAATAGTTCATGAACCGTTTGACCGAAAGTTTTTTTATGTTCGTTCGTTTAATAAATGAATGAACACGAACAAAGACCGCGTTCGTTCGTTTATGTTCGTGAAGGTTCGGTAACGTGTTCGTTTATGTTCGTTTGTGTTTGATAATTTACTATAGTTTTTAATTTTTATATTTTTTTTCTTTTATTTCTACCCAATAAATAAATAATATATGTGAGGTATTTATATGGCTATATAAGATCAGTAAATCTATTTTTAGTATCCACGCTCATTATATGTTTTCACCTTCCAGCGTTGACGCCCTCTACCTTCGACGCTCACCGCCATGTACCTCCGATGCCCTCCTCTATTCACCTCCGATGTGAACTTAGTTTTTTGAGACACTACTTATCATGTTTACCAATATTATGTTTACTAATATTATGTTGAGTACTAAGTATATTTGGATAATTAATGTATGTGAATATATTCGACCTTATTCGAAAGTTAATATATGTCCGTTTGTGTTTGTTTCCGTTCACGAACACTTCTCTGTGTTCATTAATGTCCGTTTGTATTCGTGTGTGTTTATAAACAAAATTAACAAAAAAACACGAACACAAGTTTTACTTAACAAACGAACACAACAGGAAATCTTGTTCAACAAGTGTTCATGAACACATAATTTCCTTAACAAATGAACACAAACAATGCCTTGTTCTTGTTCGTTCAGTTCTTTTGTAGCCCAACAATCACCTAGTCCTATGCACCTATGCATGTTACATATGTAACATCACACAAATTTTCTTTATATATATATAGAACTCCCTCGTTTATTCATCCGATTCATGTTTACAGTATCTTTACCATCCATTTTGTTAATTTTTTTGTTTAAATAATGACGTATAATCAATATTAAATTGGATTGTATTAAAAATTCTGATTTAAAAACGTTAAAAAAAAAATGTTTGCCTGTGCCAGGATTCGAACTCGAGTCCCTGGCGGGCTAAACCTTAACCACACCACACAAATCACTACACCATTTGGTGTTTTGTGACGTTAATTAAAACCAATTAAACTTAAACCCTTTCAAGGTCCCTTAGTCAAGTCAAAGTGTTAGTAAATATGGTCTCCTAGTCAAGTCAAAGTGTTAGTAAATATGGTCTTCTAGTCAAGTCAAAGTTGTTCCTAAATTCTAGCCTAGTCAAAGTAGTCCCTAATTACAACTCCAAATTTTAAACTATAAATACACTAGCCTACCATTTAACTCTTTATACCATTAAAAAAAAACATTATTATCCCATCTCCCATATACTAAAGTTTTCATCCATCATTATCTCCTCTAGCTAGTTTCGAGTTTTTCAAGGCATTATTACTAAGTGTTTGCACGCTCAATAAAACGCACGAACTCATTATGCACCTAAGGTGAGTTTACATAGCCCCTTTTTCTGTTTTACATTTTGGGGTGAAACATGTTTAAACATTTTATATACTATCATTTACTCATTCTTACATTGTTGAAACCTGTGACTCAATTACACTATCATTTACTCATTCTATCATTTGACTGTAACAAATAGACACAGTACAATCATTAACATTGATCAAGCCGCCTGTTTAGATTATAGCGCTATAGGTCTGACAAACCCATCCCCCAGCATAAATTCAGGGATGATCGATAACAGTTACACTTTTACTAACTTGCGAGTTAGGTCTCAGTCGACACAAGGTTTGATTGTACAAAAGACGCATTGTTACATGTCGGACTCATATTCTATCATTACTCATTATTATACTTCAACTATGATTGCTATACAACATATTGTTTTCAACTATATGCAAAACCTATGTATTCTCACCAACTATTTATAGTTGACCCCCCCATCTTTCCAACTTAACATGTTTCAGGTTTTATTTGCTATTGGAAGTTGTACAAGTCTTGGAACACATAGGAGCTTTGGACCTAGTTTATGCAAATCAAGTTTATGTAATTTGTATGACAAATTGTAAATTGTTTAGTAATATTCAACTTCCATTTAGTACCATGAGCTATTGAACAATCATCACTACGTGACACCTCGATGTTTCCGCCATCGGTTGGGGTGTTACAGATTGGTATCAGAGCCATGGTTATAGGGAATTAGGTTATTAGAAAAAAAAAAATCTAGTCTATAACCATAAGATTTTAACCAGTACTTGCTCCTTTTACTTGCAACCTTACTTGTTTCTATTCTCTATCCTACTTCTTATCCTTACTTTAGTCCCTACAAGAAGAGTGCTCTCCATCACTGGATCTACTCTTAGACTAATAGGACAAATCCTCAGGTTTAGCCTGAACCACCTTGAAGATCTCGTCGAAGTTCTAGATTTTAATAACGAACACGTGCAATCTGGAAGGGTGAACGCCTGTATTCTGAGTTTTCTGTCTAGGACTGACATTGCGCATAAATCCCAATCAGACGAGGGACCCGGATGCCTACCTGGGAATTCTCGGGATGAGTGTTCACTTATAGGCTAAAGCATGTCTTCACTATGTTATTAGAATCTAGAAGTTTTGATAAGTCAACGTTTTCGTTTATTCGTTTTAATTAATGAATAAATGATTACACCCACTTTCCTTAAACTAAGCTCTAAAATCTCAAAATTTTACAGCTTAAATCAATCTCATTTCATAACCATCTATGGATTTTACAATCACACTTCACCTTACCATCTTAGCCACTTTTTAAATATTCAGCACCATACCCAAATCATATTATTTCATTTCTCCACATGTTACTTATTTTTAAAAACTATAACCTCATACCTTAGCACAAACTAAATATTTCTAAATCCTGTTGTATTTTCATTACCTAGTAACTTTACAAAGTACATATTTTTGTCAAAAGATGTCCTCGAACTTAAATTCAATTGTTTATTTATTGACGTAACAAACAATTTTCTATATAATCTTTAAACTATTAAAAATCACTTAATAGAACCTTGATCTTCAAAACCTAATGTCATGTTTGAAATCTCCAACTAACGGGAATATTTTAATCAAAGTCCACTTAGCTTGTACTATTTAACAACTTTTGCTTTATGTATAAAACCAATTTTGAAAATAAGATTTTTTTTATCCATAGGAATAATATCTAGTCTCTAAATTCTCCATCGACACTCACTCATTTTCAACTTGTTCAAATTTTTACAATATTTGACATATACCACAATCATGTTTTCTTATACACTTGATTATAACCTTTGATCCAAACCCCAAAATTTACACTGCTACATAATCTCCTTACTAAAAAAATAAACTCTTTATCAACTATCTTCACATTCACTATCTCTCACAACCTTGATTCTGCTTCAAGATTTTTCATCATCATCTCAAGAACTAAATTCATATCCTTCACCTTCTCACACATGAGCTAGTTACCCATGATAACCAAACTATTGAAACTTGATTGTGTGTTGCATCAAACATAATCCTTAGTTAAACATGAGGATTCGACTATCTACCGTATTTGAACATTTGAAACTAGAATTCATGGAATATAAACTATTTGCTATAGACACACCTAGAGTCATTAACCTTGTCTAGGGCAACTCTATTACAACTCGTATGCTATACTTGATACTTGATTGCTTACATGTACATATTATCAATTTGCAATTCATGTGTGTAATAATTGGTACACTTAATCAAACAACTGATAGAGGATGAAGTACTTGTTCAACAGTTAGTAGAGTACCAAATAACCTGCTCAATGATTGGTAGAGGTCATCATGCCTGCTCAACAGTCGGTAGATGCCCTACAACCTGCTCAACGACTGGTAGAGGCTATCGCACCTGCTCAACAATCGGTAGAGGTTCTTACTCACTGACTGGTAGAGGTCTTTTTCCTGCTAAACAGTTGGACTTATTTTTGGATACATTGTATACGATTCAATCACAAGGCTATTTTGCATTACTTACATGTGTGTTTAGAGTCATAGAAGGACACAAAACCCTAATGTAAGGTAAATTGGTGATTGCAGTCCGGAACGTAATAATGAATTTACAGGTACACTAAGGTAGTGTGAAATTCTATTAAGGTTTTGGGAGATACCCCGTATATTTTCGAAGTATCAGAGGTGTGATGGGTTAGCTGCGGTACACCCTATATATAAACACTAATGATACGTGGAAAGGGATACTGTAGGGTCAGACCAATAACAAACCCTAGTTATTTGGTAGTCCATCTAGCATTTATGGTTATCTTATACATTCCTTATACTCTTACCCTACTCTGAACCATAGTCACCCTAACTATCCTCAACACTATTCAAATGTTTCTTCTTAAAATAAACTTCAGGACGAAGTTCCTAAAAGTAGGGGAGACTGTAACATCACACAAATTTTCTTTATATATATATATATAGAACTCCCTCGTTTATTCATCCGATTCATGTTTACAGTATCTTTACCATCCATTTTGTTAATTTTTTTGTTTAAATAATGACGTATAATCAATATTAAATTGGATTGTATTAAAAATTCTGATTTAAAAACGTTAAAAAAAATGTTTGCCTGTGCCAAGATTCGAACCCGAGTCCCTGGCGGGCTAAACCTTAACCACACCACACAAATCACTACACCATTTGGTGTTTTGTGACGTTAATTAAAACCAATTAAACTTAAACCCTTTCAAGGTCCCTTAGTCAAGTCAAAGTGTTAGTAAATATGGTCTCCTAGTCAAGTCAAAGTGTTAGTAAATATGGTCTTCTAGTCAAGTCAAAGTTGTTCCTAAATTCTAGCCTAGTCAAAGTAGTCCCTAATTACAACTCCAAATTTTACACTATAAATACACTAGCCTACCATTCAACTCTTTATACCATTAAAAAAAAAAACATTATTATCCCATCTCCCATATACTAAAGTTTTCATCCATCATTATCTCCTCTAGCTAGTTTCGAGTTTTTCAAGGCATTATTACTAAGTGTTTGCACGCTCAATAAAACGCACGAACTCATTATGCACCTAAGGTGAGTTTACATAGCCCCTTTCTGTTTTACATTTTGGGGTGAAACATGTTTAAACATTTTATATACTATCATTTACTCATTCTTACATTGTTGAAACCTGTGACTCAATTACACTATCATTTACTCATTCTATCATTTGACTGTAACAAAAAGACACAGTACAATCATTAACATTGATCAAGCCGCCTGTTTAGATTATAGCGCTATAGGTCTGACAAACCCATCCCCCAGCATAAATTCAGGGATGATCGATAACAGTTACACTTTTACTAACTTGCGAGTTAGGTCTCAGTCGACACAAGGTTTGATTGTACAAAAGACGCATTGTTACATGTCGGACTCATATTCTATCATTACTCATTATTATACTTCAACTATGATTGCTATACAACATATTGTTTTCAACTATATGCAAAACATATGTATTCTCACCAACTATTTATAGTTGACCCCCCATCTTTCCAACTTAACATGTTTCAGGTTTTATTTGCTATTGGAAGTTGTATAAGTCTTGGAACACATAGGAGCTTTGGACCTAGTTTATGCAAATCAAGTTTATGTAATTTGTATGACAAATTGTAAATTGTTTAGTAATATTCAACTTCCATTTAGTACCATGAGCTATTGAACAATCATCACTACGTGACACCTCGATGTTTCCGCCATCGGTTGGGGTGTTACAACATAAGTGCATTATACTGTATAAAAACCATAGGCTAATACCTCATGACCCATATTCCTCTCAAAAGGCCATTAAATGTATTAGGACAAATACAATTCTTGCTAGATAAAAGACATCATTTTCTAACTCCATCTTTAACATTTGTTACAAGTTTTCTAACCCATTATGAGAAGGGACGTTACATTTTTTTTTGAACGGCCAACGAATCAATTCCGAGCACTCTCGGGTACCCTTTTGGCGAATCAGGTACTCGAGAGCACCCAGGCCACCAATTGCCACCAATTCCCAGGAAAACCCGACCACTTACCCGTCCGAAAACATGACGGTGAAATAATCGGTAAAACCGGTCGGGATGAGGAATTTAAACGATATCATGACATTCATCCTCTCATTATCAATTCACTAATTTAAACCACATCATTTTCTTTAACAGGAGATAAGAAAATGTTAAAGCGTGTTATTGAAGCCGAAATCATATCAGGTGGAAACATTGGTACCAAACTTGCAAAGCGTGTTATTGAAGCCGAAATCATATCAGGTGGAAACATTGGTACCAAAACTCTTATTCCTAGAATAAATATGATACCATCTGATAACAAGATTCCAGTCAAGTTCCAAAGGCGCCAATTCCCAATAAGCGTATGTTTCGCAATGACCATCAATAAAAGCCAAGGACAATCTCTATCGAAGGTTGGATTGTATTTAAGAGACCCTGTATTCTCACATGGCCAGCTTTATGTCGCATTGTCAAGAGTTAAAAGCAGGGCAGGTGTGAAGTTACTTATACTTGATGTTAATGGGAAGGTCAAGACTAAAACAAAAAATGTGGTGCATAAAGAAATATTTAGTGATATTTGAATAAAATGTGTGTTGGTTTCTTTTAAATTTTAATAAAATATTTCTACTATTTTTTTTTTACGTTTTACCACTCAAAATAATTGTACGTTGGTGAACCGCGTGTAAACACGGGCAAAAGTCTAGTTGGGTATAATAAACTTAACTTTTAACCCGTTGTAACTCCATCTTAAACATTTGTTACAAGTTTTCTAACCCATTATGAGAAGGGACGGTACATTTACCAGCACAATTGAAAAAAAAGGCATTTAAACCATATCATGACATTCATCCTCTCATTATCAATTCACTAATTTTAGCGTTATTTTACTAATTTCGTGAAAATAACGTTAAAAATGACGGACGGTTAATCATGCATCAGGTGGTGGCGTTGATAGTCAAAAGACAAGGGGGTACATGCACCAGTTGGGTTTGTCCCGATTGCTAAGGTGCTGTTTGTTTTTGAAGAGGTAAAAGGTCTGCAGTCTGCAGACCACATCTGCAGACATCTGCAGGAGAAGAGGTGGACCAAAGGTCTGCAGTCTGCAAGAAGAAGACTGTTTGTTTGTTAACGTCTGCAGGCTGCTGAAATTAAAAAAAAAAAACTGATTTTTTAAAGCAAACAATAGTTTTTCAACATTGAAATTTAAATAATAGTTATACAACATTGAAATAATATTCATAAAACCGCAAACAACAATGTTTGAACTAATTTATTCCACATTTTGCATTAACTGCTCGGCAATTTCATCTCGTAACTGAGTCATGTAATCCCGATCCGATGCAGTACCATGTGCTTCAACCTCGTCTTCAGCAGCATCAACGTGCACATGACTATTTCCTAACGACACATTGGGTTGATCGTATTCTATAAAGAACTCATCGCTCAAGCCTTCCTTCCTTATAAAATTATGTAGCGCAAAACATGCAATGGTAATGTTCCTCTGTGTAACTAACGAAAATGGTGCCATCCTCTTCAATATAGGGAATCGGGCTTTCAACACACCAAAAGCACGCTCAATGACGTTTTGAAGTTTTGCATGTGCATGGTTAAATTTCTCTTTATTGGTCAATGCACGTCTACGACGAAAATCTCCAAGCCAGTACCTCACATTACGATACGGAGCCATAAATCCTCGTATATGTGCATAGGCGGCATCACAAAGATAATATTTATCTGCAAACAAATACAATTAATTAGGGTATGAAAATAATATAGAAATATTTAACAAACCATAAACATACCTGGTGGTGGAAACGGGAACGGTGCATGTGGATCTAATAATGCTTCTGACAATATTCTAGCATCATGTGCTACCCCTTCCCAACCGGCCACAATGAACGTAAAAATCATGTTGAAGTCACAGATTGCTAATACATTTTGATAACAATCCCCCTTTCCTCGTCCTCTATATAAATCTTGTTTACTAATAGGGACAACAACATGTATCAAAGTTCCATCCAATGCACCAACCACACCTTTAAAAATCCGTCGTAGCCTCTTGTTATGTCCGGAATGTTTGGATTAGGATTGAAAGAAGTTGGTACTATCATATCTTTGGCGAAAAGCATCATTTTATCCGAGACTTCATAGAAAAATTTATGAATTGTTTGCTTTGAATGTTGAAATCTACGCTTGATAACCACGTAACGTTGATTATGACCGATTACCATAAGAAACATAGCCATCTTCTCCTCAACCGATACATGTTTACTATCTTTTAACGAATAATTTATTCTAAAATGTGCACAAAGTCGGACAAATGTTTCACGAGACATACGTAGCAGTTCAGTGCATTGTTTGAGATTTCCTTGCAATATCTCTAACGTGTATCTATGTCCCGTCATATTCGAATCATTGTCTCTCATTCGTTTCAAACCTCTCCTCCAAAAAAAGCGAACATACAAGTACGTAAGAATTAAGAGAAGTAATTTCTTATCATAATCCATTATGATCTTGTATTAAACAAAAACAACCATTAAAAAAAAACACAACCAAAAACAACCATTAAAAAAAAACACAACCAAAAGCAACCATTAACAATGCCATCCATGCCGCTCTCATATCTGATGACACACCAAAAATATGGTAAGCAGCTAAAAAAAGAGGATCCACATGATCTAACCCAACCAACTGTAACTTCTCTGAGCATTCAACAACTGTAGGCCCTTCTTTCCCTTTAATCAAATATTGTAGAGCCTTTTGCATATCACGGGCTAAATCATCAGCATTAATAGATGATTTTGAAGTTTTTGCCCTTTTCCTTGCATTAGGCTCGGGAGTATGCTCAGGAGTAGGCTCAAAAGTAGGCTCAAAAGTAGGTTCGGGTGTAGGTTCACGAGTAGGCTCCGAGGTGTGCTGATCAGTGTAGGCATCATCTTCCGTGTCATGCAAAACGGTGTCTGTAATCATAAGTGTTTTTGCACGAAGACAAGAAGATGAGCCAACCCCTGATGTTGTTTGGGTTGAGGTCCACTTGCAAGCACCAGTTGCTGCATTACCATCAAACAACTCCGCACAAAGCTCTAGAAAAGGCAATGGAACTGTTTTTAAGGATCCAGCCTTCGGATGTCCCTAAACCCAAAGTAATAAAATGTTATAAGTTTTGTTTATAGGTAGATGTGAAAATATTATTCATACTAACATACCTTCTTAAAGTCTTCCCATTCTTCGTTCGTTAGGGAAAAAGTATTTGTTTCAGCATTGTAAATGTTTCCAGTTTTGTTTTTTAAATACACCAACCTATGTATTTGGCCTTAAGATTGTCATAAGCATTTTTCATTTGCTTCTGGGTCAAATCAAGGCCAAACTTTTCCTTAAGCGTTTTTCCTAACTTATTCCAAGACTCCTTATGCAATCTCAAGCCTTTTCTACCAATTGTGCGTACTTCCTCAATGCAAATCTCTAACAAACATTTTAGTTGCTCATTTGACCATTGTTGTTTTTTCTCCCATTTCTATTAACATAAAAAGCATCAAGTATCAACAATTAATATAGGATAACAAGTATACATACCAACACCTAATATCAAAAATAATACCCATGATTCAAGTATACATTCAACAACAAATATAGAATAACAAATATACATATCAACAACTAATATCAACAATAATACCCATCATCCAACTATATATGTTAATAAGTAAAAAAAAAAATACATCATCCAACTATACATATCAAAAACTAATATCAACAATAATATCCATCATCCAACTATACATATCAACAACTAATATCAACAATAATATCCATGATCCAACTATACATATCAACAACTAATATCAACAATAATATCCATGATCCAACTATACATATCAACAAGTAAAACAAATTCAAACTCATATCCATCATCCAACTATACATATCAACAACTAATATCAACAATAATATCCATCATCTAAAAATACTTCATTCAAACTCATATCAACAACATTCAAAGAATAAACATATAAAAAAAATGCAACATACAAATCTGAAAAGAAAAAAAAAACAACATACAGATCTGAAAAAAATAAAAAAACCAACATACATATCAAAAAAGAAAAAAAATAATAAAACAAAAAAAAACGGACCTAACCAAATAAAAAATACAATACCTAACACAAATACAATATATATATCAAAAAAAAAACCCGTACCAGCAGATCTGACGAGGACGAAGACCTGGAAGAGAGAGGCGGATTCGTGGAGGATGGAGGCGGAGGAGCAGGGGAGGTCGCGTGGGGGAGGAGGTCGTGTGGGGGAGGAGCTCGCGTGGGGGAGGAGATCGCCGGGTGGAGGGTGGAGGAGGAAGAGGGAGGAGGGTGGAGGAGGAAGAGGGAGGAGGCGGAGGAGGAGGGCTGCTGAAGGTGAAGGTGAAGGATCAGGGTGAAGGGGCTGCCATGGAGAAGATGATTGTGTGGATGAGGGTTTGGTTGTATGAGGGAAGAGGTTTGAAGTGTTTTGAAAATGTCTTCTAGGAGAAGAGGAAGGGCAGAGCTTTGAAGAGGAATCATCTTCCAAAAAACAAACACTCTTTTGCACCATAACGTCTGCCCGCGTCTGCGCGGAGCAGACATAAGAGGCTAGGAAGAGCTTTTGTAAAAAAACAAACACAACCTAAGTGTTATGTGCCTTATGTCTAAGGCTTGATATAAAGCCACTACTGAGCCGGGGGGTCTCACTGGAAGCAACCTCTCTATTCCCACGGTGTAGAGGTAAGGCTGTCTACATCTTAGCCTCCTCAGACCTTACCTTAGCTTTTGCGCATTCAACATTCAACAAAGATGGCCAGAACTCAGAAGGATGGATGTAGATGAATAAAAGTTTAATACAGAACCTTGTGTGTGTGTGTTTTTTTTTTTGTGCTTTTGCGCATTCTCATTCTCAACTCACAATATATCTGTTAGCATATTAGTCAATTTCTAGGAAGATTCAAGGGTGGCTAATTGTAGAAAATGGGACATCATGAATCTAAGTGTGATTAAAGTAACTACCATATTAGTGAAAAGCATAATCTATTGATGTGATTAGAGATATATGTATGTTGGGAATTGTTATTCTTGATTATCATGTGGCTTTCCCATGCATAAGTCATACTAAAATAATTATATGCACATAAAAAAATAAAATAAAATAAAAATAAAGACTTGTTTAGTAAGTGTGCGGGTTGACTTGGAAAATTGACGGGTGTTACAACTAGGACGCATGTGGTGAAAGATATAACCAGTAAATGTCTGAATAGACAAACCATAAACTAAGAAACTCACAACAACCGGATGGTCAATGACAAGGTGAGTAATCGATAATAGGTTTTTGGCTAAGCCAGGAATAACAAGAACATAACGAAGAAGTAAAGTACAAGTATACAAACAAAGTAAAGAAGAACCGATATGAGAAATAGTAAGAGATGTACCATCACCAACAATGACTCAATCGGAAACAATACAAGAAGTAGTGTCAAAAGCCACATAACGATCTGAGGTCATATAAGCAATCGCACAGAGTAGGGAACCCAAGACTCAACATAGTGACAAACACATGAACATCCGCATGGAGACGATAGTAGGGTGCATATCCACTAGTAGGTGAATCAGTCGACATCAAAAATGGACCAGACCCACTAGAAGACTGGCCAAAAATAATGTTGGGCGTGGACCTAGAATACCAGAGCTCGAATAGTCCAATCTCTGGCCATGTAATCCAACACCATGCTTAAGCCCAATCTGTCTATATAATCCAGAACTTTAGGTTGACTAACAGGCCCAAGACTTCCATTCGGCCCAAAACCTCCATTTACATAATCAGTGCCAAACAATATACCCGATCCATTACTAAATTCACCATAGCCACCATTTTGTCCAAAATAAAAAACCCTAACGCTGTGTTCTCGAGTTTTATTTAACAAAGGAAAAGAAAGGATTTGGAAGGATACTTGGAAAAATAGTGTTCCACAATTTTTTTTAAGGAGTGAAAGGGTGGGAAAGAGAAGGAAAGCTTCATTTCTTCCTTATCTCATCCTTCCAAATTGAAGAGATTTGTAAGAAAACGATTTTTAAACATAAAATTCCTCCTTTTCTTTCAATTTCCTTCAAACTCGGGAACACGATGATTAATTAAATCTTTTCCTTCCACTCTCTTTCTTTTATTTCCTTAATTCCCTTTCTTTACTTTTCCATCGTTTGTTTAACTCGGGAACACAACGTAAAAGCCATATGCGCAAAATAGGCGCCACCACCATATCCAGATTTGGACCATCGATTTCAACCACCATATACACCGGAAGTTGCAGAATCAGTTATCGGAAGAAAAGAATTCGTAATAATCTTTCACAGAGCAGAATATGTTACGGAATTTCTCGCAAGATGCAACATCGACAAAGATAAACCGGAAGAGATTAAAACAATGACATAACTGTCTGTCTTATCCCATAACTCTCTTTCAACGGAATTAGTTGGTGGTACTGGTAAGTCAGAACTTAAAAACTAAAGCAAACCTAAGGTTTTTGGTAGTGTTAATAGCTGATGTTTCCGATTCAAGTAGTTGTGATAATCCAGTTTTATAGAAAGAAAATTCTCAATATTTGGTAAAAAAAATTAATTTGTTTGATGTGGTTTCAGAGGAAGAATCGACCATATCAGATGAAGAATCGGCCATTGATGTGAAGAAAAGAACAAATCAGTAATGGAGAAATTACAAAGAAAGGAAAAAAGTATAGGAAAAAAGAACAGATAAGAAATAAGAATCGGAAATTTTGTGGTCGAAGCACTCGTCGAAAAAACAGAACTAGTCGGAGAAGATGACCAGAATTGATGGACTATGCTATGATACCATAAAACATATATGGTGTAAGTGCATGATGTCCCTAGGCTAGTATATATGTTGATTGGACGTGTCACGGGGTGTTTGGAGACGTTAATACGCGTTTTGGAGGTCTTGGGATGCTATAGGCGATTAGGAAGTGGCTGATGGCGTTTAGGATCCTACTCGCTATGAACAGTACACGAGTAGCATGGTTTGGCAGGCGATTAGCCATAATCGCCTACTATTCTCCTCTGCTAATCGCCTATAAGAGCTTGTCGTACCCGGGAGGTATAAATAGGCCCAATCATTGCCCTAGACCTCAGTTCTTGCCTCACACACTCTCCAAACACCCTCCCATGGTCTGTAAGGTCTGATTTGATCTCTGTAAACACTCGAGCTCTGTTTTAGTGATTAATCTATAATCTTTTGACCCGTGTGTGTGTTGTGATTACTCGTTTATCATCGTTTCATTATCGTATCAGTTATTAGAGCATATTAGAGGGATTCCGCACCTCTAGTATAAACCCCGTGATTGTCGGATTACGCGTTATTCGATCCTACAAGTGGTATCAGAGCCGAGGCTCTTATCACGGGTGTTTTAATAACAAAAACGAGTAAAAAACAGGTTGTTTTTGGTGTAAAAGTTTAGATTTTTAAGCAAAAACCTGTTCTTATTTTGAAACTTTGAGTTTTTGTCAAAAACCCATCTTTTTTCAATATCTTGGTGTGTGTTTACGGTTAAAAATGAGTGTTTTTGATTAGGGTTTGCTCTAAAACTATTTTGGTAACTTGTCTAATCATTTGGGATCAAAATATAATGTTTTAGATAAGATTTTGAGGCAAAATAGGTGATTTTTGAGCAAAAGTGCGGCTACAGATCAGATCAGGCGATTACGCAGGCCAACTCGCCTAAAAGTTTCACGCGATTAGGGTTTAGTAGCGATTGGCCCCCAATCGCCAATAATCCTCATGCGATTAGCTCTACTCGCCAGTTACTTCACACGATTAGGTCTACTCGCTTACTAGCGATTAGCCCTAATCGCCTACAATACTCACATTCCTCCAAAACCCTAATCGCATATAAGAACCAGCAATTAGCCCAAATCGCCTACTATTCACTAGCATTTAGCCCCAATCGCCTATATTAACTAGCAATTGTAAACCTAATCGCCTACAAGGTTCTGGAACGTAAAATTTGACTAAGTATCGGACTATTATCATACCTTAACATATGGCAAACCCGTGGGGTCATCTAAACCAACCAAGGCAACATAATAACCAACAAATGAACAATCAAGCGAACGTACCCACAAACCCTTGGCAATACTCAGCCGAGCGAAACGCGCAACGGATGCAACAAGCGCAGATGCAAGCTAATGTTGCCGGAATCAATCCGTGGGCGCTAGCGGCTCAACAACAAGCGATGAACGCGAATCCTTGGGCACTCGCGGCTGCTGCAAACTCACAGACAAATCATCTGTCTTCCGTTCTCATGAGTGACTTAGAGACGGGTAGTTCGAATAGGGCGTCGAAATTGCAATACATGTCAGACTACCATGGTTGGAAAGGCAGATTTCAAACTTATGTTGAGGGTATTGATGGTCTCGTATGGTCAGCGATAGAGACTGGGTATAGTAGGCCTATGGTTGAGAACTCCACAACTCCGATCTCAATTGAAGACATGAATGAAGATCAGAGGAAGAAGTATAATTATGAGAAGAAGGCGATGGCGGCATTGAAGCAAGCTCTTCCCAAGGATATCCTTCATCAATTCGCTCAGTGTACAAACATCACAGATGCTTTGGTTAGCACTGGCTGAGCGAAATGAGGGTAATCTAAAGACGCGAAAGGTGAAAATGGATCAACTCAAGAAGGAGTTCGAGAACTTCAATGCTATTGGGAACGAATCTCTGAGGGACTTGACTGCTAGATACTACCATCTGATGTCGGAAATGTATCAGTACGGGGTCTTATATTCATCTGCGGACCTTGTAGAAAGATTTGCTGAGGCGCTACCTCCTCACTAGCATCAATGGTTGGATATTCTAAAGTCAAGCAATGCATATCAGACTCTCTCCATCAACGAGTTCATTACCGAGCTGGAGAACAAGGAGATAGAGGAAATCAGGAGAGCAAACAAGGCGCTCATTCCACAGAATCCCAGCATCTATTATGGGAATCCTCTTCAGGACACAAGTGTGGGTGGTACCAAACCACAAACTGCCTTTGTGGTTAATCCGGACCCAGTTTATGCTTTCGACAATTATGGTCCCCCAGCTGATGTTCCTCCTCCTACATATCCTTTTGGACCAAACCCGTATCCTTTGAATTTTAATACTAACCAGTTTGGTGTTAACCCGTTTTCTCATCTTGCAGCACCAGCGCAGGCAACTGCAAACTTTAGTGGACCTTCTTCTACAGGTTTTGGTGGGGCTCCAACTGCAAGTTATGGTGGATATGGAGGTGCTTCTAGTTCTAATCAAGGTGGATATCGGACCAATACAGTCCCAGAGCAGCTGAACACCGCGGGTTTAGAAAAGGTGACTATAGAGCTAGCTCAAGAACATATGGCTCTACTGTCGACCTTGGTAAACTCCTATAGTGGACTGGTTGCTGGACAGATCGGGAATCCTCATCTTACACAGGAGGATTACTCGCAAATTGATAAGGACGACATGGATATGATAGACATACAATGGCACTTCGCAAGCGTGGTGAGAAGGGCAAAGGAATACATGGACAGGACGGGAAGGAGAGATGTCTTGATCAATAATAACACCAAGTTTGGGTTCGACAAAACAAAGGTCACATGCTACAACTGTGGCACAAAAGGGCATTTTGCAAGGGAATGTGACCGACCTAAGCAGCAAGGACATCAGAATCCCTTCAACAACAACAGAGGTAATCAGAATCAGAGGCAGCAAGCTCAGGCTCAACCTAATACTGAGCGTGCCATTGTCCCAGTCAACAACCAGAATCAGAACCAGAGGCCGCCTGCAAACAACAATCAAGGTCAAGCCATGGTTATTCAAGCTGATGAAGGCTATAACTGGAACCATCTGATCATCGGAGAAGAAGCTCCTCAAGGTGGTGCAGCCTGTTTTGCTCAACAAGCGTCTGAAGCACCAGCCGAAGTTGAAGAAACTTCGAGTCAGTCTGACATCATCACTTCTGAAACCGAGGCGTCTGACTGTGACTCGGAGTGCGATTCTGATAGTGGAGAAGATTTGGAGGATCTGTTAGCTGAAGCAGATGCATTGATCGGTAAAAGATCGTTTCTTGTGGATGCTGACTGCACAGAGAAGAACTACGGCGAATTCTTTGGAGCTCAGAAGACAGCAGCTCATTATGCATTGATGCCATTACTGAATCGTCGAACAAGGTAAGTTCTTCTTCTGATTCAAAATTAGATTGTGTAGAGTAGGGGTGTTCAGAATTCGATTCGAATTCGAAAAATTCGAAATTCGATTTAGTTCGATTCGATTACCAAGAATTCGATTCGATTATTAAGAATTCGAATTCGATTCGATTCGAATTCGAGTCCAGTAAATCGAATACGAATCGAATACGAATTTATGATTTTAAATTCGATTCGATTCGAAATTCGAATAAAAAATTGTACATGTATATTTTTTTAAATATATATACACATATACACATTATTATATACACAAGTATACACATTGGAAAAAAAAAACTTCTAAATTTTGGTCAAACTCTAAGAACCCATAGTGTCTAATACTTTTAGCATAACCATGTTTTATATATTTACCTTATATATCACAAAACTCTATAAAACTATACTCTCTACTATTTTTACTATTCTCGTATTTGACATATTGTTGTTTATCAATTTTATAGATTTGTATTTTATATGTTAAAAATAATGAGTTTGTATTAGTTTTAAAACTAAAAGTAAAACAATTTGTTATTTAAGGTGAATTTGAACTAAATCGAATTTATTCGAATTCGATTCGAATTCGAGTTTCTTATTCGAATCGAATACGAATCGAATAAATTGAATTTTAAACGAATACGAATCGAATACGAATTCAGGTAAAAATATTAAAAATTCGAATAATTCGATTCGAATAATTCGAAAATTCGTTATTCGATTCGTTGAACACCCCTAGTGTAGAGTGTAATCAGTTAAAATTCAGAATTAAAGAATTAACTGAAGAAAATCTGAATTTAAAAGCTGATGTTGGTCCGTTACAAAGGTCAATTGATTCCTTGAGACAAAAGGAGAAAATTTTCTTAGTACAATTGAAAATTATAAAAAGGATGTTTCTGAACTGTCAAAAACCTTAGCTAACAAACAAATTGCTATAAATAATTACATCAATGAGGTCGAAGACACTAAGAAGCAATTGGCCATTGTTAACTGTGACTATGAAAAGATCAGGAAGAAGCTTGAGAGTTATTTAAACTGCAAGTATGTCCTTGATCACATAGTAGAACACTCTGACAAGGAAGGCTTCTCCACCAGTCCCAAATACTCTCAATGTCCACCTCCGGTGAGATTCGAAAATCATAATTTTGATGTCTTACCGAAGGAGGAACTTGTGGACGTGGCAGCTGAGGCAGCAAAAGCTGCAGAGGCGGCCAAGGTTACTGAAGCAGCTAAACCTGCTGAAGTCACTAAGGTTGCTACTCCTGCTAAAGCTGTCAATTTGTGTGAGAAAGCTAATGATATCAGTGTATATGACACTGACACTTCGGATGATGAGCTCGATGAACCTCCTAGGTATGCACCGGTCAAAACTAAAGATGTTCCTCTTGAGAATCATATCATTACCACTGAAACCTTGAGTGAACTGGAACCGAAAGTGCAAACCGAAGATGGTAGGAGGATTAAGGTGTTTTATAAATTAAAAGGGTCTGAAAGGGTGCATGCTGATGAGGAAGTCCCTCTCAAATGTATCGCCCCTGGTCTTGTTGCCAAAATTTGGCAAGAATCTGTCATTACCGTAGAAAAGGAAACCTGGAATAAAAAGAAGGGTAAGGGTAAGGGTAGAAAGGATCAGGGAAATCAGCCTAATGAAAATAACAAGAAAAATCAAAAGTCGAACACCGTTAATCCTCAAAATCAAGCTCAAAGAAACGGTCCGAAAAAGCATGTAACTGAGTTCATTAGATCGAGCGGCACTGAAAGAAACGACGATCCTCAAGTCAATCAGCAAAGAAGATGTCTTGAGGATCTAAAACATAAAAACTCATTTGCCGGCCCATCTAACAAAAAGAACAAAAGGAGACAAAACCCGAATCTCCTAGATTTGAAGAATATAGATCCTGTCACAAGTGCGGGGAACGTGGGCATTTAGTTGCTGCGTGCCCTGAATTGAGACGAGAAAGGATCAAGGTGGATGATCCTCCCAGTTCTAGCAAATCCAAGCAACCTGTTTCCCTAAACTCTCAGAGAAACAAAAGGGAAAGCAGGTCGTTTATGATAACCACAACAAGATTGCTATGAACCAAAAGCCAGTTGATGGCAGGGGTCCACAGCTGAGGGGGAGCACTGTTCCTCCAAAGGTTGAAGCAGCGCCTAAGCCACCAGCAAAGGCTGCAGCTAAACCGCAGGGCAACCCCAAAGCTGCTCCACGTATAGTTAATTCTGAAGTGGATCCAAAATCTGTTCCTCCAAAGGAATCCAAGGCTGGACCTTCTAGCCCACAGGCAAAGAAGAAGCCCAAGCCAAAGAAACCTGAACAGATTTGGAGACCCAAGTCACCAACCAAAGGAGGAGAATCATCTGCTGTTGAAAGTACTGCTGTACCATCGAAAACAACGCCAACACCAAATGGAAGATGGGTTGACTTTCCGATGTTAGATGAAGATGGTAGACCCAAGACCGTGAAGGCTTGGGTCCCCCTTAACCACTAAACTTTGAATGTTTGTGCAGGGAGTTCCACAGGGCCTTATCAGCAGCCTATGGATTGTTGATAGTGGAGCTTCAGGGCACATGACAGGCGATTTATCCCTGCTTTTTGACATAAAGAATATCAACGGGGGGTATGTTGCCTTTGCTGGTAATAAAGGGGGTTATATTACAAAAGAAGGAAGTATGAGCAACGATATTGTAAGCTTTGAAAGGATAAGCTTTGTCAAACAGATAGATCACAACTTGCTGAGCGTTTCGCAGATATGTGACAAGAAGTTCACTGTGTTCTTTGATGACAACGCATGTTTCATTCTGAAGCCTGGATTCAAAATACCGAAAGAGTGGGTCATGATCTCAGCTCCCAGGGTCAACAACTTATACGTCCTGGACATGAGCCGAGCAATGACAGCGAAAGGTCAAGTCACTTGTTTTCTGTCAAAGGCGACAGAGAAGGAATCGATAATGTGGCACAGACGAATGGGGCACATCCACTTGAGGAAAATGAACCATCTGGTCCAGAACCAACTAGTGGAAGGTGTTTCTGTTAAGAATTTTCATTTAAACGATGTCTGTGTCTCATGTAAGAAAGGGAAGCAGAAAAGAAAGTCTCACAAGCCTAAGAAGACAAACTCAGTTAGTCTACCACTCGAACGACTGCACATGGACCTGTTTGGCCCAGTCAATCGAAAGAGCAAGAACGGTGACTCATACTGCTTAGTGGTTACGGATGATTATTCTAGGTTTTCTTGGGTTGTGTGCATGAAGCACAAGAGTGAAACTTTTGATTACTTGAAGAATCTGTTTACTAAACTGGAAAACATATATCAGCTAAAGATCCGTAGGATCAGAAGCGATAACGGAACAGAGTTCAAGAATCACGCTATGGAGGCGTTATGTGCAGAAAAAGGTATTCATCATGAATTCACAGCGCCATACACTCCTCAGCAAAACGGGGTTGCAGAAAGAAAGAATCGGACTCTTATTGAGGCAGCCAGAACTATGCTCGCAGACTCGAACTTGCCTGTGATCTTCTGGAACGAGGCAGTACTGCGCGTGTTATACTCTGAATAGGGTTCTAACGGTAAAGAAGCTTGGAAAAACCTCTTACGAGCTTCTGAACCGAAGGAAACCAAACTTAGAGTTTCTGGAACCTTTCGGAGCTCCATGCACCATGATACATCCCGATGGGAAGTTTGGTGCAAAGGCAGAAGAAGGTTTCTTTGTTGGTTACAGCACTCCCAACAAAAGAGTGTACAACAAAAGAACCAACAACGTTGAAGATTGGCTTAATGTCGATGTTCAGCGTTATACTGCCAATGCACCTGGTGTTGGACCTGATTGGTTGTTCGATTATAAGAGTCTATTTGATTCTTTCAACGTGGAGAATTTGGTGGATGATGCTGTAGCGCAAATGTATTACGAATGTGAAAACGCAGCTAGCTCTCCGCTAATGCGTCCGATCGTGGTTAATGCACCTGCGCCTGCTCCATCTGATGCCTCTGCATCCACGGGTCCCCCTGATAAAACCGCAGCAGCAGAAGTTGAGGAAGTTTTTCAGGAAGCGTCAGCAGAGGTTCTCGAATCTTCATCTTCCGACGACGATTTTGCAGAGTCTCATGAAACTCTCACTGAGGAACAAGCTGGAAATGGTGAATCTACCACTACAGCTCCAGTTAATCCGACAGGAAACAATCAAGCTGGTCCTTCTTCTTCTTCAGCAACTCCAGGGATAGGTCTTCGGATCGATCTCTCCGGTTTTAATATGCAACCCGCTGCTCCCTCTAGTTCAAGCGCAGCAGAGACAAATCTATCTCAAGGTTTGGAGAACCTTAATCTGCATTCGGATGATCCAGTGCCGGCACATCCGGAATCTCGGATTCACGACACTCATCCGATGCAAAATGTGATTGGTAATCCGACTAGCAGAGTCATGACGCGCAGTCAGCTCAGAAATGCTAGTTCAAGTGACAATACAGATACTCTGGCACTCTACTCGGAAATCAGAAAAGCAGGTCATCAGAACGATTGGTCCTTCGCCTTGTATGTTTCTCAAACTGAACCAAGAACTGTGCAAGAGGCACTGAGGGAAGAACCATGGATTGAAGCAATGCAAGCCGAACTTCAGCAGTTCCAAAAGCTAGGAGTGTGGGACTTAGTTGACTTACCTCCAGGCTCGAAAAAGATTGGAACAAAGTGGGTCTACAAATGTAAACGGGATGACCGCGGGGTGATTATAAGAAACAAGGCTCGATTAGTTGTCCTCGGCTTCCGTCAAATCGAAGGAATAGATTACAACGAAGTATACGCTCCAGTTGCGCGCCTTGAAGCTATCCGGATGTTCTTAGCTTACGCTTCGTACAAACGGTTTAAGGTGTATCAAATGGACGTGAAAAGTGCTTTTCTGTATGGTGTCGTGAAGGAAGAGGTGTATGTTGCTCAGCCACCGGGTTTTGAGGATCCGCTGCATCGCGAAAAAGTCTACAAATTGAACAAAGCGTTGTATGGACTCCATCAGGCACCGCGTGAATGGTACCAAATGCTTAGCAACTATCTGATATCCAACGGGTTCAAACGTGGACTCGTGGACTGCACCTTATTCACCAAGGAAAAGGGTGGTGATCGTCTTCTGGTACAGGTTTATGTTGATGATATTATTTTTGGGTCTACTAATGATGTCATGTGCAGGGAATTCGAAAAGCTTATGCAGGACAAATTTGAGATGAGCTCGATGGGGGAGATGCAATTCTTCCTCGGTCTACAAGTAGAACAACAAGAGTCGGGGATTTTCATCCACCAGACAAAATACGTTGCTGACATCTTGAGCCGGTTCCAGATGGAAGACTCTACTCCAGTAGGCACACCGATTCAGACCAATCACGGGATTGGGCCTGACGAGAAAGGACAAACCGTTGATCCTTTTCTCTATCGAGCTATGATAGGCTCACTCATGTACCTCACTGCATCAAGACCTGACATAATGTTCGCGACATGCTTACTATCAAGATACCAGTCAAGGCCGAAACAGTCCCACCTGGTTGCTGTGAAGAGGATCTTACGTTATCTAAAGGGTTGTCCGACCAAAGGTCTTTGGTACCCTAATGACGATAAGTTTGACCTCATCGCATTTAGTGATGCTGACTATGGCGGATGCAAGACAGACTTAAAATCCACATCGGCTGGATGCCAGTTTTTGGGACCAAGACTAGTCTCATGGCAGTGCAAGAAGCAAGCCTCAGTCGCCTTATCCACCTGCGAGTCGGAATATGTAGCAGCATCGAGCTGCTGCTCCCAGGTTCTTTGGATACAGCAACAAATGAGAGACTACGGTTTGAAATTTCTTAATACTCCCATTCACTGTGATAATGAGTCCGCTATAGCTCTTGCTAAAGACTCAGTTAACCATTCCAAGGCGAAACATATCTTGGTTAAGTATCATTTCATACGCGATTGCTATGAAAAGAAACTTATCGATATGGTAAAAATCCACACAGACTACCAACGTGCCGATTTATTCACCAAAGCTTTTGACGGTCCTCGTTTTGAGTACTTGTTAATCTTAAACGGCATTAAAGTTAAGCAGGATTAGATCCTCATCGGTAATCGTTTTTGTAAATATTTTTCTTTCAAAAATCAGAAAAATCCAAAAATATTGTCTTTTCGCAAATTTTTAGATTTTTAGGGGGAGAAAATTTCAGAAAAATACAAAAACATTCAGAAAATGCAAAAATTCAAAAAAAAAATGAGAAAATTCCAAAATCAAAAAAAAAATTGAAAAAATGCAAAAATGAGTTTCTTTGGTGAAAACGGGAAGATGATATTAACCAATCAGTCGGACTGTCTGGACCCTTATCATCTTAAAAATATTGGAACTGATAGGTAGCCTCTACAATGATGTGTCGGTAGGCTCAAAATCATTTCCAAGTTCGGCACGGTGATATAAACCTAAATCATCTGAATCATGTGTGGATCAACGTGCGTTGGCATATGGTCTTGGTACCGAGATCTCGTTTGATAGCATGCCAAAATCCGAGGTTTCATGGTCTTTAAGAGGTTGATACATCCGGGGTGAACTGGACGTCTCTCAGAATAAATAGGAGTGGCACACGTGTCGTACGTTGGGGTCGCAGCCTACGACTGAGACACCCCTATGTCATTTCCTGGAAAAAAAACAAAAACAAAAAATAGAATAAATTCTGATCAGGAGACGTCCGGGAATCCTAAAAGAGCAAAAAGATTCATATATGCCAAAACCCTATTCTCAATGAGAATTCGCTCTAAGGTATCAAATCATATACCTAAAGCATCGTACCGTGAAAAATCAAATATACGGTATTTGACTTGAACCCTGGTTTGGATCTCACTGGTCTCTCTGTTGCAGCGTTTCTGCAGACCTGATCACCACTGAGTCCACTCCTTGTAAAATACGGATGACAACAACTTACTCACCGGTTACGAGGAAGCTTTGTGCATGACTTGATACGGGAATGTGTCGCGTGGCGGGGAACACCTTGTATCTCAGCCTTAATATTACCTTAAACGTATCTAAAGTGCCTAGCAATAAAACTTGATTTTGAGTTTAGGTGGGCAACAATATCGACAGTTGTTGTAGGATGCTTATTGGTAATTTAAGCGAAAACTGAAAATATAAGGGTTCTAGTAAAGTCCGTACACTGATATGATTCCCTAACCGCTGAAACTCGCAAAAATATGTTAGTGTACAGTTAGTTGATCTCCCGTTTTTATTTTATTTATGCTTAGTTTAGCTTAGTTAATCATTCTTGATTGCCGATGATGGAATCCTAATCCATTGTAATCTTACTTCTTCAAAAATAAAACGCCGAAAAATAAAATGGGCAACTTATTGGAAACTTGTGTTTTTGCCGGGTCAAAACCGTACTTTTTATCAAGTACAAGGGTGGAAAATGTAATATTTTCAAGTATCTGAGTCATCATCTGAGTCGCGTGTCAAATCGGGTTGAAAAACGCATGTTTTGAACCTTAACGGGTCAAAAATGCGAGAATTGGTGCTGCAGGGGCAAATTGGTAATTTGTGTGAAAACTATATGCATTTAGTGTCCTAATCGCATGTAACCTTAGGCGAGTAGCCTAATCGTGTGACACTGAGAGCGAGTATGATGCCAATCGTGTGTATCCTAGCCTACTCGTGTGGATGTATAGGCGAGTAGCCATACTCGCTTGCTTGTGTCCTCATAGTGTGTTATCTTTCTACTCGTGTGCTCTTGAGGGCGAGTAGTGGATACTCGCTACTTACTTCATACGTTTAGGCACCTACTCGTGTGGATGTATAGGCGATTAGCAGCTGGTATATAAGGGACACTTAGACAAATTCTTCTCATTATTTCAAAAACAAGAACAGTTACTTCGTTTCCCTCTAATCAGACCCTAAACGAACCCTTGCCAAATTTTCTTTTGATCTTAGAATCTTAATCCTCAATACAAAGGTAACAATCTCTCAAATTTTCAGATTCTAACATCGTGGTTTAAGGGGTTAAATCTGTGATTTTCTTGCCGAAACCCTAAGTTATGCATCCTTGATTATTTGGGACAAACACATGAATGTTAATGAAAAATGTTGTTGGGGGTTTCTTAATCGGCATCTTTAGGTTCTGTTTGCACAAAAAATTACAACAAAATCCCTCAAAATCAAAAAGCCCCAATTTTGAAAGCTTATAAACCCTAAGTTTTCAAACGGCCATTAACCCTTGATTCTGATCTGATTAGTGCAATAGTCGTAGGGGTTGTGTTAGTCGGATGCCTTGGGCTTCAATGTAACAAAATCCGGACTCGAATCAACAAAACTTCAGACTTGATAAAATCTTAGTGTTCGAAGCACTGTTCATGCGATTAGATATCTAATCGTGTGAATATTATAGCGAATAGGCAAATTGAACTCCTAATCGCGTGAATAGTGCAGCGATTAGTAGTCAATCGTGCATAATTATCATCCTAATCGTGCTTTTTGATCTGCTAATTGCGTAAACAATAACTCTAATCGCCTATAACAGGCTGTTAACAAAGTTTTTGTCCGTTTTTGTCCGTTTTTCATACCTTAATCTGTTTGTGACGATCTGTTGTATATTTGTCTTACAGAATCATGCAATACGGTACTTCTGACAAGCACAACTGTCTTGCCTTTCTCGGACCTGTTAAGAAGCCGGAGTGCAAGAGATTTGAAGGCGTGATTGACTATCTGAAGCGCTCAAAGATAAGATATGCCATATCTACAGATTATGCGGCCTACAAGAACATTCTCCAGGAATTCTATCAGAATGCTAGAGTCGACGTCAGCACAATTCCAGCTACTATCAGAAGCTCGGTGCAACGAAAGGAGGTCATTATCACTGAAGACATGATTCGCGAGATTCTAAGATTTGAAGACGATAAAGACGATCCAATCGTATTCGATTCCATTTTGATACGAGGTGGATTCCTACGGATGAAGTATACGGGTGATGTTCGTGCACAGGAGATGCTACAAAAGGGGTGTCTTCCTCCAGAAATGAAGTATCTGACGCACGTGGTGTTAAAGTGTCTCGGCCCTCGCAAAGGAACGTTCGATGCAATCAAGGACATTTTGGCATCAGCGATAGTCGCATTGACGTTGAACAAGCCGTTCAACTTCTCTTGAATGATTATGCATCACCTCAAGGAAGTGATTCTGCGAAAACCGTCAGAGAATGCCTTTATTGTTTATCCTCGCTTTCTGCAGATGATCCTTGACAATCAGATCCCGAACATGGTGAAACGGGTAGAAGAGCTGATTAATATAAAGAAAATTGATGAAGTTGAGTTGAAGAGAATGTTACAGTATAAGAATAAGCCAAAGTCCGAATATCCCCCAAGTCGTAGATTGTTTGCCTACCTAATGAGAGACAACTATGTGGCACCTCCAGGTAATAGATGGAGGCATGACGACAGTGAGTCAGAGGACGATATTCAGATTCACAGACAGGTATTCAAGGATGATGATAACATTGGGAGACCCACTGTTGCTTTGGGACCCAATGCACCGGGCAATATGGGTGATGCTGAATCAAGACAAGATGATGATATGCTTGATACTGAGTTACTGAATGTAGATGAACCATCCAGTTCAGGCAAAGGCAAAGCCAAGATTGACGAGGGCCCGGTTAACATTGAAGAAGTTGATGATGAAGATGACGACTCAGAGGGTACACAAGATGATTCGCCCGATATACTTTCTCTTGAGGAGGATAGAGCCCGCACGGCTGCGGCGAGAGAGCTTGCAAGAGATCCCACTTTCATTCCAGTAAGTGGTGATCCCGTTGCAGATATCGATGCTGAACTTAGCACGCCGCCTCCTCAGAAAAGACAAAAGACTAAAGCGACGAAGGTTGGTAGAGGACAGAAAAGGATGTCAGAAAAGACAGCTACGGCTGAAAAGACTTCTAAGAAATTGAGGGGAAGACGTATGACCTTGGATCTCCCAGATACTTTCAACATTCCTGTTTCCTCTTCCGTATCGGCAACAACAGCAGCAACAGAAACAACAACAACAACAGCGGCAACATCGTCTGTCCCACTCTCTTTCAGTGCAGCTATGCCTGCGGGTGTGACTATGTCAATGCCTTCCTCGGTAATCTTAACTGAGCCAGTCTCAGTTACCGTTGAAGCGACAAGTTCACAGTTAGTCGCTAATCCGATAGGTGATAGAATCCGAAAGTTGAAAGAAGCAGCAAGATCGACAGCTGCTAAACCTTCTAGCCAATCCTCATCTTCGACTCCAACAACCAACGAACAACTCCAGCGCCAAATCAACGAACTTACTGCTATAGTGGCTGCACAAGCACGAGAAATGGCTGAAATGAAGAGCAAAAACGCCAACATAGAAGAAAATGAGACGGCGATGTTGGAATTGATTGGAGACACTATCACTGCTAACACTGAGCTGAGAACCACTGTCGACGCTCTTACTTTATCGAATCAGCAACTCTTGGAGTCGAACAGGCAGCTCATGGAATCACATCAGCAGCTCATGGAATCACATCAGCAGCTGATTCAGTCTAACCAAAGTACTGTGGCTAGACTTACAGGTGTTGAACAGAAGTACAGTGATCTCCAGCTCGCAAATGTGAACAATGAGCGTCGAATCACCAAATATAAGAAGCAAAACTCAAGGCTAAGGACTAGGTTGAATGAGTTGACCGGAACTCAACCTAGACTTACTGGTGGTTCGGAAGCTGGAGCTAGTACTGCTGCTGATGATGATGATGAGGATAGTGAAGAAGACGACGATGATGAAAAGGATGATGATGAGTCTGATGACGATGATGACGATGATGGTAAGGGTGATGGTGGTGATCCCGGAGCCACAGGCGGGGGTGGATCATCTGGTGGGTCTGCATCGAGACGAACGAAGAAAGGTCACGATCGCAAAGGCAATGATCCCGAGGCAGGTTCTTCTGCTCAGGGGGAGCCTGATCAAAGGAAAAGCAAGATTCAGGAACTCAAAGACAAACTGAAGCGTGCTATAGTTCCTGTTGAAATTGTCGAGCCTCTAAACAGTTACTTCGACTATGATGATGATGGCAACCTGTGTGTTCCTCCTGTGTCCTCTGATTATGATCTGGAAGAAGGTGAAATACCTCCTGAGGTTACACCTGAGGACTTGGAAAAGATTTTTGGCTTGGCACCTGGAGAATCTTCCAGTGCTGGCCACTTCGCTCCAGAACTGCATCCAGACAATCATGAAGTGGAGATGGAAGATGGAACCAATATCACTACACCCGAGTATGTGGTTGATGAGTCCAGCAGCGGGATACCTAAGATCTCTGAGGAGATGCTTAACCAGTCTGAAGAAAAGCTAAAGTCTGATCCTACACCTGTCCCAGACAAGGTGAAAGAACGACATGACAAGATCAGACAAAAGTATCCTGAGTGGTTTCCATCTGGAGGCGAGTCTGAGAAGAAAAAGGAACCTGTACAGGCTTCTATATTTAAGAAACAGTTGGTAAAGATGTCAGGAAGCGTGATTAGCTGGGCTTACATCAAGCATGCTAAGATGTTGGGAGTAAAGTGGCAGGATGGTCTTCTCTACTTTCAACCGTACACGAAAGTCCTCAGTCTGCCCTTCTGGCATATACGTGATTTGGTTAGATTGCAGCCTCCATTGTATCATGAGTCTCGCTATGAGCTTCAAGGTTTCTACAACATTATGAGAAGAGAAAGTGTTGATGGATGGGACCAGTTCCAACCACAGTACCCAAAATCCGTTGTGACAAACAAGATTCATCCCATCACAAAGAATCCTATTTGGAAGCACATCATCAAACCACCCGATACCGCGTCGAAGATTCCATTAGTTCCGATTGAGCAAGACTTCGCTTCTAAGTTGTATTACTGGCACTATGACGCAGAGACTACAGAATCCGTAATAGTCTTGAGCAACTCGCCAAAATCGTGCAGGAAGATTAGAATATGGGATCCAATGTGGCTGATAAACTGCTCGGGGAAAGACGTGGAGACATTGTTCTTATATCCAATACAACATCTGAAGGCCGAAGCCGATCAAGCATTGAAGTTTCAACGGGTGATTCGTTTCTGTCACGCCAACAAAGTTCATGCGGGATGCGACTGGTCAAGACTTTCCAGGATCGAGACAATGTCGATTTGATGAAGACTGAAGATGCTGCATGTTTGTTTATGTTATGTTTGCTGTGTATGTTTTAAATTTTGAGTCTGTAATGTTGCTGGTATTTGCTATAAATGATGTCTTTGGTAATTTTTGTACGTATACTAGCCTGGTCCAAGGGGGAGTCTGTAAGTGCATGATGTCCCTAGGCTAGTATATATGTTGATTGGACGTGTCACGGGGTCTTTGGAGACGTTAATACGCGTTTTGGAGGTCTTGGGATGCTATAGGCGATTAGGAAGTGGTTGATGGCGTTTAGGGTCCTACTCGATATGAACAGTACACGAGTAGCATGGTTTGGCAGGCGATTAGCCATAATCGCCTACTATTCTCCTCTGCTAATCGCCTATAAGAGCTGGTCGTACCCGGGAGGTATAAATAGGCCCAATCATTGCCCTAGACCTCAGTTCTTGCCTCACACACTCTCCAAACACCCTCCCATGGTCTGTAAGGTCTGATTTGATCTCTGTAAACACTCGAGCTCTGTTTTAGTGATTAATCTATAATCTTTTGACCCGTGTGTGTGTTGTGATTACTCGTTTATCATCGTTTCATTATCGTATCAGTTATTAGAGCATATTAGAGGGATTCCGCACCTCTAGTATAAACCCCGTGATTGTCGGATTACGCGTTATTCGATCCTACATATGGTCTCTCAAAGAGTGTATTGTATTTTCACTAATGAATCAAGAAAGTACAAGGTCCTAGACAATAGATGGAGCGGTTATAACATACTAACTAATATCCGCCACTAACTAACCACATCATACTAACATACACATACCGCCACTAGCTAACCACATCATACTAATATCCGCCACTAACTAACCACATCATACTAAAGAACACTTTTTTTTTGTTAATTACCCAAAGATTTTTTTTTTTTTTTTTTTTAATTTTAGGACTAAATATATGTTTAATAAGATGAGAAAAGAATTTCTATTCTTCGACCTATTTTTAGTATAAACCCCATTTAATTAAAACTTATTATTTATCGTGTAAGGCCAGCCGGGGTGGTATGTGATGACCATCCCGCGATGGCGTGAAGCCCGCGAAACACTGCTTCTTGTCAAAACATCACGACCGCGATTCAAAAAACCGTGATGGCCATCACGCTGTCCAACAGCTAGCCGTTGGCTAGCCAATGGTCATTTTGACCAAAATTAAAAAAAAAAAAAAGAACCTTTTTTCACCAATATATATACACATATTCACAAATTCACTCATTCAAACCCACAATCTCCAATCTATCTTCTTCTATACACTTAAAAAATTCCCCAAATTCAACTTATCATCCTCATCATGGTTGCTTGGACTCAAGAGGAGGAAATCGCGTTAGTGATCGCGTACGATACCGTACACCCCAATGACGCCTCAACTAGCACGGGTCGTGGTCGTGTTTGTGGACGGAGCAATCCGAACTGGAAAAAAGTTTTATCCGACTTTAGTCAACTTGTCGGGGGAACTAACCGTTCGTGTGATTCAATCTCTCATAAACACGCGAGTCTCCAATCGAAGTGTCAAAACTTCAAAATTTTATTTAAAAAAACGGTGAATAAAAACCCCAACGAAACCGAAGATGTGCAAGTTGGCTTTGCTCAAATCGACTACGCGGCTGAGTACGGGGTTGATTTTGAACATGTCTCGGCGTGGCGAATGTTACGCCCTAAACTTTCTTAGTTTTTATTTTATTTGTAGTAGTGTGTGTTATTTTTTTAAGTTTTTATTTTATTTGTAGTAGTGTGTTTTTATTTTAATTTAATATTTTTATTTTTTTTAAAATGTAATGTTTGTAGTTTATATATTTATGTTTTTTTTATGAATTTGTCAAATTAAATAAAAACATTACATTTAAATAAAAACATTACATAGATTTTTTTTGAAAGGCGAATTTCTTGCTCCTAGTGAGACTTGAACTCAAGACCTCACACTTTTAGTGTATTAAAAGGCTTTGCCTTACCACTGGACCACCAACCCCAATGGCAAAAACATTACATAGATAAAAACATTACATAAATAAAAACATTAACATAATTAAACCTAAATAATTAAACATTACATACATAATCCTAAATTACTTTTATTAAATCCTAACCATAGATAATTAAAAATAAAACCCCCACTATGTAGAGTAATTATCCAAGTCCTCGAGTGTGTACTCCGGCGGAGACACGGAACGATCGCTATCGCGACCGTCGGACCTCGCATCCGAGCGGATGCGGCAGTACTCACGAGAAGGGGATAAATAGTATTGTTCCTCATCCATAGCATCTCTTACAGCTTCGTACTCCTCCTCATATGGCTCCCGAGGAGAAGGGTTTGGAGTGGGGATGGGGTTGGGGTTCGGTTAGTTATCTAAAAAATGTAGCCGACCCATTCCCCAAACAGCCATAGCATAATCTAAATACAAGCTCCTTGTAACATCGCGTAACTTTTGTTACTTTTACATATATTTTAAATTCTATATTTATCAAATTTCAAGTTCGCCTTTATTCACTTCTTGTATATTACTCCTACCAATTCATGACGAGTCGTCATTATAATTTACCCTATTCAATTTAGACGTTATAACAAGAAATTAATTTAGTTAAGATCTTAATATATATTTATAAAACATATATATAATTATTATAATAATAATTTTAGTTAAACAAAATAAAAAAAAAAGAAAAAGGAAAACGTGATGAGCTTCTTTGACACTTACCTCAACAACACAATACATAACATCAAATTGATGTTTTTTTTTTGTTCGTTGTCTTTTTTTTTTTCTTTTTTTGGTTTGATGTCGACAAGGCTAACAGCAGGTAACAACATGATATTGTTTTTAATAATCAAACTCTTAACCCCCACCTATCTCTTTCTAACTACCCTATTAACTTTATTTAATACCCAACCACCTTAACCCATCTATAAATACAACCCCTCCCTACACCTTAATCACTTGCTCAATCTCAAATCCTCTCTAAACATCTAAATTCTTCAAGAAATCCTAAGTGATGGAAGCCCACTTCTAAGTGAGTTTTCTCATTTTAAACTCTCACTTCCCTTTTCTTTCTTCATTTCTCCTATTCTTCTAACCCCTTGGGGAAACCTCTAGGACCTTGCTCTTGTTTGCTATGGCAAATAAATATGAGTAGGACACCAAAATGAGGCCTCAAAGGTGGTTCATCTTCTATTGTTTTTATGTACTAGAAGGTTAGTTGAAGTGATACCAACCAAGTTCACCAACAACTTAATGGACTTGTGCTATGGTTAATGGTTGACAAAGGAAAGCCAAGGCTCTTCCAAACTAAGTCACCATACACTACTTTAACCCTATAGTTATATTATGTAAATACTAAAATATATACTTTCAAAACTCTACTAATCTAATAACTTGGAAGGTTTGTGGATACATCCCTACCTTACCAATACTTGACTCTCTTGACCATCCGAATCACCTTTATGGTGGTCTGTGTTTTGGTTAGTCTTAAAGGCACTACTTGACTCTCATGACCATCCGGATTGCCCTAAAGGCGATTTGTGCTTGGTTTGCCTAAAAGGCTTGCAGGACTCTCGTGAATCTATAATCTAAACTCGAACCTAAGACCCTTTATTCTCTAATCCTAGTTAACCAAGGCTAAGGAACTAACCATCCAAGACTCGTCTTTGGAGCCTTACTAAACGCACCCAAAGGTGAGTTCATACTTGTCCCCTTTTACTCTTTATCACTTTTGGGGTGTAAACATGTATCATATGCAAAACACACTAATGCTTTCATAAACACACATGCTCAATCTATTAAACATACTTATATGCTACTTGCCATGCTTATGATTCTTAGATACTTAAACATAATTCATTAACTATTATTAGCCCACTTAACATGTATAGCGCTATAGGACTAGCACACCGCCCCCTTTATGGGTCATTGTTAAGATTTAAACGGCCTAACATGAATATGTTAGGTATACGCTGTGGTACTCGCGGGTTTGAGTTATGTCTTTTGTATGATAAGTATGTGCAATGCTATAGTATGAGATTTGAGTAAACCATTCTAAAATACTATGTATGTAAACTAAAACTAGTATGCTCACCAATGCTTTATGTGTTGACGGATATTTTATACATGTTGCACGAAATGTTTAATGCAGGTTTATTCAAGAAATCTACTTAGGATTGGACTAGAAACACACGCTAGTTTAAATTCTATATTTTGTTGTTGTACTTTCCATTTTATGAAACAATTTGTATTTTGTTATCTTTTAGACAATGATTATGCTATAAATGAAATTCTATCTTTAAACTATATTGTCACAAAATCTAGTGTCATGAAGTCTTTGAACAATCTACCACTAAGTCTCACCTCGATGATTCCGCCATCGGTTGGGGTGTGACACTCCTCATCAGTGAAATCAGCATTTGGGTGTGGGGGAGTATATTCCGGGATTGGAGGAACGGGGAAGTTCCCAGGATGAGGAGTGGACCTTGGTTGAGTAGGTGTAGGAGTAGGAGAAAACATTGGTTGAGGGGGGAGGAGGAGCAGGTGAGGAGAACATTGGTTGAGGAGGAGGAGGATTAGGAGATGAGAAGTTTGGAGGAGGAGGAGGAGATGAAAATGGTAGTCGCCGTCTCCGGCGAGAGTATCGCCGGAGATCGGAAGGTCCGGCAGCTTCGTGATAACCGCCACCCATATCTTTCATTGGTTTGAGAGATAATTGTGACTGAGAATGAGGTTTTGGTGTTGTATTTATAGGGTCAGAAATTTGAAACGTTTGAAAACTGGCGGTTGAAATTCAAACGTTTGAAAACTGACGGTTGAAATAATTTAAATAATTTTTTTAAATATTTAAATATTTTTTTATTAATAAAAATGTAATGTTTTTAGTTTAATTAAAAAAAAGTTTAGTGATGAAATGTGATAGAATGTGAACACCGCCGCATGAGTTTAGTGATGGAATGTGATAGAATGTAATAAAATAAGGTGACAGAATCTGATTGGGTGTGATAATATGATGAATGTGATAAATGTGAAACCACCCCTTGTGGCCTACGAAAATTTTACTATCAATTTATCAATCAACTTGATAAAGGAACTGTTATTCATACGCTAATTACATATTGAAAATAAGAATGGTATATAACTTCATTAAGTGAAATAAACCGGACATTTCTTTCCTTTATCACTAGCTAGCAACATCCCATTTTGCCCAACCCCTATCTCACAATTGGCATGCATTTTGTGGCGCCTGCTGTCCCACCTGGACACCTTAAACCTGATAGACGACGCCACATCAAGCCTAAACGGCACTGCCCCTTGTTTTCGGGCAGCCAAAAACTGCGCCCAACGGGCATTATTGATCTCCAGTGTGGGTCTGGACAATGTGCCATAGATGATGGCTGTGTTCTTAGGTGATTGGTAGAACGGAAACAATAATGGCGTTTCCGCAATAACTTGACCACGATAGTACAAGGTTAAATTCACCGTGTCATAGTAGATCCCTATTTCAAGATTCGGGTTTCGGGCAGTCACGTTAAAGGTTAGTTGGGCAGTTGAAAAACCATTTGGTTCGGCCAAACTAGGAATGGAAAATTGTTGTATATGGAATCTAGGACGATGGGGGCGTAAACCAAGCCATAAGATGAACGTTACTAGCCCAACGGTGAACAAAATGCAAAGAAAAACCGCGCATATTAGCTTTGTGACACGAGTGGTTAGACTGTCTTGAACATGGTGCGCGTTGTACTTAGTGTTAATGTGATGTGGGCGTGAACCATTAGTGACAATAACGTCATGGTTAAGATGGTCATTTGGGGTCGTTTGGATGTGAATTTGGTGGTGTGGGGTAGCCATTGCGGTGGCGGGGCCAGGCTCGGTTGAGGGGTTTTGTGGGTTAAGATTGGTTTTTATTTTGTGACACAAATAAGATGGCCCGATAGGGAAGGGATGGGTAGTGGAGACGAGTTGGTGTAGAAAGGAAAGAATATTAAGGGTGGTGGTTTACCGTAGGTGATCTTCTAGGTTGCTTTTGTAACAAGTAAATGACTCTAGATCATTGAAGCTACTTGTGGTACATGACAAGTATAGTATTGTATAAATAATATACATATATGGTTAGCAAAACATCCTGTTTAAGGTTATGATCATAAAATACCTACTCATCTTTTTGAGTGTCTCATAAATTGTGAGTATTGGGAAAAAAATAGATATAACCGTAAAGATCGATATAAGAGTAGAACGCTTGGCCAAAGTTGTATACATATGTTTTTTAGTCTTAAAAAACATATGCGAGAGTTTCTTGATTTATTTAGTTGGGTTAAAATACATACGATCATTGATTTGTAAAATGATTTTCACAAGTAATTTTTTTTTTTTCGAACTCATTATTCGAATCATATTTTTCTATACCATATAAATAGTTACAAATGTAATCTTCATACACACATCACATCCTCGAATGGTTAAATATCATATATACTTAAAAAGTATATGAATCTAATAATCCTAAAAATAAGTTAACGATCATCAAGGCCCTGCAACATCATGACAATTTATTGGCTAGGTGAAAAGCTAATTAAAAAGAGAATGTAACATGCCACTGGGTTTAAAAAGGGAGTGGTTATTTAGATATCACTCTTTGAACTTCAGAAATCCCCTATATGACCTGTAGAGGAGCATTCTACGAACCGTATCTGAACATTATCACTCTTAATTTATGACATCCAACCTTTGAAATACGCTGCTTGGAACATGTTACGCCAAGACCATTTTCTTCGTGTTTTGTCTCAGTAAACGACGTGTGATAGATCGGTCCATAGACACTCACTTAATGTTCTTTACTAGCTTGCGTTGTATGTATTTTAAGGTATGAAACAAGAAACCAAATGTCGTACATGATCGAGAACTGTGATATCAAAGATCAAACATATATCACACTAAAAGAAGACGTGTGGTAGGGAACGATTCGAGTAGTTCAATCTCCCAAGATATATATAGCCTTTTTATAGCAGGGAAACTCCCCAAAAATATTAGAGAGAAACATGAACCAAACTTTGCAACACTTTTTTTGCCGCCACCGCTTTCTGTCACGCTTGTGGCTCTTTCTTTGCTGCCCGTGGCTACAACGCCCTTTGTACCGAGAATCTTTTGGTGACCTTCTTCTTTCCTGCAGTTGTAAGTCACCACCAGAGCATCCCATAATGTTTTTGCGTTAGGGAACTCGGTTAGGTTGCTGGCGAGTGTCGGATCAATGTTCTGAATAAGCCACGAGAAGACAATAAGGTCATCGTGTTCCCATTGTTCATAAGTTTCCTCACTTGGGTCAGGTGGATCTGAGGTTAAGTGTTTTGATAAATTCTTTGATTTTCCGCCTATGGCGACTCGAATCATTCGAGTCCATAAGGCGTAATTTTGGCTGTTGAGCTTAAGGTTTATTTGTAGATTGTCTGATAATTTTGGGTTTTGGGTTAGAATATTGAAGCCATTCTTGAAAAGGTTGGCTAGTTGGATTAATAAATCGGAACCCGAGTTACCGTTTTCGGACATGGCAGCCGGGTTTGGATAGAAAAGAAAAAGAAAGGCTGAGGTAAATGATGAGCAGATCGGTCTTAGAATGAGAAGACCCGCTCTGATACCATATTGATTATCAGGAAATAATATTGATGATATTAGTACTAGTTGTTGTATTACATGATGAAAGAAAAAGAGAATTATATAGACAATAAAATGATCTATGAATGGGAACTCTCCTCAACGACTATGTGATAATTTTTGGTAAATAGCCTACAACGGCTATATGATTGATATGCTTGAACTGTCGAAATCTTCTTATTGTGGGAAATGATGACGATGTTCCGATCCCTCTTGATTTACTTTCCAACAGATCGGTCTAGTGACTTTAAACAAGTTACCATGTTCCAATACATTAGACGAGCAACAGTTATCGCTTATCAACTCAGACGGACGCATCATCAGCGAAAAGCTGCATGACTAGATAACATATGATGATGTTGTCTTCGCAACAAAAGAAAGAAAAAAGATAGCAAGTCAAGAAGGTAGAAGCAAGGTTGTCGGCAAATACAAGAAAGAAAAGTAGTGGGCAAGGTAAACCATGAAGATAATTGTTTTCTTCATAATAGGAGATTTTGGTAAGACTACTCGGAGTGGTGGGGGGGGGGAGATGAAGCGCCATGTGACACTTGTGGGACCCCTGTGGGGGGAAAAAATTGTGGGGAGTGGAAGAGGGAAGAGGGGGGGGGAAGGAAATAATATTATATTGTGTTGAAGTTAAAAAAAAAAAAAAGAAAAGAAAAGAAAAGCTGGCCAATCAAATGGTGCCACCTCACCCCACCAAAATGCCCCACGCCAAGGAAGCTGCCCCCGCCCCCTCCTTCCTGCCCTCTCCACGCCATAGTGGCGGCGGTGTTCCCCCCCCCCCCCTTCCCGCCCTTTTCCCGCCCCCACTCCGGGCAGCCTAAAGGAAGTTATTGCTAGAGATATTTGAATGCTTCCATGCATGATTGAGTTTAAGATTCGTGAAACATTATAATGGATCGATGTGCATTGAATTGAAGATTGCAGGCTGGGATACCAATTGTGTATGGGATGGCAGCAAAGGGACACCATAGAGTTTACAAGAGTGGTTGAAATGTTGAAGGATGTGTTGGAATCCATGATCGAAATAACAAAACTATACTCGAATTGAATAACAAGAACAACAATAAAGATGTATTATTTACGAATGAAACAATAAGATACAATCGAATTCTAGAAATACACTTGACTTTTGGATTGTGTTTATGAAAGACAGTCTTGATAACTAACAATGAATGATAATAGTCCTATATATATGATATGAACAATTGTGTCCCTAGAAACGGTTGTGTCTCTTCCCACCGGTTTGTATTTTTGGCGCCAATATAACTGAATTAACCGTAGGGTTATTATAGTCATTTCAGTCCAATGTGCAGCCCTCAAGTCTTCGGATATTAACTGTTCTTCGCTTCTGTCTTCTAATCCGGATGTAACTTGAATGTGCAGCCTTGTTTTGTTGATCCATATTGACCCATATGCAAATATTTTGTCCATCTAACTTACTAACTATACTAAAGTCTGTAACTTACAAATATTATACTTATACATACATCACATACGAACTAATACATAGGTTTAATATTTACATAATACAAATAAGACAAGTTCATACTTACATCTTAACAGGATGAACTTGCATTCACAATGGCTCTTTCTAGCTGCTCCACTTTCAACTTCGTTAATTTAAATGTTCTAACCGAGGATGATCCAATCCTTTATTATCTACAATCTTGCCCACATGTTTATGATTTCAAGTTGTCCATATTGTTAATGACTCGAATAATAATAGCTTATGCATGTAATGATATGGTGTTTATTGATTTCGCCGCCGCAACGCGCGGCGGGTCGCAATTCTAGTTTTATTCTATAGGTGCTCGAATGAAAAAATAAAAAAAAAAAGTTGAAATTGCTTTATTCCATTTCTCTCTATGCATGGCTCTTACTACACCCAGGCATACCGACAAACACATCGATTTATAACACTCTTTTCAAGCTTTTTTTAAATGCATGTTGAGAAGACATAACAAGTTACCATTCATATCATGGGAAGAATATATCATCATCATCATACTCAGTTATAATCCCACCTATAGCAAAGCTAAGGTAGGGTTTGAGGCCGGGTAAGATGTAGACAGCCTTACCTCTACCCCTAAGAATAGAGAGGCTGCTTCCAGTGAGACCCCCGGCTTGATGTGGTTTGGTATCAAGCCTTGGACATAAGGGACAGAACACTTAGCAATCGGACAAGCCCGATCGGTGCATGTACCCCTTTGTCTTTTGGCTATCAACGCCACCACATGATGCATGATTAACCGTCCGTCGTTTTTAACGTTATTTTCACGATATTAGTAAAATAACGTTAAAATTAGTGCAACTTTACTTTTGCCCCGAGGGTCACACATATATACATTATATGCGCACACGTAGGTGGGACGATGGGAAGAATATATGAAGAAGCCAAAGACCAAAGTAATTACCAATTAGTGTTCATTTCAATACATAATCTTTCTTTGTATATCGAAACTTTATTACAAATGCCTTATGCATCTTATATTAAATATTGGCAGTAGAACGGTGGAGATGGCTAGATAGAACTTACGGTCGAATTCGAAAATCATGATGGGCGTACCTCATATAGCAACCGGTGGTTAATGTTGCTGCCGCGATTGCTCCACTACAACAAGTTTTCATCTCTCCATATATACGTTGTAAACATTTTATGCATTCTCCAATGTCTAATATACTGTTACATTGCGTAACCATGTACAAAGTTTGACCTGAGCCATAAGCTAGAGTCCCATAAGCGTACATACTTTTGGCTGCGGCTACTTGTTTTGATAATTTATCCGCTAGTGTTGTCATGGTTTTCTGCAGCCCATTAATATCTTTGGTTTTATTATTACTAGTTTCATGGGCAACAAACCAAGAATCAAACTTAATTATATCAATTTCAGGACCATATTGTGTTGGAATAAATATACGTAACGTTTGTATATTTATTGATAGTCATTATAATCATTTATAATGATGATCAATTATTAATATTATCCTAAGCCCAATAACAGATATGTCTTTGATGGGCGGACTATCATTAGATGGGCCTTATTAGGGTGTCCCCTGGGTATGTATTAATATGAAGAGATATTATGAGATTAGGGTTGACACATTCATAACACCATTAGCCATCCCCTATCTCTCTCTCTCTCTCAATGTGTTCATAACTCAAGAACACATAAACCATCAGAACTGCATACCCTAAAGGGAACCCGATCAAGATGATGGTGTCTTCCATTACTGAAGTTCCTGAACGGTTATGCAAATCAGGTACACTTGATTAAATCTTATGTTTATACCTTTATGTTATCATGAATATAATCAACATGTGGTATCAGAGCAATGTTGATTATATCAATTCGTTCATAGTGCACGATATTATTCTTTGGTAAAATATCAGTCGTGCATCATTCGCATATCAAAAAAAAAAATTAGAATATGATACATATTAATTTTACTATGTTTTTTTTTGTCATGATCCGACAATTAAATAAAAAATTAATTAATAACTAATGATGAAATATTTTCGATGTGCTAAATCGATTAAATTAATAATTTCCGTAATGGCGGTTGAATAAAACCTAAACTAGTAAATTGTTATGGTGATGTGTATCTTGGTTTGAAGACTTCGAGATATATGGAATGCACATAACTTTGATATTATGTTTTTGTCAAAAGGAATGTGCATATTTTTTTAATTCTCATGTTCTAACCCATATTATTATTTTATGCTTTTGAATTTGGGTTAAATTTATTTTTCGGTTGAGAACATCATAAGAAAACCAAAAATTATTATGATTTTGGTTTAAAATTGGATTGAAATTATGTTTCCAATACTTTAGGACGTAACTTTATCTCCAAGAAATTTTCGAAATCAATTATGATTAAGTCAAAGATTTCAAAATCTTACGATATATTTGGAGATAGTCATCATTTAAAATTGGAAATTGATATTATGTAAATCCCTAAAATTTCTAACCATATTTATTTAGTATTAGTTCTTGAATAATAAGTTTTCGGTTTTAAAGTTAACGAATTTAGTTCTCGGATTATTAGTTAAGTTTTTTTATAATGGTCTTCGGTGTATAAGTTCTCGGTTTTAAAGCTTTCAATCAGGTTCACGGACAGGAGTTCTCGGTCAAGGTCTTCATCTTCGAGAACCCATAATGTTTCCAAGAACCCATCTTATTTATCGAGAACTATCATGTATTCGAGAACCAATATTTTTTTTCGAGAACTATTAAAGAATCCGAGAACCGTTAAAGTTATCCGAAAACATAAGATATTCGAGTACTCATAATATTCGAGAACTCATCAGTAAATCGAGAACTAATTCTGACATTCGAGAACTCATCATGACATTCGAGAACTCATTATGATATCTGAGAACTCATTAACTCTTCGAGTACTCATGATTTATTCGAGATCTCATAAGTCTTCCGGGAACTCATCACCTTTCGAGAACTCATTAAGTCTTCGAGAACTCATAATTTCGAGAACCCCTTATGTTATTCGAGATCTCATAAGTTTTCCGGGAACTCATTATTTTTCCGAGAACCCTTTATGCTATTTGAGAACTCAAATAATTTTTTTAAGAACTCAATTCTTTGAGAACCCATTATTTCGAGAACTCATAAGCTAATTCGAGAACTCTTCTTTTTCGGGAACTCATAAGATTACTGAGAACCCATTATTTTTTCGGGATCTCTAATTAAATTTACAGTTTTGATAAAACCTAATGTATCAAGTTTATTCAGAACAGTATAAAACCTTGCTTAACTTGCAATAACATTTTGAGGTGTCACTTCTGCCCAAAGGTGATGTGTCACATTAGTTCGTTATAAAGATCTCGTTAAGCATTGTAGCTCGTTCACATAAGTGCCATAAGGTTTCACTTCTGCCCAAAGGTGATGTGTAACAGATTATGTTGGTGAACTGAGCGTATTGCATTAGGACTTTGAATGTCTCACTTCTGCCCAAAGGTGATGGGTTACATTCACTGTCAGCAATTCAATACTTAAATAAATAGCGTATAGCCAAAGCTAGAGCATGTTATTTAAGTAGCTTATGTTGGTGTTATTGTATTATCACATCTTCATATCAAAATTGATCCTCACATTTAATGATCCTTCATTAATATAATGATCATAATTTAAGTCTGCCTTACATCAATACCCGTAACTCGAAACTAATCTCACTATCTCAACTAAGTAATCCACTCTTATTATCAAAACTAAGAAGAGTTTGCTTAAATTTTGTTCTTATTAAGTAATCTCTTAAGACATGATATTCCTACGCTCTATCTGATAATGTATTACAGAATAACGTATGAGCAAAATAAGTGGAATAAAAATGTCTCTTATGGTAATCAAGAACGCTTTTACTGATTTCTATTAGGTGAGCTATTAAAGATTCTGAAATTCCTAAGACTAAGGTATTATCTTTGGAAATGAAAGAATATAATGAATTCCTAAGAAGCATGAAATAAATAAGTCTAACTCTATAGTTAAATGGGATCTGTGAATACATCTTAACATTGATTAACATGACCCATAAAGCTAAGGGGTTATACATGAAAATCAATAAATTTCTAGTGCATAATAACTTTTCCATCAGTACGATTAGATGCATTATGAATCAACTAATAACACTCAGAAATATCAAAGTAAAATGAGTGGGTTGATAGCGAATTACGTACAGGAAAAAGAACGCATTAAACTAGAAAAGTTGATGTTATTCACCTTACTACCATTAAACCTAAAAGAGGAAGAATAATTACCATAGAGAGGATAATTATAAGGTCTGGAAACAAAATACAAGTACTACTTTCAGCTATAAGTTTCTCTAAAGGGAAAGTCTTACTAATCAAAACTGTGCCATTAAGAATAGGCATAAGCAATGAGATTACCCATAAGTAGAGAGAACAGCTGGCTAAGATATGTAGTGCCTAATTAAGGATATTTAACTCCACAAATGCTAATGAATTCCAATTAACACATGATGGTTGAGTCTAGTTTTATACGTTTCCTTACCAGAATTCAACAAATACTTAAGATGAGAGTTAGTGGCAAAATTAAGGGTCTATTAACCATTAATAACTGATCTTAGTGTTGAAGCTTTATGATACCTTACGATATTCTTGAGATTACTCAGAATTTAGTATCAATACTAAAAGCTACAATTTTTTGACAGTTACAAGGTTTTAATGACCAACCCAAAGCCACTATTAAGTTAAACTCTCATATTGTTTGTTGTCATTATCTGAATAGAAACCTTATGAATAAAACTAGATGATCCAATAATGTTTTCACAACTTTGTTATCATGAAAATGAGAATTTAACAAAGGAAAATGAGACCCATGCAATTCATCCACTAAGACCAAAATTTCATGAGAAATCATAACCAGGTCACTAAAGGATGCTTGGCTATCAAATCTCATTCTCAGTGACTTTAAAGCATGTGTTAAACGCCCTAAACATTAAATGGCGAAAGGAATAAATGGGTTTCCATCATAAGTCATAACTAATTGACATCAGTGGAGCTTAGATAAATATCTAATTGTATCTATTTCATTTCCTACAAACCAAAATATCAAAGAAATCAATTCATATATACTTAATAAAATTCCCTCCAAGTATGTTCTTAAAATTTCTTATGAAATCTGGACGATAAGGGAAATCAAGTATAAAATATATGAAATATTCTCGTTCACACGCATCGTTGAAACTTATTATGTGGAGATACTAAGAGACCTAAAAGATTAGTGGGAGCATTAGATGTCCTACTTATGACTTGCAAAAGTTACAGAGGTGGGGGGAACGACAATTTGATCTATCCTCAAATTACACCTCTTGCACTGGACAACGCTCTATCACAACTTGTCTCCTTAGCATTTAACGTACTCCTAACAAAGTTTTGTGGATGCCTAAATATGGGCGAACTTAGATTTCTTACTAAAGTAATCCTCATTAAGAGAAACGACAATAAACATCATTAGGTTGTTTTCTCTATTAAAATCTATGGATCTTCCAAATGTTAGATCTTAAGCATGCTGAATTCATTAAGATCTCTAAGGTAAGTGGGAGCAGTAAAGTCCTTATTATGACTTTTCGGAAGTACAAGATGCGGGGGAGAGACTCATTAAAATTCGAGACTCATTAAGTTTAACTCCGAATTTAACTTCAATTATTCCTCTTGTACACCTTACTGCACCAACTCTTACACACTTAGAAACTAATGTTGCTCCTTATATACCTGAAAATAAAACACCTAACTAAAGTTAAGTTTGTATCATAATAAACCCAATGTTCAACTCAGGAGGTCATCTGGGTCTAAAAGCCCATTAAATTTGATGATTATGTAACCTGCCTGACTAACACAAAAATGGATGTTTGGAAAGTTTACCGATCCTACCTCTTCTAATTAAATCATTAGTATCAATCAATCTTCTAAATGGAATAAAGCTATTATTAGCAAAATTTAATTCCATAAATTAGAATAATGTTTAGGATTTGGTTGAATAACCTAAAGGTATTCATAATTGAACCAGATCCGAATGGGAACGTTGTAAGATAAGATTGATTGTAAAAGATTATACTCAAGGAGGGATTAGATTATCAAAGAAACTTCTTATCTGTATTACAAAAGATTTCTTTGAGGATCATTACCGTCCTAGTAGCTCATAATAACTAAGAGCCACATTAGATGGACATTAAGACAACTTTCCATAACAATGACCTACATGTTCATTAAGCAACCTGAAAGTTCTAAACTGAAGGTTAAGAACACTTAGTCTGTAAGTCAATAAGATCCATGTATGGGTTGATGCAAGCATAAAATGTGTTGGAATCATAATGAAATTCTCTTCATCAAGAACTAAGTGGATTAAAGAACCTACCTCAAGATGAGTGGGAGCAACTAATGAAAACTTGTCCTTACATAGATGATGTTTCTCCTGACAAGTATATGTTACCTAAGTCAAAGCATTATTCATGCATACTTTTGACATGATGAATATCGGGGATTCCTCTTACGTGATAGGAATCAAAATATACCGAGATAGACCCAACGGGATATTAGTTTTATCCCATAAGTTTTACTCTATGTGGGTCCTTAAGTAGGTAACATACAACATTGCTCTCTTTTAGAGGATAATAGGATAATTTGAGATTATCACCTTATGCTTCATTAATTAGAAGACTGATGTAAATTTAAGTGTATGCTTGTTTATGACATTGTTCGTATTGCTTGATACTAGACTTGTCTAGATTGATGAAAAGCATCTAATGGAACATTACAATATCTTTAAGAAACAAGAGACTATAATCTAAAGAAGAAGTGAGAACCTAAAGTGATTGACTACTCTTATTCTAACTTTGTTATATTCAAAGGAAATCAGGTGTTAATTTCGGGGTATATCATAAGGTCAACAGACGTAACTATCTTATGGAGGAGTCATAAGGAACTGTTAACAACAACCTAAGTTATCATGACATAATGTGTTGCTGATCACAACAAAATGGTCATTAAATGTTGTTGCTAAATTTATTAGTTGACTCATAACTTATTAACTCCATTTAAATATTATGTTGAAGACTTACTGTGATAAAGTCAGCTACCATAATTTCTCAAACAGTAACAGTTTGAGAGGAGCTGCATTAGAGTTCGATATGAAATTATTGTTCGCTTATGATTAAGAACAAATAGAGGAAATCAGAATTTTGTATCGAATGCATTCATGATATGCTTATGGATCCAATAACTAAAGGTCTATCACCCATAAGTCTCACTAACGGGCCAACTAAGAGAAAAGGGTATTACTAATGACCATGTACAACTGCATATCGTACTATGAATGACTTATGACTAATGACTAATGATTAATTTTCCTCATTATGATTTGTTTGTCTATTAGTATGCTAAGCTAGCATAATGGCATAAAGACAATAATATAACAAATCAACTAAGGGCATAACGCTAATTGATCCTAATGTTAAGTTTTAAATTTGGGTGTAGTATGATTAATGGGGGTCCTAAGTCGAATAAAGACTTAACGGCTGTATTTCTCTGCTACATTTTGGGTTTAGAACTAAAATGAGTATTAATCACTGCAGACTTACGTAATACTCATAATAAATGATTACTCGGCTAAGTGGGAGAATGTTGGAATAAATATACGTAACGTTTGTATATTTATTGATAGCCATTATAATCATTTATAATGATGATCAATTATTAATATTATCCTAAGCCCAATAACAGATATGTCTTTGATGGGCGGACTATCATTAGATGAGCCTTATTAGGGTGTCCCCTGGGTATGTATAAATATGAAGAGATATTATGAGATTAGGGTTGACACATTCATAACACCATTAGCCATCCCCTATCTCTCTCTCTCTCAATGTGTTCATAACTCAAGAACACATAAACCATCAGAACTGCATACCCTAAAGGGAACCCGATCAAGATGATGGTGTCTTCCATTACTGAAGTTCCTGAACGGTTATGCAAATCAGGTACACTTGATTAAATCTTATGTTTATACCTTTATGTTATCATTAATATAATCAACATATTGTACCATGCATTTGCTCCTCCATCCTAAAGCTTGTTTTTGCTTTTGGCAGCGCTTCAGAAGAAGTGGGATTGTGTTGTTCAAACAAGACGCGCAAGCTTCGGTTTTCAAGTAGCCTGCACAAAAACTTATTGCCAAAATTTCTCCAGCTCTTTTATCATCAATTAAGTAGGTGTTGTTTTTTGCAGATTCACTTAGCGTCTTGACTGCAGTCATGAGGTCTTTCTCGTATTTGTTGTTCGGTAGAAAGGTTCCAGAGTCTTTTTTGCAACGGAAAATGTCGGCATAGAGTGGTTCCCCCATGGTCACCACAATAATATTTAGGATTGCCTGAACAAGAAACAAAACTAAAATTATAATGAATTTCATTTCCTCCATGTGTTTCTTTCTTTGTAGTAATCCTTGCACCTTGTGATTTGATAAACCAAAACTTAATGTCCTAAAACCTAAGTTGTCTTGAACTAGAGTTTATTATACTATTCTAATAATTTGTTATATGTCATTGTTGATTGTTCAACATACCTACTAGCATACATTAATACACACATACATGTACCTTTAACTCTTTTCTGTTTAATGTAATTGTCACGTATAATTAAGAGCGATTTTGTATGTTAATGTTTGAGGGATGATGTTACCATAATTTCATTTAGCACAAGACTATGTGTTGTGGCCTAAGGTGAGCCTAAGCATTATTCTATCATATATTGCCAACTGGTGCTGACATGACATTGGGTAAATTAAGCCTCAATCATGCTCACTTGATCCTGTTGTGGCTCAAAGTGAACGATGCCTTTTTTTAAAAACATTATTAATCAATAAAATAAAAAAACATTAATATATTACATAAAATTAATAAAAACGTTATATTAAATTAAAATATCATTACACAAAAAAATACACTAAAAAACATGACACTAAAAAAACATGACACTAAAAAAATGTACATTAGATAAAAATAAAATATAGTCCTAAAATTATAACACCGTTAGCATAACATTTTCCACGACGAAATATGATGAAAATCATGTCCAGCCTTATAAAGATACTCGACGTAAGTAAATGCTATAAGCACGTCTGCTATATCGCCGAGGAGAACCCTTGATACTTTTTTATATGCTCATTCGAAGTTTTATAATAATTAACTAATTCTTCTCCTAAAGTACATTATAGAAAACACCTATTCAAACCTAGAGTTAAGATCCTGTACAAACTCATGTTAGTGTAAAAACTATAGGAACAGATCTGGACCATTGAAAAATTAAATCAATGGCTTGTGTTGGTTAGAGATTTATCTTTCAAAATTATAGTTTATTTTACTATCATTAAGGGTAGTTTGGTAAATGTGCTTAAAATAACCCATCCATTATTTACGCACGGTTATCAATAGGCTCACAACAACAACAACAACAACAACAACAACAACCGTACCCAGGAAATCCCACTAATAGCAACGCTATTCGTAGGGTCTGGGGAGGGTAGGATGTAGGCAAACCTTACCCCTATCTTTAGAGATAGAGAGGCTGCTTCCAGAGAGACCCCCGGCTCGACAAAAACAAAATGCACACTGTATATTAATGAATAATTAGGCAATCACTAGACACTAAAAAACAAAAATAAAATAAAATAGTGGATGTATAACATGATACAACTTACAGATATATTTATATATATATATATATATATATTTATACATGCATAGAGGCCAACCCTAAATCCTAAGTAGTCTTAAATCCTAAAAATCTTTAACTTTAATCCTACGTCTCCACGAATTCCTATCTTGGACCATATCCTCTGAGAGGTGCAATTCTAACAGATCTTGTCTAATCCGATCGACCCAAGTCAATTTGGGTCTGCCTCTACTCCTCCTCCCCTCCACCGTGAGGTGTTCCACTCTTCTGACTGGGGCTGTCGTATGTCTCCGCTTCACATGACCAAACCATCTTAATCTTCCCTCCTTTATCTTATCTGCTATGTTAGCCACTTCTAACCTCTTCCTAAGAACCTCATTTCTAATCCGATCTAACCTAGTGTGGCCACACATCCACCTCAACATTCTCATCTCCGCCACTTCCATCTTTCGTAACTGTGTCTTTTTGATGGCCCAGCAGTCTGTCCCATAAATCATAGCAGGTCGGACTGCAACCCTATAAAAATTTCCCTTTAGTTTAGTTGGGAACCTCTTATCGCACAGAACTCCAGATGCTGCTCTCCACTTACACCATCCAGCCTGAATACGATGTGCGACGTCACTATCAATCTCTCCGTCCCTTTGGACGAACGATCCTAAGTACTTAAACTTAGTTACTTGCGGGACCACATGACCCTCAATGGTGATCTGGGTGCGATCTTCGTAGTTTGTCCCGCTGAAATCGCAGTGCATGTACTCCGTCTTAGAGCGACTAATCCTTAAACCTTTTCCCTCCAAAGCTGTTCGCCATCCTTCTAACCTCATATTCAAACTATGCTTAGTTTCCGCGATCAATACAATGTCGTCAGCAAAAAGCATGCACCACGGTAGTGTCTCCTGAATGGACTTTGACACCTCGTCTAGAATAACCGCAAAAAGAAACGGGCTCAACGCGGACCCTTGATGGAGCCCTACCTCCACGGGAAAGAAATCAGTATCTCCTACAGGCGCACGAACACTAGTTTCAGTCCTATCATACATATCTCTAGTAATGTTAACATACTTACTCGGGATCCCTCTAGCCTCCAAACTATCCCAAATCAGTTTACGAGGTACACTATCGTAGGCCTTTTCTAGATCAATGAACACCATATGGAGGTCTCGTTTCTTCTCCCTATACTTTTCCATCAGGCTCCTTAGTATGTATATCGCTTCTGTAGTTGACCTTCCTGGCATGAAGCCAAATTGATTTACAGTAACCTGGGTTTCTCTTCTAATCCTAGTCTCAATTACTCTCTCCCATAATTTCATAGTATGACTCAGCAGCTTAATACCAGGAAGGTCAACTACAGAAGAGAATCGAAGGGTTTTAATTACCACTTCTTCACGGAGACACTTGTAGATTTCGAAAACAATCGGTAAGTTTTCACGATTTTTGTGCTTGTATTATGTGAAAATCGAAGGGTTTTAAAACAAAAAAAAAAAATAAGAAATGTTTTACTGCAAGTTTCACACATGATGTGTTGATAAAATTCAGATCGAGGTTGTTGTTGGTGCAATTGTGCTGATGATAATCTTGTGTTGTTAGAAATATAGTCGTGTTGTTATTTGGGGATTTTTTTTAATATAATGTCGTCCTTTTGTTCCGATCGAAACTGTTTTTTGCAATTGTGCTGATAATAAAATTGTGTTGTCGTATAATTCGTCCAGTTGTAGCTTATATTAGTTTTTTTTTTTTTTTTGCTCATATGAAAGTGGTATGTTGGGGTTTTGGTTCATAATTTGTCAACAAATGTTGTGCTATTGTGTTATAATTGTAGCCACTGTGTAATTGCAGCGTCATCGTGTTCTAATCGGGTGTGTTTTGTGGGTCAGTTCTGTTGTATAATCGTAGGTTAATTAGGGTTCTTTTTTTGCTCATAGGAAATTAGTATGTTCCAAACAGATAAGGAAGTAGTATGTGATGCTATTTGTTGTATAATTGTGGTTATGTTATCTTTAGTTCATGATTAGTCAACGAATGTTGTTCTATGCATAAGGATTATGCATTAATATTTGGTGTGTTCATTTATTGTAAAAAATGCTATTATGTTACTATTTGTTTCCCTATTTATCTCACCTGGTTACAACACTTGATAGCACTTCAAAACTTAATTGATCATGTAATTTGTTAGAGTATATGAATTTCGGTGTTGTAATTGATCATTTGTGCTATTGTTATATAATGTCGTTATTTTATTTCCGTTCTTTTATGAAGCTTTTTTTTTTCTCTTGCTCTTCAACACATAATGGATAGACACTCGAATGGTAAATGTGTGTTTGCTGATTTGGTAAATTCTTTTTGTGTTAATAGTAGCATCCAGTTTTATCAGTATTAGTTGTTTTTTATACAAGCAGGGTGAAAGATGATAACAACAAGGTTGAGGTTATTTATGTTAAATGTCAATTAACAATAAAGAGGCTGAAAAGGAAAGATGTAGCCAATACTCCTAGAGGTTTGTCCCATTCAATGTGCTATCATTTATGTAAATATTTGTTTGGAAATTTATTAATCAAATGCGTGTTTCTTATGCATGTAAAGTTTCACCACATGCCAAAAAAGCACCACTTGAAAATCAAGAGATGATCAATGTGCCATCAAAAACACCAAAGAAAGCGCAAGTGGTGCTGTCGTCAAAAAGGTAATGAGATGTGAGGTTGTGTAAAATCTAACTTGTACATACTAATATCTTCTTGCTATGCTTAAAAATTACCAACTTGCTAAATTGCATTTTTTTTTCTTTATGAAAATTGCAATTTGTTTTGTCATTACTTTACAGAGAGTAATCACCCAATTGCATCAAGATTGTCATGTAATAAACCAACACGTCTGAAGATGCGATAGAGGACCAAAGAGAATTCAATTGATTGTGGTGTGTTTGCCATGAGTCACATGTAAAGTTACAAGGGTGAAACGGTGAAGCATTGGGACTGTGGGTTAAATGTAGAATGCGGTAACCAACAGTACCAGCTTAATGATCTCGAGATAAAATACTCATCCAAAATTCTATTGCAAAAAATGAACACGGAAAGGGATGCATTGTTTGCAGAAATTTATGAGTACCGTAATAAAAGTGATGATGAGAAAGAAGAAATATGGAAGAATGCGTATAACATGATATGGAAAACGTCGGACATGTAGCTAGCATGACAGTGGATCTAGACAACAACACTTTTAGTTTTTTTAACATCTAATCACTTGTTTGAATTTGTTAGCACTATATTTACATGTTTTTGAGAAACTATGGTTGTTTGGTTGATAATGAACGGTTTGACTTTTATTTTTGTACAAGACAACTGATTAGAAGTATATGCTATAGTCTTCTTGTTGTCTGCATGAAGTTTGAGTCACTAGTATGTTTTTACTTTGATATATTATTGCTTAGATGTTGTAAAAAAAGCCTAAAATGTAATTTAGTGTATACACATGCAATGTTTTAACTATTAGAGAAGATTTTTTATTTAAGTATAGGAACACAATATAGTAGCACACATATTTTGTTAAATGAGCACATGAGATTTTACATGTATCGCCTATTTAAAAATGAAAAAAATAGCACAGTAGCACACATTTTATGTTAAACCAGCACATGAAATCAGCACAACAGTTCCATAATGTTAGTAAATCAGCAAAGCATCACTGTTTTGTATGAAACCAGCACATCATTTAAAATAACTATATTAAAATGGAAATGGCTTAATTCAAATATATAAAGGTTATTAAAAAGTGGTTCTCAAATATATAAACACGGTTCTTACGTTTATTTTTTTTTTAAAAAAGAAACAAATTCAAAGCATGAAACATACACCATAAGAAACAATAGTTTTTAAATAAATAGTCTAACATGCTAGAATAGTAAAACAATAAAATTGCGCTACTTTGGAGTTTGTTATGCGGAAGAATGTGTACGCCTGTCGTGCTCATTGGATCACATATACTACATGTTCTTTTCTTCATGGAATCGCACCCCATTGTTCTAATACCAAATGGAGCCCGAACAATATCTTTCTCTGGTCGCTTAACTTCACTACTAGAAAAAGGGCCTTCTTTGACACTTTTTTTATGACATACCTCATTTAATGACATGCAAAAGTGCATGTCATAAAAAAAATGTCATCTTTGATAAAAAATGATAATTTCTTGACATTTTTTTACGCGTGTCAATAATTTTCCGTCATAAATAAAAAAAACATGACGGTTTTGAAATTAGCGTGTCATGGTTTTGTGTCGTCAAAATTTAAATTCTCTCCACTGTTGTGTGTCAAGAATTTTGGGATAAAACCCCCCTCTTTCTCTCTCTTCTGGAATATGGATCATATCCCTCTCTCTCAAAATTAAGAAAACCAAACCCTAACCGATTCTCTCGATCTTCTCTGTCTGGATCTTCACAAAGCACAGCACCACCTCCGTCAATGAAGAAGGGAACATTCTTCCTCAGCTTCCGATTCAGATGATGGTAAACGTATGGTACCCTTCTTAAACCCTAACCCTTTTATTTTATAAATTTTGTTGTTTTCTGCTGATTCAAGATTTGTGCCCTAATTGATGGATCTTGTTATATTTTGTAAAAATTGTTGCTTTTCTTTGGTCATAATGAAATGGGTATGTGTTGATCTTGAAGTTGTAGTATATTATTAAGGGTTATTTGGATTATGCATCTAGATCTAGGATTTGGTATATTGTTTGTCCCTTCGACCACGACCACGACCACTACCACACGACGAGCCCTCAGAACTCGTCTTGTATGAGTATCAACTTGATGACCAGGAGAATCGCATGAGATGGGATGTTGTACGACAAATGTCTAACCCTATCAAAGAAGGAGATCTTCATCTTTTTAATTTCTATCAACAAGTAATTATTATTATTTATGATTACAAAACCAACTTATACACTACTTGTCACTGTGACTGAACTTGGAAGCTGTTTGCAAGAATGATTCATTGGGGTTATGCCACTGTGAAAAACATGATTGGATGCCTATTCAAAAGGGGTCCTGGACGTGCTTTATGCCGTCTGATGACCAGGGGCGGATCTAGTGTATAACTAGGTGCCGCATCCGTTGCTGCTCAACTTCGCACGCGTAGTGGAAAATTTGTTTTTTTTTACGAAATTTGGAAAACGTTGCTACTAAAATGAAAAAAAATGAAAAACGTTACTACTGAAATTCATTTCTAGATCCGCCACTGCTGATGACAAAACAATCGTTGATGTCAAGTTTGCTGCTGGGCTTTCCCACTCTGTAACTGTCAGTCTTGATGAAGGTCAGCTTACTACTCTTTTTTTATTTTGTATTTCCATAGTCCTGCCCTTCTCTGTTTCCTGTATTTATATTTATGTTTTTTTTGCATTCTGGTTATGTAGTTTCACCTGCAAACGAATGGCGTGAGGGATTGCTTGCAGGTTATATTGCTTTATTGTTCATCGTAGTTAGCAACTAGGTCCCCTTTTACTATACCATTCTGTTGCAGTTGCTGCATCATTTGGAGGTGAGGAAAAATACTCATAAGTATTTTGATTTATTATCTAGAAGTATAATACTTGAATTCGAGATTATGATGGCAAGAAGGACTGGAAGTGTGGATGAATTCGAGTTAATTGGAAACAACCAAAGGCGACCTACTTTACTGTTATGTCTTTGCCCATTATATGTGACATACCCCTGCTGCTACTCATCTGTGAACATGTCAAAATCATATAACATGAACTTACTATCTGAAGGTTGTGCTTATTAGTGAATGTCATACCTATTCTCGGTAGTCAAAATAATAAGGTTTACATTTGCCAATGACTCTTAACATTGATGGCGATTGTTTTAACTTTTTTAGATATCCTTGAATGGCCTGTCATCATCTAGTCCCTACATATATAACATGTTGAATTATGTCCAGTTAGAATTCAAAAAATATATACAACACATACTTTTAAACTATGAAACTTTTTGGCATAAAATATCCATTTACATGAAACAATTGGTGCGGCTACAACCTGCTCCCCTTCCTGCATCCTCTTCCAAAAGTTAGTGTTCTGTTTAGTTTAGTTTAGTGACGGAGCTTAAACGTTTAGATTTGTCGGGCCGAAAATATTAGAAATTAAAATTACAGTCCTGCCCCGGGTTGAGTTTGTTTGTGCAATAGATCTGTTTTGTTAAGTGTTTTTTGTTATTAAGTGATGTTCGTTGATTGTGAAATTGTTAGGTTTATAAAAGTTTATGTTTGATTAGATGTTCGTTAATCACTTTTAAGCAATTAAGCGTATGTGTATGTTGATGCTTCCATGGCTGTGTACCTGTTGTTTTTGTTATTAAGTGATGTGAACATGAATGCTTCCATGGCTGTGTTCTTGTTGATGCTTCCATGGCAGTTCCTTTATATCAGTAGTATCTTTTAATTTTTATTCAAATAATGAAAGAAGTCAATCACTTATAGAATTGATTGATGACCACTATAGTTAATCAGAGACTCAGACTCGATTAGTATGTCACAATTTTCTTATTTTTTTAATGTGTAGTGTCCATGCCAGCCGGGAATCACAGAATGTGGATTTTACGTCATGAAATTCATGAAAGAGATAGTGCAAGGAGGAGTCGAAATATTGGGCAATGTAAGTTATGGCAAAATAAACGTAGCGATGTGTTATGATTTATGTAAAATAATTGGCTGGCCTCGATTAATGTATTGATTTTATTGTTGTCTCAAGTTGGGGGAGGAGCGGATCATTACGAGGATGAAGACATGGATGCCGTTCGCGAAGAATGGTCAGGCTACGCCGCAACATTTATTTTCAAATGATCCAAACTTGTTTGTTTGAAGGCAATGTAATGTCGATACAATATTTTTGTAAACGTTAAACGTCTCGGATTAGTTTGTAATTTTATAAATATGACCGGATTATATAATGAAATGATGTTTTTGTTATTAGTTTGCTAATTATTTTGCATATAATAAAATAGCTATAAATCCAGGAGGGTAAATATGTAATTTTACAGGATTTTTTTTTAGATTAATAAATTTATGACACGCAAAAGAACGTCATAAAATTCTGTCATAAATTTCTGTCATAATATGTGTTGAAAAAATGTCAACAAAAACCGTCATAAAAATGTGTCATTAAAAAGTGTCATAACGTATGTCAATAAATGTTGTCATAAATGTGTGTCATAAACAGATGACACGCGAAAATATGTCATCTTAAATTTATGACACCGCCATCCTTGACGTTTTTTTTCTTGTCATCAGACCCCTTTCTTGACACGCAATGCGTGTCAAGAAAGGCCTTTTTTCTAGTAGTGAATTGGGTCTTTTAGATATAGCAACATACGGCATATAACCTTTTTTCATGTTCTTGGAGATACCTTCACAATACTAGCACCATATGTCACACCTAAATGTGCCACATCATGTACAAAAATACAAAACAACACACTTGAAATTTTTTAAACATCAACAAATAATAGATTTTCATATTAAATAACATCAACACATTATAATTTTTATGAAACATATAGATGATTGATTTAACGACCCACCAAATATTTGTTAAACATCAAGACAATCGATTATTCCATAGCAACATAGGAAATTTATTTAAATTGTGGTTGATTGATTAAATTTTTGAACCCAAACAATCCTCACTGAGAATGGAGTTAGATGGCATAAAAATCAATGAGGGTTATTTATTAGATAACACATTTTAATTGAACTTTTAGAAGTATTCGGCTTAATTTATTAATAATAGTACGTATCAACACACTCGAAAACATTCAAAATTATAATAGATTAAACATAACAACACGATAAAATTTTATTCATAATCAACATAATCGAACTTGTATGAAAAATCGAGGATGAACACATGTTGCTATTACCTTCACGTGCTTTCGTTGTCGTGGGTGAATTTGGTTTCATTGAAATTACCAATAATTCTTCAGTGGATATATAAACTTCCTGGAAATTCAATCAAGATGAAGCATTATGATGACACAGAACAGTGATATAGGTTGTTTGTGTAGGAGATAACAGATAAAGTTTGAAATTCAATAACCATAAAAATAGGATATGATATTTTGAATTTTGATGATTTCATTCGTAAGACTTGAAGGAATTAAATTCTTAACAAAAAAATCAGTAAATTCTTGGAAAGAAAGAAGAAGCAAATAGACAATAATATCCTTAATCTAAATTTTTATTAAGGACATGTGTCACTCATTGGTTGGTTCCTATGGTTTTCCTGAAAAAATTGGTTTTTATATGATCCTATGCCTTCAAACCTATATGTCATTCAGTTATCATTAATCCTCCAGATATATAATATTTAATTATCGATTATAATTTGAGAATCTATTTAATTAAAAAGTAGAAATCTAATTTTCTAAAAGACTATTTGTACCGGATCTTTCACCTTAAAAGATGAAAGCAATTTAGAAAGAAAAAAAAATAAACGATAAAGAGTTATATTATATGAAAACTTAGGGTCTGTTTGGTATGGGGTAATGGAATGGATGGGGGAATGGAATGGACGATGTAATGGAATGGACAAGGTAATGGAATAGATCATTACCATTCCATGTCTTGTTTGGTTGTCACGTGGGAATGAAACAAAACATTACTTTGTGTTGTTGGATAGACAAGAAAAAACGAATGAATAAAATCGATGGTTAGTGGTGGTGGTGGGTGGTGGTCAGTGGCGGTGATGGTGGGTGGTGATATGTGGCGGTGGTGGGCGGCGGCGGCTGTGGTCGGTGGCGGTGGCGGCGACGGTGGAAGGTGGAGGTGGATGGTCGTAATGGTGGGTGGGTGACGATGGTGAGTAGTGGCGGTGGTGGATGGCGGTGGTGGTGGGTGGCGGTTGGTGGTGGTGATGGTAGGTGGTGGTGTGTGACGGTAGCGTGGTGGTGGATGGCGACGACGGTGATAGGTGGTGGCGACGACGGGTGGTGGGTGGCGGCAACGGTGGCGATGGGTGGAGGTGGATGGCGGTGATGGTGGGTGGGTGACAATGGTGAGTAGTGGCGGTGGTGGGTGGAGGAGACGGCGGTGATGGGTGGCGGCGGTAGTGGTGGGTAAAGGAAGTTGTGGTGAGTGATGGTGGTAGGTGGTGGAGGTGGCGGTGGGTGTTGGTAGGCGGCGGTGGGTGGTTTTGTATGGCGGCGGTGGTGGGTGGGTGACGGTGGTGGGTGGTGGCGGTGGTGGGAGGGTGAAGGTAGTGGGTGGTGGCGGTGGTGGTGGTTGGTGGCGGTGGTGGGTGGTGACGGTGGTGGTGGTTGGTGGCGGTGGTGGGTGGTGACGGTGGTGGGTGGTGGCGGTGGTTGGTAGTGGTGGTGGTGGGTGGTGACGGCGGTGGTGGGTGGTGGTGCCGGCGGGTGGTGACGGCGGTGGTGGGTGGTGGCGGTGGCGGTGGGTGGTGGCGATAGTGGTGGTGGGTGGTGGTGGTGGGTTATGCTTTTGTTAGTAAAGGGTGAATGGGGATGGAATGAAAAAAAAACATGGAGGGTGGATGGAATGGTTTAGAGGGAATGGAATGCCTTGTGGAATGGGTGATTCCATTCCTTTAGCCAACCAAACACATTATTTTTCAAATTTTACCTAATATAAATCTTATTTTTTCTAAAACAGTTTTTTAAAAACCCATATAATAATTATCATGGTTACGTAGCCATGGTTGTGGAAGAAAAAAAAAATAAAATTATGAATTTCTCTTACATAAATATTGTAATTATATAGAATATACTGAATACTCATAAGATTAATATGGATATGTTGGGAATCATGGTATCGTATACACAGCGGAAGCGGTTTATATATTTAACGAAAACTGATTATATATACTATATATATAATAGCCGATTAATATATATAAATTGTTAGTTAATTTTATTAATCCAATTAATAAAATATTCCCAATCAGGATCTCAGTTAAACGCGTATAAACAAATAAATAATAAACAACCATAGGGGGTTTAGTGATCAACCTTTGACGACTACACCGGAATTGTAACATGCGGGTTACAACGAATCCTCGCTAGTAGGAAGTTCACACCGTGCACAAACCAACCGGGAGGCAACACTTGCAGAGAGGAAGGTGGTGGCTAGTGGTGGTTGATGGCCGGACCAAGAAGAAGTGGCGGCGGCGGCCCCTTTTCTTAAGGTGGCGACCGCAAAGTCTTGAGGAGGAGGCAAGAGGTGATTGTTTTGATGAAAGGTGTGATTAGGGTTTACTCCTTAACCCTCCTTTTATAAGACAACAACTTGCAATAAACCCCCTTGCTAAATATCTTAATACTCCTTAATATTAATCTTATTAATATTAAGTCCCTCAAGACTAAAACAATTATTATTTCATAAATAATAATTCACCAACGTGTGAACTTATCTGATTCATGTACCAACGTGTAACTCTTCGGATCGTACCGGGTCGGGTTACGTTGACCTCGACTTTTAATTACATCGGACATACCATATATCCAACAATCTCCCACTTGGACGATTTTAATTAAATGAGTCAACGTGCGCAGAGTTGGACGCCTAGCTGCATTGCATTGCATTGCACCCAAACCAGTATGACACTTTACAGTCGTCAACTAGTTCTTTGAGTTCAAGTAACGCTTTACTTAACCAAATACTATAGCCCTGATAATTATATCAATAAGTCCCTTCTGTATAGACATCCGTTGATCATAAGACATGGATCGTTCATTCTTATATAGTGATCAACTATTCTCTATTCTCGTCAATAATTCAAAGTGGTCTAACGAACTACCTTAGTCCGAGCGTGGCCACGCGTTTATACCAGTTTGAGTTTTACGAGGGCGCCAGAATGTCTAGGCTTCTAATCCCATAGAAGTACAGAATTCCATCAGCGTCATACAACTCCCACTTAATCTCGAATTTCTCCCAACGCTACCCTTATAGCTACCCATGTTTCAGGATAGTGTAAGATAACATCAAAGATAGTCCTTGATCAATGTAGTTTAATATGTGCCTTAGGAAAAAGGACAGATTGAACATATCAATATCAAAACATCTCATGACATAGATCCATGGAGATCGTTTTGAAGCGAGTTACATCCAATCTTATTTCCTAATAATATCTGTGAATTATGATCCTCAACCCTTGAGCTATTCATCTCATGAATACAACCATTCCAATTCACAATAGTCTTACATTCAAATTCATTCCCATGTAATTTGATCAACTACGAACATTTAGAATACTCTTATTCAAGGATTTAAACATACAAATAAATGAACACAGTTAATAAATATTAAATTTGCATTTAACCCATTAAATCAAATAAACATTCAACATAACTGTCATAGTTCAAAATAAAACATCAATACTAATTACAGATCATGCCCATTGTCTAACAACTTTAAGCCCTATATTTCCAGCATGCTCCTCATGTCTAGCTTGAGGTAAAGGCTTAGTAAAGGGGTCAGCTAGATTTAGATCTGTATGAACTTTGTTCATCACGACGTCTCTACGCTCCACTATTTCTCTAATGTAGTGAAACTTTCTGAGTATATGCCTTGCGGTCTGATGTGACCTTGGTTCCTTTGCAAGAGCAATGGCACCAGTGTTGTCACACAGTATCTCGATTGGTTTCTTTATGCTAGGCACAACATCGAGATCAGTAATGAACTTCTTCATCCAGGCAGCCTCCTTTGCAGCATCCAATGCAGCAATGTATTCTGATTCACAGGTGGATTGAGCAATCACACTTTGCTTAGAGCTCTTCCAAGTAACAGCCCCACCATTCAGAATGAAAACATATCCCGTTTGTGATCTTGAGTCATCACGATCAGTTTGGAAGCTTGCATCAGTATAACACTTAACTGACAGCTCCTCATCCAGTCCTCCATATATTAAGAATATGTCCTTAGTCCTTCTCAAGTACTTAAGAATGTTCTTCACTGCAGCCCAGTGACTCTCTCCTGGATTTTGTTGATATCTACTCGTCATGCTAAGAGCATACGAGACATCAGGTCTAGTACATAACATGGCATACATGATGGAACCAATTGCAGAAGCATATGGAACACCTTCCATTTTCTTCTTTTCCTCTTCAGTATTTGCACACTGCTTGTTATCAAGAATGGTTCCATGTGCCATGGGCAAGAGCCCCCTTTTTGAGTCTTGCATTGAGAAGCGTCGTAAGACCTTATCAATATATGTACTTTGACTCAAACCCAATAACCGCTTTGATCTATCTCTATAAATCTTTATTCCCAGAATATAAGCGGCTTCACCAAGATCTTTCATTGCGAAACAAATAACCACACATGTTTAAGTTGAAGAGTTAGTCCCTAACCTCTTCGTATTGTTCTTGAAGACTTCTATTATTTCTGTTATGCATCCAACTTTTGAAAAATTAAATTAGATACCTGTGGCCACAAGAATAGATTAGATTATAAGAATTTTAGTCAATTTAATATATATAGTTTCCTCTAGCAATTTACTTACATGGTTTGATATGCGTTTTTTCCATGCCAATTTCTCAACAATGTATGCAATAAGAGTAGGCCTGTAAATGAACTGAACGTTCATGAACTGTTTGTGAATTGTTCGACAGGAAGTTCGTTTGTGTTCGTTTATTTAAATAAATGAACGAACACGAACACAATTTTTTGTTCATTTAATTAAACGAACGAACATGAACACACGTTTTGTTCGTTCATTTATGTTCATGAACGTTCGTTTATGTTCGTTTATGTTCATTCGTTTATTTTTGTTCATTTATGTTTGCCAATGATGCCCAACCCAGCTGGTAGGAGGTGGGAGGGTTTACTCCTTAGGGAGGTTCCCGCCCGGGCTTGGTCTCAGGTTCGAGTCCCCCCACTCGCACTAAGGGTGAGAAATTCAACACCCGCGTTTGGCCTAGATTCGAACTGGGGTTGAGGGGTTGTGCGTCGTTTGGATTCTCTGCTGAAACACACCTTCCAAAAAAAAATCTTAATTCATATGTTCTAAAAATTTAAGCCTAAGCCTAACATTCTAACCATATCACTTATCAGACGTTATCCATACTTCACAGCCACACCTCCCTTCTTCTCCACACTCCACAGCCCTACCTGCTTCTACTTCCAGTCTACCACCTCCACAACCCTGCCTCCACTTTCCAACCTCAACAGCGTTGCCGTCTCCCTCATCCCCGTCTCCACATACCATAGCGCCGTCGTATTTCTCATCCCCGTTATTTGGTTTTGGTTGCATTATGATGTATTAGATTTGGTTGAATTGTGATGAATCATTATTAACTTATTTTTTTGTGTGTTCGTTTATGTTCATGAACAGTTCATTTAAGTTTTAAATGAACGAACATAAACGAACACGAACACGGTAAATTTCTTAATGAACGAACACGAACACAAAAATGTGTTCGATTATGTGTTCGTGTTCGTGTTCGTGTTCGTGTTCGGTTAAAGTTAAATGAACAAACACAAACACGCCTGTGTTCGTGTTCATTCGATTCGTTTACAGGCCTAAATAAGAGAGAAGACCGGAAGAGATACACTGCGTGAAAAATCAGATAAAAGCTCTCCATGTCAACCATTTATTTTTACTAAATGGGGTAATTATTTAGTATGCGGTTCTAACAAATAAAACTAAAAAAGAATATTACCAGGAGCTCTCTTGTATGTCTGACTATGCCGGGTGAAAGAGGTCCTGATTTGACTGAGTAGGGACTCCGAATGAAGTTCTTGGTGAATTTCATTGGTCGTTAAAAAAAAAAACTAAATAAAATATTATAGGATTAATCTAGACCATTGATCACAAGGATCAATGGCTAGTATGGGGTTTAGGAAGTTTTTTCATTTAGAAAAGGTTTTTTTGTCTAACCATCCACTATATATAGATTATAATTTGAGAAAAAGGGTATGATTAGTAAAAACAATATAAATGGAATATATTTACCCTACTCGCTAAAAAACTATTAAAAGTTGTCAAATTTTACCTAATATAAATCTTAATTTTTCTAAAACATTTTTCTTTTAAAACCCATATAATAAGTAACATGGTTACGTAGCCATGGTTGTGGATGAAAAAAAAATATGAATTTCTCTTACATAAATATTGTAACTATACATAATATATCGAATACTGATAAGATTAATATGGATCAATGTATAATACTCTAGACAAATTCTACATCAACCGTGGACAGGAAAGATCTTTGGTTAATAAGACATGCTCCATCACTTAATCATCAACGTGTTTTGGGCTTAGTTAGACTGTATAGTAGATGAAAACTCTACAGTTAAGCGTACTCAGGTGGGAGTAGTCTTAGGATTAGTGACCTCCTGGGAAGTCTCAACTAAGTCAACAAAAAACAAAGTCGTGTGTTCCTGGATGGGCAACCCACCGAGGGGCAAAGCGGGCAATATTGTTGGTGAAAGGGCCGGATATTACAAGTGGTATCAAAGTCGCTCCAATTTTGTTTGGGGTGGTGGAGCAAACCTCATCGAGGACGATGAATCCCTAGGGGGTGATTGTAACAATATCGACTACCGACAAGACCAACATGGACCAATGTAACACCCTAGGTAAATCCCACATCGACCGTGGACATGTAAGATCCTTGGTTAATAAGACATACCATGTCTCTTAAATCACAAACACATTTATATGTTGTTCTGAATAATGGGGCAAACCGCATCAAGAATGATGAGTCACTATGATGGGAGGTGATTGTAACGATACCGACTAGTGATAAATGTAACATAGACCAATATAACACTATCACATATCGACCGTGTACAGGAGTACATATCGACCGTGTACAGGAGTGATCCTTCGTTAATAAGATCGGAACAATGATAATAACTTATTTTCTACATCATCTCCTGCTTTTACGAACCCTAAAAATCTCTCTCTCTCTCTCTCTCTCTCTCTCTCTCTCTCTCTCTCTCTCTCTCTCTCTCTCTCTCTCTCCATCAATGGCCGAACCCTCCAATTCATCCTCCGGCGAAGAAGAAGCAGCTTCATCTCCTGGATCCGGATCCGAATCCGAACCCGAACCCGAACCCAAAAACCAAACATCCACCAGAAAACGACCTACGGCGGAGGCTGACGGCGGCGAGATGAAGCGGAAGAAGACGGTGGTGGCGTTGGCGGCACCAGACGCGGATACGTTTGGGGAAAAGAAACAGCAACAGCAACAGCAGCTTTTTCAAAGGCTATGGAGTGAAGACAACGAAATTGAGTTAATTCAAGGAATGATTGATTATGTTAATGAAAAGGGGAAAGACCCACTTGCAGATGTTAATGATTTTCATGAGTTTGTAAAGGGATCACTTCATGTTGATGTTAATGACAGACAAGTGTTGACTAAAGCCAGGCGGTTAAAGAAGAAGTTCGAAAACAATGCAGCTAAAGTTGTAACCAAAGGGAAAGTCAGGTCCTTTTCGAACCCACACGAGAAGATAATGTACGATTTGTCGAAAACGTTATGGGGAGATGATGGTAACAAGAATGTAGTTAAGGTTAAGGTGAATGTGAATGTGACACCTAAGAAGACTAAGAATAAAGCGATGGGTGGTTCGGGCAGTTCGGGCGGTTCGGGCAATGGGAATATGGGAATTGAGGTTGAGCCGAAAGTGGTGCAGCCTCTACGGGCGGTTCGTGGGGTGGATTATTTTGGTTGGATGGGGTTGCCGATTACGGATGAGGTGATTATGAATAAGGGGTTGGAGATGTTATCCGGGGCGAAGAAGGTTGAGATGGAGGGCAAGTGGAGGAGTCTTAAAATGGAAGAGCTTGCGCATTTTTTGAAAAAGATGGATGTTTTGAAAGAGCAGGCGGAGGTTGTGTTGAATGCTATAGCGAAATCCGGTGCTAAATAAGGTACATTTTGATTATGGGTTGTTGTGTTTAGGAGGTATTGGTATGTTTGTGAGCTAGTTTGGTAAAGTTAATGTTAACGTATATGTTTTTGTCGATGAATATGTATCTTTAAGGGAACAAATCAATCGAGCTTGTATTGTAGCCTTGCTTGTTTGTAATAGAGCTTGATAATTTTACATTTACAAGATCTTGACTGTGATGCCTTCTATGCATTTTTATCTGCGTTATTTGTTTTTTTATAAACTATCACACGGGTGCTCCTACAAACCGACACTAAAGACCATAGTTGTTAAAAGCCATCACCTCTTGCGTCTAGGCCCATTTTTTAGGTGAGGCGATGCATTTGCACTTTGAGTTGAAGAAATTGCGCTTTAATTCTTCAGGTGATGGTTTAGGCGCAAATTTCAGCTGGATTACCAGATTCCCGAGAGTTTCGAGCCAAATTCGTTAAATTATGACTAGATTCCACTATTCCAGCAAGATTTCTACTTTTATCTAAGGAAAACTACTTCTATACACTAATACATCAATATTTTAAAACTTTTGATACTAACTAGATGAAAAATAGTATTATTTTAATATATTTTTACTTTATTTTCTTGTTCGCTTTTTTTATCCTAGGCCCTCTTTTTTTTTTGTGCCTCGCCCCTAGGCCCAGGCGAGGCCTATGCACCTTGAGTGCGCCTAGCGCCTTTGATAACTATGCTAAAGACAGGACAGTAGAGCACGAAAGGTTTATTGGTTTGATGTTTGAATTGTTATGCAGCCTTGATATTGCAGTAGTTATCCTATTTGCTTTCAGTAGCCTGATCCTAAGCACAAAAGGGAATTTCGTGAGATGAATTTAGTGAGTCTCATTTTAATGCTTACGTAATCAGCAAAAAGTTTAATGGACTTTCCGTTTGATGTTATCATCGCTTCGCTTCATGTGTTTTCTTTCTCTTTACATCCATTTTTTAACTTTTTTTTAAGTGATTAGTTATAATGTTATTGTATTCTTAATTATAGCCTTATAGAACTGTTCTTTAGAAGATTAGATGAGGTTGGATTTATATTTGTTAAGGTAACGAGGCTTGGTTCTAACCTTAGGTCCTTAACTCATACTGTTGAATGATGTGAAGCGTGACCTCATTCTCATAGTGTTATTTGTTTACATAACTTCTAAAAGGCGAATGCAAATTACATTTCTAAGGTCTATGGGTACAATTAAAGAGTAAACAGAGACTTATTGATGCAGGGATATCTAGAAGATTATATTATCATTTATTTTAAATTTAATTTCCTGATATTTTGTTATTTACTTTCCTTTTGAATTATGATTCCTATAATATATAAATAGATCTCTAGGTTCATTGTTAATTAGTTTTTGAATATATTTTGATTGAAAGAACTTTGTTCTTGAACCTTTCGGTTCTTTTGAGAGTTTGATTAATCAATTGTTCTTGAGCCATTTGATCGCTTCCAAACTGCATCACTTATGCAAGCAGTGAGATCGATTCATAATCTTCAAGAAACAAGGTTTGTTACTAAACGAAGATGGTTACATGGAAAGTTATATTGGTTGATGAAATGGTGATTAGGTTTAAGGAATAGGGATTAGTAAAACATGTACAAATTATAATTAGTCAGATGCCATGGGCACTTAAATACAATCACCGTTGAAACGACCCATGAATAATGTCAAATGAGTCCACAGGTTTAAGTTGTGAAATAGATTCCCAGCACTTTAGAAACGTCGTTGATTATGGATTGACAACCATTGCACAACAATAGTTGCAACAAATGGAAAACCGAGGCATCTGTATCAGGTTACTGTTTAGTTTCAAGCAGGTGCTGATGTTGCAGGCTGCACTGGTCCTTGTGGGTTCAACGTGCAATGAACGATACGCTAGTGGACAGGAAATGATGGTTTGAAACTCCGCATTGCTTTCTTGAACTTGAGTTAGCCACGACTCTTGTCAATTATGTACAAAGCATAATGCAGTAGGTACAATTCTCTTGGCCAAGTTGTAGCGAAAATGTGTAATGATAGGGTGAGTGAAGCCATGGCTAATTGCTTGTTGGAGGTGGCCACCGGTGGGTTGTTATAGTTCTGGTTTGGATCATACAACATGGCAGCCACCTGGAGCACTGTGGCTGCAAACCTGAGCTTACAATGCTTGATAACTTGGATCTTGACACATAAAGATCCTCTTAGATTTTGCGCCTACAGAGAGAAAATTCATGTTTTGTTAAGAAACATAAGGCAATAATCATAAGTTTCCATTTTTCTAGTAGTGTTGTGGACTTCGATTAAGGAATGATTATGACAATATGTTGCGAATAGCAGGAATAACGTAATGCATTCGTACCTATTAATTGAATGTGATACGCAAGACGTTTATGTAATCGCTTTTATTTCTCTTTCCCACAATCCCATCAATAGTGGACCCAGAAATTATTTTCAAGGGGTGTGATCGAGGGGTTTATCTGAACTTTTAAGGGGTGCTTTCTGGGTTTTTGCATACAAATTACACTAATTTTTTTCTTTTAAGGGGGAGCGCACGCCCTCTTAAATAACACATAGGTCCGCCCATGAATCCCATTACTTCTAGTTATCTTGTATGCACAGCATACAAGTGGATTATGCGATTCTTATGGTTCTCAATATATTAAACGAACAGTCCTATACATATGGGTATGTTAAGGATCTCATTACTTAAGAAATTAATATATCATTTTAGACTCAAATTTCTTGATTAATATTAAAAGTTTGACTAACATTAAACAATCGCCTAACTGAGGAAACTTAGTTTTTTTCCACCCAATGCTATTTGATCATTAACATTTAATCATGTGCTTGAACCGAACTATTGATAACTACATATAATTAGCCACATTTCTTCATATTGTCACATTCTTTTATGTCAATTAACCTAAATAGCGACATTTCTAAGCAAAAAAATTGGTTGAGGCCCCTCCCGTTTTAAGGATTAGTTAAAAAATAAATAATAAATAAATAATTTGGCCCAAGTTCAGTTTTAGTTATTAGCCGGACTAAACCAAAAACCGATAATCTAACCGAATAATCATAAAACAATTGGCTATAGAATAGATTAGCTGATAACTTCGGTTTTATTTTTGGTTGAGGCTGATAAACTAACCGAACCATGCACGCAGTGACGCAGACACCTGAACGGAGGAGAGGGAAGATTGGAATAAGTTTTGTAGGAAGAGGATTGGGTTTTTTCATGCCTGATGGGCCATACTTCATACGGGCCTAAGCCCAAAGTCCAAAACATTATGTCATCACATAAACAAAATTATTCAATAAAAAAATAAGCATTTTTTATGTTATATGATATTAACAATAAATATATAACTAAATTTCTTTAAAAAAAAAAGGAAAAATGGAAATAAATAATCCCAACTATTGACTATTGGCCAATAACAGTCCCAACTACGAAAATCACCAATATTGGTCCCAACTTTCGACATATTGGAAACCAACGGACCCAAACTAACGAAGGCTAACTCCGTTAGTGTGATGTTGACGTGGCATGCTTAGGTGGCAAGATGATCCTACGTGGCATCCTACGTGGCATGCCACGTGGCAAAACAATCATATGTGGCATCCTACGTGGCATGTCACGTGGCAAAATGATCCTACGTGGCATGCCACGTCAGCATCACACTAACGGAGTTAGCCTCCGTTAGTTTGGGTCCGTTGGTTTCCAATATGTCGAAAGTTGGGACTAATATTGGTGATTTTCGTAGTTGGGACTATTATTGGCCAATAGTGAATAGTTGGGATTATTTATTTCCATTATTCCAAAAAAAAAATGAAAGAAATTTCAAAAGCAAAATCAATTTAAAAATTTTAAGTTAACAAAAATGTCAAATTAGTTAAAAAAAGACATGTGTGACTCCTAAACATTCAATGCCACGTTAAATCCAACTAAAAGTAAATTACTTGCATTTCTATAACATTGATTAACCAGTCCTGACCATAATCTTAGGGTGTGTGTAGTGGTGGATAGTTATGTTGGGGTTATAGGATTAAAATATTAAAAAGTAATAGAAATGGGGTTATGTTGGGGTTATGGAAAAAGAGGTGTAGTGGGAAGGAGGGTTATGTTGGGGTTATAAATGATTGGTAATGATTGGTTAATTATTGTTTTTTATTTAAATAAGAATATTTAATACTTAATAATATTTCATTAAAAATAAAAAAAATTACAAATACTAAAACAAAAAAAAATACAAATACTAAAAAAAAAATTACAAACCATAAATAAAAGATAAAAATACTAGAAACCATATTTTTTTTCGATTTTTGCCTTTCGGCTCATAGCCATTTCCAGCGCTTTCCCCTCTAGGTGGTCAAAGTTTGACGTGTAAAACGCAAAGTCGCGTTCAAACTGTCGTTCCTTCATGATGTCAACGACCTCTCGGTTTTCTTGGATACGCTGAGCCCCGATATCGCGCAAGTCTTGGAGCCGCTGGTTCATTTCAGCAAATGCCGGGACTAACTTATCAACCCCCGACGAAGACTCCGTCCTTGCGGCTCGAGCAGCCCGTCGACCGGGGGGACGAGGTAGCTCCTCCGCCCCCTCCTCCCCTGCAAAAAAGGGATTTTCTTCTGGTGAGTTGAGGTCGACATAACGCGCGTCAGACGTAGGCGTTTCGGGATCAACCGAGTCAGAGGTCCTCGACTTTTTTGAAGGCCTCATATTTTTGGCCCTAGATGAAGAAGATCCAACAGTTGGGCGCACGGGGTGCCATTTGGTGCAGTCTTTCAGCACGCGCCAACATTTCACGTACGGGAAATTCCCGTACGTCTGATTGTATTCTTCCAAAGCCGCCACAAAGACATCCTCGTCACTTTGCCCACTTTTCCACCCGAACTTGGTGCGCTGATAAATGCCCTGAAAATTAGTGCATTTTTGGTTGATATCGGTCCACTTGCCCGATATCGAATCATTCTCCCGGTAGCCTTCTCCTTTACCCGAGAGATCAAAAAATATTTCCCGTACTCTTTTCCAAAAATCGCCTTTAGATTGATAGTTGGCTGAAAAAAACATACCAAAAAATATAACATTACCAAAAATTATATATCTTACCAAAAAAATTTAACATTACCAAAAAAATATATAATATCTTACCGACTTCAGGATCCTCCGACACGTCAACCCACGCTCGGGTTAACGAGTACAACTCGTGGTCGGTCCATGGTATAACCTTTTTCTTGGCACGACCGCCCGTCTCTTTTCTTGCGTGACTCCGTCGCGCGGGTGCCTTGCCTCGCCCGGGCTCTTCCTCTTCAACCGGGCCTTGTGTCTCCGGAACCGACTCTTGCCAAGCATTTGAAGAGCCGAACATTTGGGATGACCCGTACACTTGTGTTTGGCCAAACCCACCTCCTATGGGCATCCCAAAACTCCCTCCCATGTTAACATTATACATGTTCGGGTCCCAACCATACGGTTGGTTTAAGAGGTGCGTGAAACTTTGCGGGTTTGAACCCGAACCCGGAGCTATAGGTCGGGTGTTTTCGCCACTGGTTTGAGAACCAAACCCGAAACCTTGACCGAAAGGATTCATCTCTTCCCTCACAATAATATTTCAAAGTGTGTGTGTGTAGTGTTTGTGCAGATTGTGTTGTATGTGTGTGAGTCTTGTGTTGTATGTATATTTATATACAAAATTTTTTTTTTTTTTTTTTTTTTTTTAATAAATGCTTCGAACCACCCACACCCCAACCACCGGTCAACATTCAAACCTGCAATAACACTCCCCAAGGCATGCATAACGCTCGCTATGTGGGGAACAATCCAAGCCCAAAACGCCCTATAGCGCCTGGGGGGGCGGTGTTCCCCGGCGCTATAGGGGTTATAGCGCCTCACAACGCTTCCACTACATATACTCTTAAGGGTATGTGTAGTGGTGGATAGTTATGTTGGGGTTATAGGATTAAAATATTAAAAAGTAATAGAAAAGGTGTTATGTTGGGGTTATGGAAAAAGAGGGTGTAGTGGGAAGGAAGGTTATGTTGGGGTTATAAATGATTGGTAATGATTGGTTAATTATTGTTTTTTATTATTATTATTATTATTATTATTATTATTATTATTATTATTATTATTATTATTCATTAATAAAACAAAAAACAAAAAAAGATTTCAAAAAAATTATTATTATTATTCTCTCTCTCTCTCTTATCTTCTTCTTCTTCAACTATCTTCTTCTTCAACTACACTTCTTCTTCATCTCTTCTTCTTCATCTTCTTCTTCCTCTCCACACACACTTCAACAACAACAACAACAACAATAATAATAATAATAATAATAATAATAATAATAATAATAATAATAATAAAAATCAAGAAGCAGAGCATAGCGCTCGTTGTTTACATGACCGGATTGAACCAAAACGCCCTATAGCGCCGCCGGGGGCGGTGTTCCCCGGCGCTATGGGGCTTCAAAACGCCCTATAACGTGCCCACTACACATACTCTAATAACATATGACAAATACATAATGAAAGTTCACACACTACTCATCCGCAGGCATGATCAAACTGTAGCGCCGAAACATACTCGAGTTTCCAATCTCGACAAGCTTCTTAGCTTCGTCGGTTTTTGACTCCTTAACCAACCCATCGATCACAAGTTGCATCACATTCGGATCCACAAGACCCTTGTGTTCAAACGTCTGCTTAAAAAGCTTAACCGCCCAATCAAAATCAGACATTTTACACGCGAACCGGATCAGTGTTGCGAATGTTGCTTTATTAGGATCACAATCACTCTCCACCAGTTTAGCATACCATTTCTTAGCTCCTTCTATATCACCATTGTTACAAAAGCCATTGATTATGGCATTGTATCCAAACTCATCCGGCTTGATATTTTTCGACCCCAATTGGCCAAACAGTTCAATCGCTTCGGCTACTTTCTTCTCGGACACCAATCCAACCAACCTCGCGTTATAACTTCTAATATCCGGCGAAACATTAGTGTCCATCATCTTAGCCCAAACTTCCTCCCCATCGCGAAACCTACCATTCCCATAAAACCCAACAAGCAAAGTATTAAAACTAATCAAATCAGGCTCCAAGCCACTCTTTCCAATCTCATCAAACACCGACCGAGCCAATTCAAACGAACCCATCTCACAACAAGCCTTGATCGCAGTATTAAACGAAACCACATCCGGTTTCACCAACAACTTCTCAGGCAACTCTCTAAACAGCTCATCAACCTTATCAAACTTCTTGGCATTGACACACGCACCAAGAAGCGCGTTAAAAGACTTAACAGTCCGCAGACAGTTTCTGTCAGGCATTTCATCAAACACTTGGCGTGCATGATCAAACATGCCCGATTTTCCGTACAGTGATATCAACCTAACTGCAAACCCTTCTTTTGTAATGTCATTGTATTGCTTCTGATCCTCAAGAATCTCCTCGACCCATTTGTGTTTCTTGGCGGATACTAGACGACGGACTGTTTTATCATAAACATTTGCTTGTTTACGGAACAACTGCGATTCGGATAATTTTTTAAAATTCTCCACGACCCGTTTGAGACTCCGTTCGTTGTAGAGGTCGCCGGAGATGGACTTCGCCGGTGATTTGGAGACGGAGGTGGAGAAGGTGCGGAAGATGCGAGAGATGGTAGCCATGGTGTTTACAGGGGTATAGAAATGAAAGATGTAATAAGGAAGCAGCTTGTTAGGCTTCCACTTCACTACGGGTTTAAACGAGCTGAGCTGAGACGAGAGTCGAGACTAACTTTAGATATGCTCGTGCACGAGTTCGGGTTGGTTTGAACAAGCCCAATTTAACCTCGGTATTTAATTGATATCGAGTAGCTAATGAGCGGCTTGGTTCGTTTACACCCCTTGCAATTCATACTCAGAGCATTTTAAACTGGTATTGTTATTGTTATCTTCTGAAAAATTGTAAAGCGCTAACTTTTTTTCTCGTAATTTTGTATATTGTACTTGGTAGATGTAGCGAGAGTTTTAAAGAAAGCGAGAAAAGTTATTAGTGGTTATTCGGTTTTCACACTCTCTATTTATTGATTTTGTTCTCAACTAGTGAAATCACCCGCGTGTTGCAGCGAATATTCGATTGGTATCGATTTGATAAATTGTAGTACCAGTACGGTACCGACATTCGGTATAGCAACCGAAATGTAAAACCTAATAGTAATAACAAGCCAAAAAGAATATCGACGCGTATTTTACATTAATTAAAAACCTTAAACAATACATTAAGAGTAAATTACCAAAACCGTCCCTTAGGTTTGGGCCAATATGCCTATCCAGTCCAATCTTTTAAAAATTGCTTGAACACTCCATGACCTTTAAGAAAATAGGGCAAATCTGTCCAACCACTTAACCCAGTTAACTTTTCTCAGTTAAGTCAGGGGCATTTTCGTCCAATCGTCTAAAATTTTAATTCTTCCCCATTTCTTCTTCCCTGATGACTCCCTCATCTCTGTATATCTTTCAATCTTTTTATTTCTATCTAGAGAACACCACCATCACTTCCACCAACCCCCGTCATACCACCTGCCACCACCGCTACCAGCACCAGCCCCACCATCAACTTCCCTGATTGAATCCATTTTCTCCCCCAATTCACTATAAACCCCAAATACGATTGAATCCATTTTATAACCCTAATTGAATCCATTTTCTCACCCAATTGAAGACCCAGTATTATAAACCCTCCACAGCAGGTCGTCTTCTACAGGTCGTCTAATTCTTCTTCTTCTGATTTACTGTGTAGGTATGTATGTCATCACTGATTTAGGGTTTGATTTACTGTTTATCTTGGTCAACCTTTTAAATGTAAAGATGACATGGTGATGAAAATACTGATTTATAGCTGCATTGTTCATTATTGACTGCATTGTATTCCATAATGTTGTAGGTGCAAACATCCATTTGTTATGATGAGAGACAAACCTTCCAGTTACAGTTCTGATGTTGATGACTCTGATAGTTTGACTGATGATGATCAAACTGGAGATCCACCTTTTTATCTTGGTCAAGCCTTTAGATATAAAGATGATTTCAAGATACGTGTTAAAAACCATGTCGTGTTTGACAGGAGAGCAAGAGAACTTGCAACAGGAAGATGAAGAAAGACAGTGGCCCTTCTAGTTAGTAGGTTATGTTAATTGTTTGTTGTAGTTTGTGTGCCGGGTTTAAATGTTGACTTTGTTAGAATCTTTTGTATTCGGATATGTTGACTTTGTTAGAATCTTTTGTATTCGGATATGTTGACTTTTAAATGTAATGGATATGCTGTGTGTCAATTGCTGACCCAGACCCATTTGGAAGTCAACTGCAGTTTTGTATGCTGTGTTAACTGCTTTATGGTGTGTGTGTGTGTGTGTGTATGTGTTTGCAGTTTTGTATGTTGTGTGTTAACTACAGGTCCAGCCCATATTTGCACACATATATGCAGGTCAACTGCTGCATATTTGCAGCCTATATACACACATAACTGCAGGTCAACTGTTGCATATTTGCAACCCATATATGCAGCCCATTGGGAAGTGAACTACTGCATATGTGTAGAAAAAAATTCAGGCTCTGTTTGTCCCATTTGGAAGCACACTTTTGCATATTCTGTCATGGGTCATGGGTCATTAGAAACTTCAAATGGTCCATGGGTCATCAGGAATGACACATATATATGCACTAAAGTAAATGGGTCAACTACACATATATGCACACCTATATGCAATTACATATGATCTAGTAAATGGGTCAACTACTGATATGCACTAATATAGTCAAACCTCATTTTACACATATCTATAACCAAACCACATTTTACATACAAAAAGCATGAAGTTCAAGCCATTAGTTTACATACCACATCAACTTACCATTGTTTATCATACCAAAAGACTTAACAGCTATGATCTTAACCTACTAACACACCTACCTACTTCCAATGACAATCATCATCTGAACAGTAGGGTGAATATAATGGATCATACTCCGCTTCATATGGATCATGTTACCACTAAACATAATCTGTGTCTGTGTTGCGATAATCAAATGCCTGCTTCAACACATCTGGATCAATATCTGGAATTGGGTCATCATGCTCAACCTCCTTCTTAATCTGCTCAAAAGGATCATTCTCAACCTGCTCAAAAGGATCATCCTCAACCTGCTGCCAAACATGCTCATGCCAAAGCTGATGAAAGACAAGTCTGTTTTTTAATGCATCATAGTCAGGATCAATATGCTCAACATATATATAAACTGATTTCTCAGTTTCAACAATCTTGTTCAACACGCGCACATTACTGTCATTTAACAGTGGTCTTAAACCCAGTCCCAAGTCTTAACTGGGCAGCCTATAGAAAAACCTAAAGTCGTCATCCTGATAGTAACCAAGTTCCACCAGCATGTCACACAAGGTGATTATAGAGAAATAATCAGAGTTCACCTCATCAATGTAGTTGACATTCCCATTAACGTACATCACATTTACTTCTGTTGGATCAGTAAACTCCCTACCATGATGAATTTTAATTGAAAACCTCTCGGTAGAGTGACCTGCATTGTTGATTGTTAACCAAAATTTCAGCTTGCATATTATGATCAATAACAATCATTATAACAAAGCCAGTAGCATAGCATCAAACGAACAGTAGCAAGCTTTATCCCATTATACATAATTCTATTATACCATAAGAACAGTAGCAAGGTTTGCAACACATGAAAAGATATTTCAGATTACACTAACTTTGGATTACCAAATCAAACAAATTACTAAAACCCACGAAAACATAAGAACAGTAGCAAGCTTTATAACAAATTTCAGATTATACTAACTTTGGGTTACCAAATCAAACAAATTACTAAAACCCAAATCAAACAAATTACCAAATGAGTAAGATGTGCATCGGTTGACTTACCGTACTGTTCTCCAAGATTGACTTCGTCTTCCCCAGTTCGCACAAACCATTGTGTCATCTTCCTCTTCTTACGTTGCTGAATTTCCATTTGTGTGTGTGTGTGTGTTTGGAGGGAAATCAGAGAAGTGTGGAGGTGGAGGGAAAAAATGGAGGGAAACAGCTTATAAAGGAGAAGGGAGAGTGTAGGAAGGCTGGTTATAAAATTTTAGACGAATGGACAAAAATGCCCCTGACTTAACTGAGAAGAGTTAACTGGGTTAAGTGGTTGGTTTCTCTCTCTGGAACAACCACAACTACAATAAAAAAACTTTGACCAGCGACCCAAGATGTGACTCGAACAACAATAAAAAACAAACACATCTAATCCCAGCAAAAACCACCATCCCGACCCTGACTTTTACCCGAGACCCAAAACCGAACCCAAGACAAAATCCACCAAGAACCCACAGGATTTGGAATGAAATTGTCTTACAAGCCACGATTCATCCATTATCGACTCAATTTACTGATAATCGAAGCTTTGGATAAGGGAAGATGAAAAAAGGGTTTTAGTTTAGTGATAATCGAAGCTTTAGTTTACTGATAATCCAAGTATGGGTTTTTATCGGAGCTTCAAAGAGAATGGTTGTGGTGGTCGGAGCAGGTGGTGTGGCGGTGGTGATCGACGTGATTGTTGTGTGCAGAACTTAGAGAGGGGGGATGTCAGAGGGGTTGTTTCTTTATTTAAAGCTTAAAAAATAATAATAAATCTAAATTAATTAAAGTATACAAAATGTCTAACATGCCCTTGGTTTCCTAGGTAAAATGTCCAAAATACCCCCAAACCTAACGACAATATTTAACTGGGTTAGTGTCAGGGACGATTTTGGCATAAAAAAGTGAAACTAAAGGATCCAGATGTAAGAAGTTTCAATTTTGGACTGATGTGGCAAAACTGACCAAATCTCAGGGACGATTTTGGCTATTAACTCAAATTAAAATGTAATGTTGATGGATATTTTCCCACCCACACTTTAACTTTGAAACTTTGTCATATGTAGTTTGTAATGTTACTTTGGTTTTATGCCTTTAGCTTTTAATAATTGCAATTTTAAACCTAGACTACTACTTCATAACCTCTTCGTTCGTTGTTTACTTTAAAAAAAAACTAATTTATTGACGTTTTTAAAGATTTTACGTCGGAATTTTTATATATTTATCAGTATAAATATGAGTTGGTCTACGTTTCGACTTAAACTTTTTTTCCTTTTAGAAACTTTCGAGTTTACCCCTTTTCGTACATTTACTTGGAAAAACTATTTTTTATGTGCGAATTTTTATATGTGTGTTGGTATAAATACGAGTTGGTCTACGTTTCGACGTAAACTTTTTTCTCCTTAGGAAAATGAGTAATGTCAAATAGAATACGTTTTCATGCTTATATTGTGTGCGCTACCAGTTGGTCCACGTTTTTTTTGTAAATTTTATTCCCAACCGAGTTAAAAACATTGTGTTTTACACTTTTTAGTAATTGTCTTTTACGCATTGTGTTTTACAAATTATATGTAGCGCATTGTGTCTTATGCATTTTGTTTTACACTTTGTGTGTTATTGCAAGATTCAACCCGCCGCGTGCCAGCACAACGCGTGGCAGAAAAATAGTAGTTATAACTGAAAATACAAACCATTTATTTATAATACTTGTATCCTTGTTAATGTCCATTCTCATGCTTTCACAATCATTAATAAATGTTTGATTTTATATATTAAGAATTAAGAATTAAGAATACGTAATGATAGAAAATAATTTGGGAATGTCTCTAGTGTCAAATAACGTTCTTTCGCAAATGACAGTTGATAATTTATGAAATTAGCATATTAAAGAATAGTCAAGACTAATATATATATATACAATAAATAAAAAACTATTGATATACATTTTTATAATATCTATAGATACACATACAAAAAATCTTTCTAGAACATAACCAAATACTAATTTATTTATTTTACTGTGTTGACAAATTGTATTTAAGTGCTTAAATTTATTATAGTTTTATGTTGACAAATTTTGTATATAACTACTAGGTGCGAGTAATTACAAGATTAGGTTTATTAGTTTTATGCCTAATAAATCCATGCAAATTGAAACTACTCTTTTTTAAATGTAATAAAAAAAACTTGCCTGTGTATTTATTTAAATATTTGTTAGAAAAGCTTCCTGATATTATGGCAAGAATATATATATACACATACACACATAGGGTAGGGCTCTGTACAAATGATATTTTTCATACAAAGTGTGAGAAGTCTATATAGGTATTATGTTTTAAATTTTAGGCATGATGTTTTATATTATTTTAGCATAGTATTATATAGAAAAACACAAAACATAACAATTTAAAACACTATTTAATGTATTCTCAACATTCAATTTAAAACATCATACAAAGAAAGTAATCAGTGTGTTTTAAATTTCACATCTAGAATACATTTGCTTATGTTTTAAATTGTTACGTTTGGTGTTTTCTATATGATACAATGCAAATGGAATCGAAATCATCATAGCCCAAATTTAAAACACAATGACTACATAGATTTCTTGCAGTTTGTACGAAAAATGTCCTTTGTACAGAAACCTATACCTATATATAGGTATATATTATAAGCGGGAAACCCCATTAGAGAGCACATATTAGAGTGTCACGTATCGCTCAAATGTTTTTTTTTTCTATTATAAAGTATAGAGATGGATATAGATATAGATGTTTAGTGTAGTTATAATGATTATTTTTGCTTAGGCTAGTGGGTGTGGAGACTAAACCAAGGTTTTGTCTCAATGGCACTAGAATGCAACATAGGATTAGTTTAGTCTCAAACATTTTGAGATTTGAGTGGGGTGTGGAGACTAAACCACTCAATGTCTCTAGCATTAATTATTTAACTGCCACCATTTAGTCAAAGCTCAATTTCAAAAAAAAAGATAAAGAAAAAGAAAAACTCCCATTGGAGCGTCTGTTTGGTCTCAAGGGGGGGGGGGGGGGGGGTCACGGGCAAGGGTGAGACAAAACTAGGGGGTGGTGTTCTTGTCTGAAACAAGCCAATAAGTGAAGGGACGGGGTGGGTTTTGTCTGCACACCGGGTAGCCTTACATACATGTATCTAGTGGTTGATATATACACGGTAGTTTGAACCTGTCCAAGGCAGTGACTTTGGCATAGGACCGTTTGGAGGTTTGCACCATTGACTCGTGTTAGGTTAGGATAATGATATATATTACATCATAGCTTTCTTAAGAGTCAAAAAAACAACAAATATATTTAATTCATATTATTCTGTCTTATATATTGAAAATAAGGTCAGTAGGTGCTGACATCATTACAAATTATATTATACAGTAGATATAAACAGGCTATTCATGTGTTGATTTTTAATGTAAAACTAGGATTTTACTGCGCATATTGTTGCATACTAAATCAAACCGTTTTTGATTTGATAATATGTACGTTTGTGCTTTGATTACAACGAAACTTGGCATAGTAACCGGAAGAGAATGCCTAAATACGGTACCATCAAAAAACTTATAAGTGGTAGTACAAAAAAGCGATATGAAAATTTACGTCATACTAAATCAACGGAAACATACACACGTAAAAACGTAAAAACAAACGTACTCAAATTGCTTTTAACTCTTATAAAGCATTCACGTTGGTTTAGCATTCTCATCCTTACAGATTTTAGCTTGCAATCATCTTTTATCTCTAAATCTTGTTCCTTCTTTGATACCTTCTATATGATCACAAGTAAATATATTTATTATAACACAGGAAAATAAACAATTATTAAAACTTATGAGGGAGAAAAATAAGTGTTTTAGTGTTATAAAACTAGTTACAAAATTGTCAAGTTTTCTTATTCGAATCATGATATTAACAAGTCATGATACTTGCAATTCAGATGGTCTCTATGCCTTTAAAATCTTGTACGTGACCAATGTTATATATAAATACAATGAAGACCAAGACAAATAAATAAAAAGTTGGTCCAACCCAAACTCTCAACTCCATGATCCATGCCTTCTTCAAACCTAAACCAAACTACGCCTTGTCTATATCTTTTCTTGCCTAACCTGAATTTATTGTGCTATTTTCCAACTTAAAACTCGGCTTAACTATTTACCCGAAAAGCTTAAATATTTTTGTTGGCTCGGTCTCATGATTAATTTGTGACTGAATGACAAACAACTGATATAGTTAGCGGCTAATTTTGATCGAGTTCAAAATCAGTCATTCTAACCATGCATCATTGGTGATATAAGGATGATGTCATGTTATACGAATGTACATGTGTTATATGTGGCATGGACGGTGCAAACTTGAAATGAATGTGTTTAAAGACGACAGAGGATTAGTCCTTTTCAAAAGGCACTTGCATTGCTATTTTCGTTATAACCAAATCAAAGGACCACATGTTAGAAGATGAAAACATGCATAGGTGATTTGTGAAAATAAATGGTTCTAGATATCAGAAGAAATTAAATGTTTTTGAGGGCTAGATTCGCGGATGGATGTATATAGTTATGTACGATTGTGTAAATAATATTATGTTATAATTTTGTTTTATATAATCATCAAATGTGGGCCATGACGATGACTCAAAGAGTCTTTAATCAACAAAAGTCAATTATCTATGGCAACCCTACCAAAGGAAAACTTTAATTTTTTAGTGAGTATTTTCTAAGTCCACGAGACCAATTATGAATGATATTGTATTCCATAGAATGTATATTATTGTAATTAAAGAGGTCTTGTTGTAGTAGTGGAACCATTTCACAACTTCACACCAACTACAAGTCAACTCTATGAATAGCATTTGGGTTAGTTAGTTTGATTAAGAGGGTGTTTGGGATTGCGTTTTGAATCTGATTGTTAGATTATTGCGTTTTGAAGACGCAAATAATCAGTTTTTAGTGTTTGGGATTCCGTTTTGAAAACGTAGATAATCAGTTTTTTAGGCTACCAAAACGCAATAATCTATAAGCAGCTCCAACCCTGCTTTTACAAAACGCATAATCTGTTTTGAATAATCAATCCCAAACACCTCCTAAATTAGTCTTATAAGAAATTCTAATTATATATTTAAATTATATGTGGAGCATTCAATTTGTTACTAATACACGTCAACATATCAATACAACAAACTAAGTTAAACTCGATCATATAGAGATAATATACATAACTACTTTACAATAGCCCTTAAGATGGTGACGACACAAATACTCACAATGGGAGATCAGACGAGATTTATTATTACATGATACTCGTGTTGCTATCTTAAATGAAGATTTTATTATTTAAGGTACAATAATTTTGGTTTGCTTTATAATTCCAACCGATATCTAAGTTCTATATAGCTTGGAATTATATAGCACATCGTCTTTGATTGTTGATCCAAAGTGTAGTATATAGCTTGCTAGTACTTCTAGGTATAGTATAGGCACCTTCAATTTTTCTTTGTCGTGGGCCTTTTGCTAGAGTCGGGTTCACCCCTATCTAGGCTTCTATTTTTCTTTTCTATTAACATTTATGTGCTCCATATTGTATTAATTAGGTGAGTATGTTTTATAACGAGTGACTGAACCACTGTGTTGTTTCAACACTCTTCTATAACCCGCGCGCGTATAACACTATACTTGACGTATAGGGGTGACCAACCATAATGACCAGTCAATTACACACCTATACGCCATGTATAACACCATACGTGATACATGGCATATAGATTCAGAAGGGTGTGCGGATATATTCATGAGCGGGCCTAGGTATAATTTAGGGGGGGGGGGGGGGGGGGCTTAAAAAAAAACAGTGTAATTTTTAGGCAAAAATCCCGGTCGCACCCCTTGAAAATAATTCATGTGTCCGCCACTGGATATATTGGCGGGGAGCCAAGGTGTTAGTTATTTTAGTGCAATTTGGATTGACTTGGTGACAAAAGTGAATTGTAATACACATCAAGCAAGTTCACAAGTGCAGAAGTGCATGCTTGTTTGAGGTATTGCAAGTCTAAGCATTCGAAACCTTAAGTGACTGGGGTTCCAAGTAGGGCTGTTCAAAAGGCTCGGCGCTCGCCGATCGCTCGCCGCTCGTTCGGAAGTTGCTCGAAAAATGCTCGCTCGATCTTCCGCTCGGTTGTATATGAGCCGATCGGCTCGGTTCGGTTTGTAAATGAGCCAAGCACGAGCAAAGGTACGCTCGGCTCGGTTCGGCTCGAATAATTTTTTATTTATTTCATAATAGATATACACACAATTTACAGATAAATTTATGGCTTTATATATAACATTCTATTGGATTTGGCTTAGTATATGCAAACATAATATAATAGTCCACTTAACTCAATAAAAAAATTTAACATTAGATTTAATTGTAAAACAATAAGTCATGAGGTGACAGTCTTGACTTCTTTATGCTGTTAGTCGTCTATTGCTAATTATCGATTGATATCACACCTACGTCATAATGCAACAAAGGTTCTCTGATGTATGCTCATCACCTCACCAGCCTCAATCTAAACCTCATCCTTAGGCACTAGGATCTCAATATTAGTGTTATCATCGGACATTTCGACCTTAGTTGTCACCCGACAATGAAAACATCGAAGAAAACATCGCAATTTTATGATCGTCCATATTACTCTCCGCTCGATTCTCGTTCGGCGCTCGCTCGAAAAATTTGCGCTCGAAGAATGCTCGTTCGATTTTCGGCTCAATTGTAAATGAGCCGCTCCGCTCGGTTCGGTTTGTAAACGAGCCAAGCATGAGCAAAGCTCCGTTCGGATCGGCTCGGCTCGTGAACAGCCCTAGTTCCAAGTGGCTAGGTTCGAGCTGAAATTTGTGTTAGAAATTTATTTTTTCTGAAATTTGTTATTAACTTCGAGATGGAAAATTAGGTTTTTTTAGAGACAATTTATGTATTTAAAAGATTATTGCCTAAACGCAGTTACCAAGGGGTTATCCTTTATATTCAGAATCAAAAGTTTTGGTCACATAATTTGGTTCACAAATTCACAATCAAAATCATACTGAGTTATTATTTCTCAATTTTGAGTTGTACCTGACTGGATTCTCGGGAGAACCACCGAAATAATTCGATATGAAAATGATTACATGTCTCTCAGCTCATCTTTTGAATATCTAATTTCCCCAAAAAGATCGAATAACTTTCTATGAAGATGATGAACAAGCAATCACTGAAAGACATGACAAGCAAATTTCACAAACTTGAAATATTTGAAGGCCAGAATTTCCGTTATGTACGCATGGAGCATTCCCATATCGGAGATACTGGAAGATGATAATCTAGAACAGATCATGAAGCGAACAAAGTGAGAGAGCAACAATTACATATATCATGGTGACATCTTAAACGACATGTGTGATTCGTTGTTTGTTTGATGTCTATCAAAATGTAGAAACCGCAAAAAGTGTTATGGGATACTGTAGAAGCCAAGTATGTGGTACTAGAAGAGTAAAAAGTTTCTTGTGGGTAATTTCAACAATTATAAGATGGTTAATTCTAGGCCTGTCATGATTTTGGGACAGCATGCTCAACATGACATGTAGATGGATGAATCCATCCCGTTTCAAGTATCATTGACAAGTTGCCTCCTTTCTAGAAAGATTTTGAACAACTTTTGAAATATCACAAAGGAGAATTAAGTTTGGTTGAGCTTGGAAATCACTTCAGAATTGAAGAGTCTCTGAAGGTGATTACACACAACTTAGATCATCCGTTGATATCTAATTTCTCAAACAGTTGTGAATAACCAAAGCCTTTATAAAATCCCATCCTCATTCAAAAAGACACGTATGTTTTTTGAATGTTTAAACCCGGATACTTATATCATACTTCTAATAGTTTACGTTTCGATTTCATAAATATGATCTCTTCTAAGACAAAGATGTGGGAGAAAAATAGTAATGGACACATAAGTTATAGCTACTTTATTGTTAAGCCCAACTAAAAAATTTTATATTCACTCAAACATCATCATCATCATACTCGGTTAATCCCACATATAGCAAAGCTAAGGTAGGGTATGAGGAGGGTAAGATGTAGACAGTCTTACATCTACCCCTAATAATAGAGAGACTGCTTCCATTGAGACCCTCGGCTCGATGTGGTTTGGTATCAAGCCTTGGACATAAGGCACAAAAACACTTAGCAATCATGACAAACCCAATCGGTGCATGTATCCCTTTGTCTTTTGGCTATCAACGCCACCACATGATGCATAATTAACCGTCCGTCGTTTTTAACGTTATTTTCACGAAATTAGTAAAATAACGTTAAAACTATTGTAACTTTACTTTTACCCCCCGAAGGCCACACATATATACATTATATGCACACACCGTAAGTGGGGTGACTTATACTCACTCAAACAAATTTGATTAATTGTTTTTTTATACGAAAATTTACATATGGTTTAATGGAGGGTGATTTATTTACCCCTATATGTTTCACTGCAATATAATTGCGGGTAAAATATAGTGGGGAAATATGAAATATACCTAAATATAATTATTCTTCATCCAAATATGACATCCTTTCTTCATATTTGAGTATTATATTGCAGTGAAACATGTGTAAATATGAAATATGGTAAAGTAACGACAGGGGCGGAAAGAAAATGCGTCTTTTCATCATTTAAGCTATCCACATGTTTTAAGTTTTAACAAATATTTTATAAAGCACAAATCATATTAAATTAAAACAATGATTACAAATGTTGCAAACTAACCAATTATAAATCGCATAAAGTAAGTTTGAAACGGGAATTCAACTACCACAACCACTTAAGAATTCTATACAATTATTCTCTCCAGAAATTCGTTTAAACATAGAAAAAAATAATGCCTAAAACTGTTTTTTGGTATATAGAACTAGAGATGGTTAAATTTTTACTTACTTAAAATTTAAAAATACGAAGGTTCAAAAGAAAGATTAATCTTAACCCTTTTAACATGAATTCGAAATCATTAACATTATTCGAATACCCAAAACCGTATTCGATAAATATATCCTATCCTAAAGTTGATGCTTTTTACCTACTTAGTACGTCTATGGGCAAACAAATGACCTAAACAAGAAATAAATTATATTCTAATGACTCTGGGTATATAAGGTAAAACAAAATTAAAAATAATTAAATAAGTTTTTTTTTTTTCTGCTCGTGGTAGTCAATCTGTTTTTTTAATCATAATGTTTTATTTATTTATTTATTTATTATTTTTTTTAATCTTCAAAGTTATATTTTATTAAAACATTATCGGGAAAAATTACATTAAGATAGCGGGCAGGCGGGCAACAAACTGCGTCGTCACCCCTTTCTGGACGGCAAACCCTATCCTACTAAAAACGAACCCCTGCCCCCCGGAGTCGAGACACTGCTATGAATAACCTGTTGGACTCTGGACAGGAAACGGATGGCTTCCGGTGCCAAGGAGCCGAAGGTATCAAAAGCCAGGGGTACGAAAACGTGCTGGTTCTCCTCACAAGCTTAAGCATGCTTCTCAACTTTCTTCGTCTCTGCTTTCCGCACCGCTTGCCCTTCTACAAAACCATTATCCCTTAAACCAACCACGGGAGATACACCTGTTAGGTCGACACAAGCGTGTTTCCCCCCGGCCCACCCAAAGACAAGCAGGTCTGCTGGACGTAGGGTGGATCTCCCTTCTGCGGGGTCTGAGAGGAAATTCACCGGAGCCTCCTTCTTGGCTGAGATCCCAGCCCTTCTTAAAATGTCCCAAAGAACGTCCCGGACCCAGTCATGCCTATATTTGAAACCAGGCAGCTCCTTACAGTGGACCGCGTGTTCCCCGTATTTATCCAAGCATGCCTTACGGCAAATCGGACATACTTCATCTTCATGGTACATGGGGATCACCAAACGATATTTAAGAATTGCTCTATATTCAACCCTAGACATGGTTTGGCCCAAACCCTCGATTGGGATAACATTCAGAAATCTTGGGCATGGGGGCTTTGCAAGCATTCAATCACTCTATTTAAATTGGTCAAAAAAAGTATTTTGTATAATAAAAAGGTCTAAAATGTGTTGCAACTCTTTTATATATTGAGGACTACTTTTCAGATATATAGCAAATTCAATATAGAATTACGAAACTATATTACAATAGAGATAAACAGGCTATAACCAATTCAATGGTAAATAACTAACTATTCATAGTTTACAAGTTAATTTTTGAAATACCTTTTCTTTCTTTTCCAATTTGCATTAGATGTACTAAACTAGTTTCAAAAGTGGATAAGGGTTTAGTAATTTGAAATATAACACTTAAATTTTGTGTTCATAATATATTAAAAATAACGAAAATAAAGGTAGTTTCACAAACAATAGGTTTAAATACTCGAAATGCTTATTCTATAAAAAATGTATTTCTCATGCAACACATTTCCATTTAGGAATTAATTAGAAAAGGGTGGTGTGAAACAATATAACATGGGCGGCCATTCGTGAAGTTCAATGAGTATTGTATTGACAACTAGAAAGGATGTATAAAATAGCAATATTTTTGGACCCTCAATGGCTCCCCCACCCATCATTTTTCCTTATCTTTCTTTATACAAAAGTCCGTCTTATATGTGTAGTAGGTGGTCGAGAATGACGAGGGTGGCTGCAATATGACAGTAAAATGTGGCTGTTGATGTTTGTGTCGATTGTATTTGGCGCGGTCATAGTTGAACATATATCTACCATTGGTTTGGACATTGTCACGAGGAAGGTCACGCGCTAGTGATGATAATGTGTGGTTGTGCATTGATGTTTGACGGTTGTTTAATGGAATACTAATAACTATAATAAAGTAATGCATAACACATTATTCGTATCAAAATGGTATTGGTAACCTTTGGAATACCAAATGTTTGGTACTTGTATATAGTAGGACAAACAATTTGGTTATATATGGCTGGTGACATCTGCATTAGGGGTATGTTAGTAAATTATAATACTAGAACAAACCATTGGGTTACCACATTTGCATTGTGTGGGGGCCAATTTGGAATTTCACACATTGAAGACCCATGAACATTCCCCATGCCATAAGAAGACAACAATAAACACACAAAGAGAGGATGCAATCAATACAAAAGAGAAAGGAACCCTTAAGTGTCTTTTACTCTTTAAAGAGGTCAACTCTTCATCAACCTTTTCTATATTTACTTCCCTTCCCTTCCCCTCATTGCATACAAGGTTGACCACGCAACGCGGTAATTTGACTTTTCCAATGGCCGTGACTAGTCTCATCTGCCCTTCCAATTAGTATCCGACAAATCATTAATGACATACCTCACACGTGTATAATGTTAGAATACCAGTTCTTCTCGATGATAACAACTATTAGTTGGCGGTCCGTCTCAAATTTAGCCTTTGAAAATCTCTCATATTCATCGCGGATTTGACGGTGGCAAAACCATCCCTAATGTCCATTGCAAACTTTTCATCTACTTACTTTTTTGTTCATTACATGTGTTACGATTTTCTTCTTATTTTGTGGCAATAACACGAAAGCATTATAATGGACCTTAAATTTTACAAATCGATTCTCGCAGTTCTCAGTACTTCTTAATTTGTTAGCACCTCAAAATTTAAATAAAACAATATTTTCGAATTACTATATGTTTTTGCATGCATTGGAACACACAAAATTAACCATGAAAGGTGAACTGAACATGCAAAACCTGATTAAATGTGATATTAAAAAGAAATAAATTTGGTTTGATTAATTGGATTTAGAATAAATAAACCAGAAGAGTGAATTGAGAATGCAAAACCATTGACTCACAATACCGACACAAACATTTCCATGAATTGCTTCATGCTTTTAACCTCTTTTGGTAAATTAAAATAATCACGGTATATACTCTAAACGAGTTTGTTATGAGTTTGTCCTTTGACAAAATCATGATATACCCTAATAATGTTTTTTACGAGTTTGTTTTTTGTGAAATTATTGAGACGATGGCACAATAAAAGTAAAAAAAGTTGGTAAATTGGTAAATAAGATCACAATATCCTACAAATTAACGTATTCTATGATAAACAATGAGTGGTTTTTCGACAACCACTGAATCTTGCTTGATATAAGAACATGATCTATCTTCTTAATTTAGTGAATTGAATGTGTAACGTTATATATTGACGCATGAACAATGAAAATAAAAGTGAAGTGATTCGATATATACATTTGCGAACAAAAATCGTAACTTAACAGCATTCTCATGCTTGTAGTATGGAATGATGCAATCTAAACACTCATGCATAATGGTTGTGTGATCATTGTTATAAGAGAACCCCGCCTAGTTTAACGTACGATTTCAGGCAACTCAAACACGTGACAAATGAATTCTCTTCAAAAATAAATTTAAGAGAAAACAAGACGCATCATGAATTCTTGTAAATTAAGGGGCTATTTGGTTGATTAAGTGCTGAATCATTAAAATGGTCTGAATGGTTAACAGGCTCTGAATGGTTAAGAGCTGAATCATTCAGCATCCCTTATTAGCTTAATGGTTCAACACTTAATCATTCCATTCAGATGCTGAAACAAACAGTCTGAGTGCTGAATGATTCAGACCTGAATGGTTAAGAGGCTGATTAAATGGCTACCAAACAACCCCTAAGTCATAAATTTAGTGAAAATTTATCAGCTAGGGTTTAGGGCTTTAAATGAGCAGGGCCGAGACAAGCCAGGGTGGGTTCAAGCTCAAGCATGATATAAAACGAGGTACTCGGCTTAGCTTGAACACAAGATTGGAGCTAAACAGGGGCGATTCTTTTAAGGGGCGGCTGACCCCCCCCCCCCCCCGAATTTTCACTCAGAGGTTCCGATTATATAGTATTCGTATAGAAATTTTTTGTATATAAGGTTTCGACCCCCCGAAACTAGTGACTTCCGACCCCCAGAAGTTTCGGGTCAAGATTCGCCACTGGAGCTAAATGAGCCAATGAGCCGAACCGAGCTAAGCTCGAGCTCGGCTTTGTTAGAAAATGATTCGGCTCGGGTCAGGTAGTTTCAAATTGAGTTTATAAACTACTTTTTTTAAAAGCATTTTTTAAGCAAGCTATAAGCCGCAAACTTTTTGAACAACCATAGTAGTGTTTGGATCAAATACAAATAACCTTACCGTGCTAAACGTGAAAAGCAAGGTAAATAAGGAAAACTCGCAGTGGCATAACCGTAAATAATTAAATGTTTAAATCAGAGGTTGCGATTGAAGGAGACGATTAGACGTGAACCAATTTTTGATTCTGAAAGTGACGTTTAGAGGTTGCGATTTTGATCTTGATCAAGGGTATGTATCGATGCTAAACGTGAGCGGGGTTGAAGAAGAGAAAAGGATAATTACTCTACTAGATTAATTACGTAATTACTCTAAACTAATTATATTTACCACCATGCCACCATGCATTTTTTGTTCATTCACTTCTTACATTCACTATTATATGCCTATTTCTACAATAACTTACCTCTTATATATCAACTAAACCTTTGAGAATGAAAAAAAAAATGTACACTATCAAAATCACTATATCTAATCTAATTAATAGCAACCACAACGGTGGACTGTTCCAAAATTTCGGATATGCCATGTCAGAATGTTACATTAATCCAAACCACAACTATTCCAAGCACACATTTTCTCCAACATTAATGCATTTCAAACCTTGACTTCACACTCCACTTTTATATAAAAGTATATATTTTAAGAAAAGAATGTATGTGTGTGTGGTCCCCACCCGTTTTAAAATGGACTAGTCCGTTGGAGCAGACCAACCCAGTTTGAAACACCTCCTCCGACACATACTTTTTTTTGGAATTGAAGTTTGGAACAATGGACCGCCTCTAACGCACTCCGTTGAAGGTGCTCTAAGTAATTTAATATTTAAGAATGAAAAAAAATATATTATGAAAATAATGTATAAAAAAGTAAAAAAATTACAATATTCTTTAAGTAATATCATTCATAATCCTTGTTCTAATAAAGCACTTCAATATGTCACATTGTAACATTTTCCTTTATTTTTTAATAATATATATTAAATAAATAATTTTTAATATTATTATATTATTAATATATAATCTTTTATTTTTATCCTTACTAAATAAAAAATTTCTCTTTTAATTTGCTAACAATGTTATTAAACTAATGATATTCAGTATTGTTAAATTATTAATTATTAATATATAATATTCATCTTTATCTTAATCTTAATCTTAGATTTTAATTTTGACTGTATAATAAATGAAAATATTTTAGAACTCGTATCATTTCCTGGTGCGTCCCCATATTTACTATTTTATTTTCTTTCTCTTATTAAATAAAAATACTAAATGTAGGACCGTTTCGGTTGATCAGGATATCACGGGTTTGACACGAAACGAGTGCGGAATCCTCGGTTCGCTGTTTAAGCAACAAGAAACATCAAACACACACAAAGACGAGTTGTTCGGATCTGGTTTTCAATGATAAAGATTATATTAAACAGAGCTCGAGTGTTACAAATACAATCCGATCATTTAAACACCAAGGTTTCTCTCTAGAATGAACAAATGAACAACTCTATGATTAGGGCAAAGATTGAACCTATTTATAGTCCCAGCTAGTCGGCCCAGGCCCACAGGACGACTAGCTCTTCTTCACACGAGTAGCCAGGGTAGTTGCCTGAAAAACCACACGACTAGCAAGGCTGTGTAGAACCTTCCTACACGTGTGTATATATACGAAACTGCCCTTAACCATATTTATGAGTTGTAAACCACTCAATTAACGTAGCCAACGACCTATAAGGACATATCACTAGCTGGGGACATACAAATAATGCACTTACAGTCTCCCCCTTACAGTCTTCCCCTTGGGCCTAGCTAGTGATTTACAGACTTAACCTCTCACCTGGCTGGGGACACACGCGAAGTGTATTAGCAGACTCCCCATTGGACCTAGCAGGTGGTATATGGTCTTCGAGTCTTCAACTCTTCATGTCCAGCATTCTTCAACTTAGGGTAACACCGCAGTGTATGAACCTTTGAAGACTTGAATATATTTTCCGATTTGAACTTTAGTCGTGGCTTCATAAGATCTTGTCTTGGTCTTCGATTAGCTTCGATAACTTGGGAGGAAACAAGAAATCTCCACTATTATGATTGACGAATCTGTGACTTAGACGAAGATCAACATCATCTTCACTTTCCTTTCTTGATTATCATCTTCTTTAGTTCGATTGCTGGATTTCTACCACGATCTGGTTTCTCTGAAGATGAAATATTGGGTTCTTGCTGTTCAGGATGATTTTGTTGTTCAGGTTCGGGTCTTGTTCAGCTTCAAGCCTTGTCGTTAGAATCATGATATGCACAGTCGTTGTGTTTGATCCTGTAGAAAAAATTAATAAAAGCTGCACACAAATTTCACACTAAAACCTTACACTTGACAATTTGTGACCCTAAAAGTGATATTTGGCCCTTAAATTTTGTAAAATTTATTAGTGTTTCGGCTTCGGATCTGATATTCCAATTGAAGAATACTTGTATTCCAACATCGGTCAATCAAAAATAAAAACAAAGATAAAATCTTTTTGGGTTTTTTCAAGGTAATCCAACAAAAATTAAAACGCAGGAAATGAAATAACTATTCACAAGCATATTTTTGTGAGTTTCATCTGTTAGGGATTCATATCAGTGCACGGACTAAACTGGAACCCTTGTTTTGTTTTTTTTGGTTTATTTCACTTTTACCAATAAGCATCCTAAACTCAAAATCAAGTTTTATGAATTTAGATAAATCAAGTTTTATCGCTAGGCACTTTAGATACGTTAAGGTAATATTAGGACTGATTCACATGGTGTTCCCCGCACACGCGACACATTCCCGTATCAAGGCATGCACAAAGCTTCCTCATAACCGGTGAATAAGCTGTTGTCATCTGTATTTACAAGGAATGGACTCAGTAGTGATCAGGTCTGCATGAACGATGCAACAAAGAGACCAGTGAGATCCACACCAGGGTTCAAGTGAAATACCATTAATTGGATATCACAGGTTTGACACGAAACGAGTGCAGAATCCTCAGTTCGCGATTTAAGCAACAAGAAACATCAAACACACACAAAGACGAGTTGTTCAGATCTGGTTTTCAATGATAAAGATTATATTAAACAGAGCTCGATGTTACAAATACAATTCGATCATCTAAACACCAAGGTTTCTCTCTAGAATGAACAAACGAACAACACTATGATTAGGGCAAAGATTGAACCTATTTATAGGCCCAGCTAGTCGGCCCAGGCCCACGGGGCGACTAGCTCTTCTTCATAAGAGTAGCCAGGGTCTGAAAAAACCACACGACTAGCAAGGCTAGTCGTGTAGAACCTTCCTACTCGTGTGTATATATTACGAAACTGCCCTTAACCATATTTACGAGCTGTAAACCACTCAATTAACGTAGCCAACGACCTATAAGGACATGTCACTAGTCGGGGACATACAAATAAGGCACTTACACTAAATTATAATTTTTCATTATCTCTTAGTTATTTAATATTTATTTTATCAATATTATATTTTTTATGTATTAGCAACCCTTTAATATTTATTGATGCAACTTCGTATATTAGACATGTTTCTAACCTATAATAAATGAAAACAAAGTAAAATGTTATAATAAGTAATCAATGCATCAAATTTTATTATTTAAAGACATAACTTTTCAACTGTTTATGTTCACATGCTACATTATATTTATTCAACTCGTGTAAGACAAGAGTTTATTTAGCCCTTGCAATATATAGGTTTTTACATATATAATTGTTTTGTTACTCAGTATATAAAATTACATATATTCAACCCTTGTAATATACGTGATTGTAACCTAGTGTGTGTGTGTGTGTGTGTGTGTGTAGTGAAGAGTTAAAAAGGAGAAGAAAATGACTTGTAAAAAGAAAAGGAACAAAATTTAAATAAATAGGAATCCTCCATTTAACAATTAATGTTAAATAAATAATTTATTTATTGTAACCCCCTTAATTATTTAAATAAATTAAACTCATAATTTATTTTAACATAAAATTCTTTCAAAGAATACCTAATTTTAACTAAAGGATAATTTCAATATGTGTAAGATAAATGTATGGTGAATTTCTATATATGTAGGATACGATAATTCATTATGATTAGAGTAAACGTATGATAATTTCGATATATGTAGGATGGATTTCGATATGTATAGGACAATTTTTTATATGTGATAAAGCTTAATGGTTAATTAATTAGAGATAAAATAATTAATGTAACAAGAGTTAAAGTGTTTTATGTTTTACTATTATGTCATTTTTTTTTCTCTTCTTAGTTTTTACACTAAAGTTTTTTTCTCAAATGGTTCTCCTTATCTGTTGTATATTGTATACTATATAAGACCATGTATAATGCAGCGCGATTGTGAGTGTGAAACCAAGCATAGCGCCCCCCTCCCCCCGCACTATTACATGGGGGCACTATGTTTAAAAAAATCGTCCCAACGTTATACTAATCACGCCATGCACCAAATCAACCAACCAATCATTGTTTGCCACGTGTGCATAACGGTCAAAAAAATGAAATGGTCAAATTTTGAATGAGACGCCATATGCCTTGCACAACATCATAGGCAACAAATTCTTGCTAAATATAACCTCTAGTGTGTTTCACTTTTTTTTTATGTTGCGTTTTTTTTTTAAATTTGCTATTGTATTTTTTTAGTTGTTTGTTTAGTTGTATGACTTTAATTAATATTAGTGTTGTGTTTTTATATTATTTGTATTTTTTTTATAATATTTGTCTTTTTTTTTTTACTTTTAAGTTAAATAGTTTAAAAAAAATAATAAAATAAGCAACCAATCACAAACAGGGGCCTTATCTTTTTCCCACTACCACTACACCTCATTTTCACTTTAAGCCCATGCGGACTCAGCTGCCACATGGACCAATCATAATCAGAGGCCTTATGTTTTTCCATTCCTTACTACACATGGTCTAATAAAAGAAATGAAATAGGGGACACATGTCACTAGGGCTGTAAACGAACCAAATGAACACGAACAAGGCCTTGTTCGTGTTTGTTTGTTAGGTTTTTTGGACAAACGAACCGTTCACGAACACACTAACGAACATAAATCTATGTTTGTGTTTGTTTGTTAAGAAATTCAGTTGTTTGCGAACTGTTCATGAACACGGGTTTTAAACACAAACAAACAAAAACAAACATTTAATATGCAACTAACTAAAAAACATTGTTAATATTAACCATTAGACAAAGTACATCTACTAAACGATGTCGATAAGTCAAATTGTACTAACTTAGACATAATTATCTAAAATTACTTAGGCATAGGCATTAATACATGATATTCCTAATTCAAAAGTTCATAATTATCCTAAGTTTTAACTAGTGATTGAACATAAACAACATACACGAACAAATATAAATAAACGAACGTAAACAAACACATTACCGAACGTTCACGAACGCAATCGAACGAATGAGACATTTGTTCGTGTTTGTTTGTTTAGTTAATCAAACGGAATTTTTTGTTTGTGTTCGTTCATTTATTAAACAAACGGACACAAACGAACTTCCCGCCGAACGGTTTACGAACTGTTCACCGAACGTTTGGTTTGTTTACAGCCCTACATGTCACTCTACGAAATATTTCCCGCCTTTTTTTTAATTATATTCATGTGAGTTTAAAAATCAAGTGTAGATAAAATCAATTAATGAGATGATTCTAATTTGAATTTATTTCTAAAATTATTTCCTAAGCAAAAATAATAATTCAAAAATAAGATTTGAACAAAGAGAGTAAGAATAAATTGTAATTATGAATTAATTTGAATTTGAAAAATAAGGTTTAACGGAGTTACAGTTAATCGTAAAAATAAAAATTTTCTTTTGACTTTTTACTGCAAAAGGATATAATTTTAAAATAAAAATTGATAATTACCATATTTAGCTACTAAATAATATTGATCAACAAAACGGATTGTGCACTTGTAAAATTCTGTTCAAATTTAAACGGAGACAATTTCCATTATCGGTATGGTTATAAACAAAAGCTCAGGACAATTGTTATCAAGAGTTGGTTTGTATTTGAAATATTGAATATAAAGTAGTCATAGTTAAATTACTAATATTTAATAGAGATGCTAATGTTACAAATAAAACTATAAATGTTGTATATAAGGAGATATTTATAAATTTATAAATTATTTGTATATTTTCTTAATTCTATTAAAATTTATGTACCTCGGTAATTTAAATTTATATCTAATCTCAGTTATTTATACTTTAAAGTTTATATCAATTTTTTTTCTTATACTTGTGTGTTACACGGGACATAACCAGTATCTATAAAAAAAGTATGTAGATTAAAAACATAAACAACGGAAAAATATATATTACTCCTCCATAATATATGATTACGTGGCATTCATATCATGTACATATCCCTTTGTTTATAAGCAACTCGAATTTTTCAACTTTTTATATTAAAAGAAATAAAAAGGTGACGATAAAAGTATTATTTATGTTCACCTATTAAAGTAGGTTTATATTTGAATAAAACTATTACAACTAAATTCTATCCAAATTTCCCCTACTTTAATTGAATTAATTATATCAGCTATACCAATCTTTTTTTATTTTATTCCGAAAACTTCTTCACATTAATTAATTATCTATTTTGCAAAACTTACAACGTATTATCCTATATATTTAACTAGATTATACACGTCTTCTTGGGGTTGAATAATTTAATATGACATATTAATTTTACATATGAAATAGAATAATGCGCTTTACAGTTACATGTAGAAAAGCTTCAGGTAGCACCTAACCTAAAACAATTAACAATGTATCTCCAATGTTAACGTGTAACATTAAACAATGTATAACTTTAATATTAATACCTAACCTAAAATAATGTACAACTCCAATGCTAACACATGTTGAAAAAAGAATTCATATTTACTGATTTGAACATAATTGTTGGCTTGCCTATACATGATTAATGAATTACCTGAACACTTTGTGTTTTTTTTCCTAGATGAACAAAAACCCCACAAAAAAATAGTCGTTTTTTTCTCCGTTTTTTATATAGCACTATGGTAGTCGTTGGAAAGATAATAACACGCTCGTTAATTTGGTGTAATTTTTTTTTAAATCTCGAATATAAAAGATATTAACGTTTAAAAATTATATGGGGAAACATGAGAGGGAAGTTATAATGTGGTTAGGAGTTTGGGTTTGCTAGAAGAGAGAGAGAGAAAGAGACTAAGAGAGAGAGAGGGAGAGAGAGACATGTTTGTGTGTACAATAAGAAACGGATTAGAGAAAAAATCTTTAATCAATAAAAATTTGATTTGGAACGATTAGAGAAAAAATCTTTAATCAATAAAAATTTGATTTGGAACAACTAAGTTAATGATATCTTTTACCTAAAACACCTAACATTATAGGATAGCGGTAAAGTTAGCATTCCCCACGATCGTTAAATGTGTTGGTGACACATAGATGTCCCACGGCCGCGTTGCGGCCGTAAAAACCACTAGTTAGTTTGTAAGAGAATACCAAAACAATAGTACTTTGTAACATTAAAAAGATAGCTAGAAATGTAGAAAATAGATTTAATTTTTTTCACAATTTGAATTGTTGAATAAAATTGGTTATTACTTGAAAAAATAAAAAGTAATTAAAAGTCCTTCAATAAAACACTAAAAACTAATTTTTAAATGTTAATTTCTAAGATACCAATCTTTGAAATTTCAAATTAAAAATCAATTTATTTTTGACTCCCTTTATCACAATATATATGTCAACTAAATTTCAGTAGTTTACTCTTCGTACATTCCCAGATGTTTCACATCCATAACAAGAACAACAATTCAAGACACAAATATTGTTGCATAATTTCACATGGCAGAAGAATATCAGGCGGAGGTCTGCGGTGGAACATGGTGGAGTTCACCTAGAACCACCTTTACTGGCTCACCATTTATGGCCGGTTATGGTGGCTGCTGGCAAAACGAGGTAATCATGAACACGAAAAGGTCAATCGACGAGTCTTCGGGTGGTTGTGCCACCACTGTCTCACCGGATTCCGTCTTTCAGACACCATCTACAACCACCAGTTGGAATCAAGCTCTATTGGTGTAAGTATACGAGTACATGACATAAAAATAAAAATAAATAAATAAATAAATAAAAACTTTTGTTTTTCTTTAACTTTGTTTTTTCAATTATTGATACAACTTTTAATTCCACTAGTAGCAACTGGTCCATAGAGGCATAGATAATATCTTTTGTAATTATGTGATGCAAAAAAGAATCTTATGATAACTCATTTGAAAATTTAATCAGAAATGGAACAAGTGATCAAGATCAGGGTTACAATCAAACAATATCAGAAATCTTGAACAATATTCCGGCTGGAATGAACCAAGAACAGACTTCAAGTTACATGACAAGCTCCGTTGATTGCACTGGAAACTTGGTTAGCACGTCATATGGTTATCCTTCAAGTTTGCTACAGAATTTATTATGTACATCGTCGCCACCACCACAGCCGCTGCGGCCACAAGTGCCACCACAACAACCACTTTATGGTTTTCAAACAAATTTAGATGATATTGGTACAGTTTCAAATATGCCTAGAGGTTTACACTTGGCCAACAAGACACCTTTCTGGAACGCGTCCGCTTTGGATTTAAACAATAATCAAGCGAATTTTTTCTCGTCGACGCAGTCTAGATTCGTCTCGTCTATGTATGAAGAGAAACCTAATTGTCATAACATCAAGGTAAGTTGTATTGAAAATACTCATGCTCATAAAGATTAGGGTTTTATTAAGAACTTTGTTTTAATTATTTTTAGTCTCATTGGGTTGGGTGTAGCCTCTCTATCTATCTCCTAACTTAGTGGAAAGGCTTACGCGTAATTTACTTAGAGCGAATTTTACTGTGTACGTTTGTTTGTTTGTTTAGTCTCAAAACAAAGAAATTCGAGACATGGGGTCATCAATGAAGAAAAGTTCCGGCGAACCACATTCAAGCGACCACGTCTAGAAACACCATCACCATTACCTACATTTAAGGTATATATATACCACTTCACTTTCTTACTACTAGTATGCTCTTTATCTTATTAGTAAATTCTACCGTTAAAAAATAAATAAAATAAAATTTGTTGAGCATTGGGAGCTAGCAGCCTCTTTGTCCCTAAAATAGAGGTAACATTTGTCATCATCTCACCCTCCTTAAAACTCTATTCTACGAGTGGGATATTACTAGATATATACGTTTTTGTTGTATGTTTGTTCCCGCTTCACTTTCATGATTTTTGCTCAAACTTCTCAAGAAAATCAATTGGCTATATGTAAACACAAACCCTAATTAAGCAAGTCTACTTGGTTTTTCAGGTTCGAAAAGAGAAACTAGGAGATCGAGTAACTGCGCTCCAACAATTAGTTTCGCCATTCGGAAAGGTATTCTTCTTAACCTCGGTTTCTTTATATGTTCTAGGAAAATTGGATTATGTTCTAGCTTTTAAGACTATCAGGAGTGGGGGCGGGAGAGGGGCGGAAGGGGGGGGAACACCGCCGCCGGTAGGGCGGGAAGGGTGGCGTGGGGCTGGGGGCGGGGAGAGGTTCACCGGCGTGGGGGAGATGTGGGGGACTACGTGGCACGCGATGATTGGTCAGGTTTTTTTTTTTTATTTTTTTTTTTAACTTTAACACAATATAATATTATTTCCTTCCCCCCCCTCTTCCCCCCCTTCCACTCCCCACAATTATTTTCCCCCCCACAAGGGTCCCACAAGTGCCACATGGCGCTTCATCCCCTCTTTCCCGCCCCACCACTCCTGATAGTCTAATAGTAAATTAATATATGCAGACTGATACAGCATCCGTTCTCCATGAAGCCATTGAATACATTAAACTCCTTCATGATCAAGTCAATGTATGTTTTTAACTTATTGATACATTTTTTAACTCACTCTAATTTAACATACATCATGTTTAGTAATTTTCTAATGTATCATATGTCATATTACAGGTTCTAAGTACCCCTATATGAAAAATGGAGCTACTATGCAGATGCAACAAGTAAGATACTTAGATGCATGTAACATTAATTTACTTAAATCTTGATTTGTTTTAAAATATGGAATTTTCATTAACATAGAAAACTATCTTTAGATTAATGACCAAATAAAAGACAACTCGGATGGAGCTAAACAACAAGACTTAAGAAGCCGAGGCTTTGCCTTGTGCCCGTGTCGAGTACTTTTCCTGTAGCTACCGAGACCGCGCCCGAGTATTGGACATCAAGTTTTGGGAGCACATTTAAATAAGCACAACACTGAATTCAAAATATCAAATCTTCATAAACTTAACATAAGCTTGTGCCCGGTCTGTTGTTTGTTATTCAACAAGAACGGGCCGTTGTCGTTCTTAAGCTTTTTCGTTATTTTGAATAAAACAGATTATTCAAAATAACTAAAAAACTATAGAATTAAAAATATAATGTAGTGACCAATATGAGCCACATATTGGAGTAGTGTAGTAGAAGTACAATGAAAAAAAAAAGTTGGAAAAGGAAAGGGAAAAAGGAGGACATGAGATAGAAAAAAAGCTACAAAGTGACCCTTGAAGGAAAGACAACCAATGCCAGTTTGATGTAGGGCTAGAACATTATTAGGGTTGTATTTTACAGAAGGAAAATTGTTTTCATGTAACTAGTTGTATTTGTAGTTTATCTTAGATAGCTGTTTTGTGTTAGTTTGATGATTGAAACTTTAAGATATGTTTAATTTGTGGGAATTTTGTTGTTGTGGAAACTATCTTTCAGTTTATGTTAATGTGCCCAAGATTAGGTTGATTTACAAAAGAAAACCTAATGATATACAAAATAAAAAAGCAACGATTTATCACCTGTTAGTCAACATATTTGGCGTAACATGTTGGATGATATGTTGTTGATTAAGTACAAGAAATGGAAAATAAGTGAAAGAAATGTGTTTGGTGTCTTTATTTTTACACACCACACATACTCGGATAAATAAAACCCGGTTATAATATTTTTTTTTTGTAATTTTGGTAACAAAGAGATTCGATTCAACACATTAATTATAGCATTGCTTCATAACCATATGGACCGTTGTCTTAAAGCTATAGTCTAAGAGAAAGATATTAGATATACGCATACAAAAACAGGTATGTAAATTTAAATTAACAACAAAAAAATGTTTGTGGTTTTAGCATTGGTTTTGCATTAGGCACACATATGTGTATGAATATAACATTCAATTAAGAACTACATATGTGCTAAAAATACAAAGAATCACATGAAGCATTCTACAATTATTGCTTCATTTGTGACACATTAGTTCCTTCGATCTCCATTCTCCGCAAGTCAATTCAACAATAAAATCATCAATATAGTCCAACCCTATATGTTGACTTCGACGCTTCTCTTTGCGGTTTCTTCTTCTACTCGAGAAGTTGAATCAAATTTTTACAATAAGATTGTAATGTGACGGGGTATATCGACGGTCATGGCAATTACAACGAAGGCTCATACGCGTTATACACACAATTTTTAGTGTTTTTTTTTTTTTTTTGAAGGGTGGCTTTTGTACTGGACCGAATTGGTCACCGGGTTTCGTCTAAAACGTTACATGTCAACTCCACCCGCGAACGCGATGTTCTATCAGGCCCCGGCCGCCGCGCAAAATGACCTTTGCCCGAAAACCATACTGCCCCCACACGAGAAACTCGCTGGGTAAAACCGGGTTGCCCTGCATGCATACACATATTCTACATGTTGTGGTTCTTTATTTTATAAACGTTTTTTGTTGGAAAAATTGTATTTCTTTTGACATTCACATGTAAAATGGTTTAATGTTTACTTGTTATTAAAAAATTAAATATACTATACTTTTATATTTCGTGCACATATGCATGTATATCCTTTTTTGTTAAATCTACAATTTATGATTGTATAACTTCTTCATATGCACACAATGTGTACACATTATATGTTTGTCAAAGAAATTTGAACCTTTATATAAAAACTCTTATTCGGTTCTCACTATTTCGTTAAATACGAATTAGAATACAAGAATCTTGAATCAAGGATTGCTTGAATAGGAAGGGCTACATATAGTATAAAAAAGAATTTTATTAACAAAGATATCATCTTGACACTTCGTTTCAAGTAGGCTTTTTGGAGAAGACGATATTCGTCGTGTTTAATAATGTTATCTTACCATTTCAAGAACATATTCTTGTGTGTGTACATTTATATAGGGTATATATATCATGGAATTTGCAAATAAGATGAGTGACTAATCAAATAAAGAAAACAATTCGACAACAATGATTTTAGTTGATTGATACTTACTGGGTCCGATAGAGTTTATATGCTTTATGTTTTGCGATATTTGACTTGATCGATGAGTTGTTTCTTTAAGCATCAGGATCAGTACCTCTTGTCCTTAAAATATGAAAACTTCACTATCACTTTTTAGGGTAAATCTAAGACAGGAAGATTAAACACAAAGGAATACTTTACAAAAAGCATACTACACATCATTAAAGACCATCATGAGGTGTTTTTATAGATTTATATTGTGTGACAGACACGTATGTTTCAAAACCAGTAATATATTGAAAACCGTTATTAACACATTATATGTACACCTATTTAGGGGGAGTTTTTTTTTTGGATGGTGTGTTTCAGCGGTGAATCCAAACGACGCACAACCCCTCAACCCCAGTTCGAATCCAGGCCAAACGCGGGTGTTGAATTTCTCACCCCTTAGTGCGAGTGGGGAGACTCGAACCTGAGACCAAGCCGGGCGGGAACCTCCCTAAGGAGTAAACCCTCCCACCTCCGACCAGCTGAGCTGGACATCATTGGCATTTAGGGGGAGTTTGGGATTGAGTTTTGAAATGTATTTTTAGATTATTACAGTTTGAAAACGTAAATAATCAGTTTCTGGTGTTTATAGTTGAGTTTTAAAATGAATTTTTAGGCAATCAATTAAACGCAATAAACTAAAAGCTGCTCCGCCCCTGCTTTTTCAAAACGCATAAGTTGTTTTAAAAAATCAATCCCAATTACACCCTCTTATACACCTATATACAGTTCATAATATACATCTAGATAAAGTACAACCATGTATGTCACGTTCAAAATTATAGGCAAAAATGCATTACTCACAATTCACAATATATTGTAACTTTTGATACGGATACCTTTAAAAGTTGGTTCAATTAAGAATTATAGTTTTGTTGAGAAGTGAGAATTATGAGAAGATAGGTTAATTTATTATATAACAATCCTCAATACATTATGTTATCCGTAACCGACTGTTTTATTATTTTTTTAATTGTAATTTTACCTTTACATTATCAACAATATATTTAACCCAGTAGTTTTAATTTTGTTTTATGAGTTTTGTTTGTTAATTTTTTTAATGTAAAAACTAAATAAACGACCGCCTTGAATTTTTTTATCGACAACCAATATAAATTTTATTGACAGCAGGTTTATATTTGAAATAGCGGCACGGTGAAGAATTGAGCCGGTACCCACCGAAATCGTTATTTGTTTATATGATTTTCGATCAATGTGAACACAACTATATTTTTTGGGATACATACACAACTTTTTGTGTAATAAAACCATCGTAATTAAACATTTTTTTGTAGTCGTGAAACCAAGCTCCAAATTTTAACATCCCTTTGCAAGGTGTGGGTTTTACCCCCTAGTTTATCTATTGACATTTCTGGTTAGTTGTCACACCCTCAAATTTCCACTTGCAGGGTTTTACCGCGAGGCGCATGACAAACCAGGATCCAAGTCAACGATCACAATAAACAACTCTATATGAAAACGTAAATAGACATAACCATTAATTTAATAAGCGGAAGCGGTTCAGTAACATTTAATCAACTATGCTATCATCTCAAAAGTTGTTCAAAATACCTTTATTACAAAACGTGCAACTATGCCTAGACGCCAATGCAGACTCGTGCGCCTAGTTCCGTTCATTGCTACCTTAGCGACCTGAGAAAAACATGCCAAAAAAATGTCAACATATAATGCTGGTGAGTTCACAGGTTTGTTCAAATGTTACCAAAACGTTACCATGTCCATACTATATCAATGTTACCAAGTACGCTAGCTAGGCGTATGTTTTATTACTACTACGATTGGAAACCATTACTAGACACGTTTAGCAATGTTTAGCATGTTTAAGCAGCCCGTATGTTCAGCATGATGATGTTCCTGTTCGAGACAATATGCACCCGCCCGGCCCTCCAAGCCGACGAGTGGGGCAGGTCACGCCCAATAGATCTATCCACATTTCCCCCGTTGTGCATCCCCGCACATTCATGGTTTCCCCGGGACTTTCCAAAGATCGTATAGCAATATAAAGTTAAAACCATAGTATGACATATGTTACCAAAACAGTTTAGCGCATGTTTTCTCCCCCAAAAGTTAAAGCAGTAAAAGTGGGGCCGTGAACTCACCTTAGATAGCGTTCTTCAATTACAAGTAAAGATGTTTAGCCCTTGATAATCCCTCTACCGGAGATCTATCAAAATGTTCACATAAGTGTTCCGACTAATAACCATAAGGTTATCTAGTCCCCGATTGTCCAGATCGTAACCAAGTATGTTTTAAAACGTGTTTAAATGTTTAACCGACACACTAGACCGACCCGACATCCCGTTGGTGACCCATTACCCTAACTAATCAAGTACACATAGATTACACACAAGGTTCAAGCATAAAACACTTAGTTTGTATCAAAAATCTCATTTCTGCATCAGAACGGTCGAACCAGTCAGTTTTAAGTCTCCTTCGCACCTTTTTAGTCTCCTTCGCCCGTTTTACATTTCGTTCGACCGTTCGATGTCTCCTTCACCCGTTTTACCTCATTCGCCCAACAAAAACCCAGGTTCGACCCTGGTCTTCCTCCTTCGCACCTTCGATCGGTCAAAGGAGGCCAGGTTCGCCCTGTTGTGCAATTTTTCCTAAAAACGCTTCAAACACATTCAAAACGACTCGAAACATCATCAAACACAGCAGTCAAGCATGGATAACTTATCCCTACAAAACCCCACCGATTTCCCCCGATAATACGTCCGTTTCAGCCCTTTCTCAAAATGGTAAAGATTATGGAAACATCACTTTCATGCATGAATAATTTACCCAATTTGGAAACTTTTGAAATCGATTCATGCTTAGCTTAAAATACTCAGTTTGTCGATTATCGATCTTTCTTATCCATTCTATTGATCATAAATATCATACATCAAGTTTTGATCCAATAAAACCCCAAATATCATCATATCCAATCCTAACCCTAGACAACAATATTCCAACATTAATAACAATCCTATATCATGTTTCTATTATAGATATAGCAGCAAATCATTGAACAATACATAACACCACATAATACACAATTTACATATGTTATTCATCATGAAAACCTATGTTAAATGATCATGTTTTGATTTAGAAAGATGTTTAAAAGGTTTTTAATCATAAAAACACCCTTAGAACAGATCCGGACAATTAGGGTTAGATGAAAACGAATTAAAATGCTTTTAAAAAGGTTTAGGATTATGAACACACCTTGGATTCTTGTTTAGATGTTGTAGATAGGTTAGATTATGAAAGAGAAGAGCAAAAACTCCTTCCTTAGTGTTTAAGATCGTTTGAGAGCGTTTTGGACGGTTAGGGTTTGTGAAATGATGAAAAATGACAAAGGTTGGTATTTATACTAATCCTCCTTCGCCCAATTCATTGGTCGAAGGTGGTCTCCTTCGACCCTTTCACAGGGTCGAATGAGCCTGTCTGGTCGAAGGGAATTCCTTAAATTCCACTTCCCTGGTTCGCTCATTTACAAGGGTCGAACCAGACAATTACTTCTCCTTCGACCACTCGAAGTGGTCGAACCAAGATCCCTTTTTAACTAGTTTTCCAGTTTGTCGTGTTTAACGCATTCTAACACATCTTAACACATAAGCATGCATCCTTAGTCTATATTTAACACATTTAAGCACAGATAATCATTTACACATCATTTAAACACATCTATGTATATAATCCACCACACGACCCATAATCTTCACATATACTTAATTAGTTCATGTAATGTCACCAACAACGGAACCCGGTACTAGTGTATTACCAAAACGACTCCCAATGATCCTCCAGATCATTGTACCCTGGACAATCCTAACTTGACCCGACTCAACTAACCTAGTTAAGTTTGTTTATAAACGTTTCTCGCTAAGGTCGACTTAGATGTTACTAATATGTTTAAGCCGAACATGCCGGGTGTCACATCATCCCACGTTGAAAGAATTTTCGTCCCGAAAATTGCGCAAAGCCCCAAAAAGAAAGAAACGAAAAGAACAGAACGAAAAGAAAATTACCGGATGTCACATCATCCCCACGTTGAAAGGAATCTCGACCCGAGATTCATTCCGCCTCAGCAGTAACATGCCTCGACTCAAACGCGCGCTTCGGAAAAAGATGAGGATACTTAGCTTTCATCTGATCCACCCGTTCCTATGTGAACTCCGGTCCACGGTTCGAGTTCCAACGGACTTTAACGATGCGGATTTTACTCCGACGAAGGCTACGAATCTTGTAGTCGAGAATCTCGACAGGTTCCTCCACAATGCGAAGACGATCATCAACCTTGATCTCTTCCAGTGGTACAATGAGAGATTCATCAGCCAAACACTTCTTCAAGTTAGACACATGGAAGACGTTGTGCACACTACCGAGCTCCGCCGGTAAGTCAAGTCTGTATGCCACCGGTCCAATCCGATCCAGGATTGCGAATGGTCCGACATAACGAGGGTTAAGCTTGCCACGCTTTCCGAAGCGTATAACGCCCTTCCATGGTGAAACTATCAGAAGTACCCTGTCCCCAACCTGGAACTCTAAAGGTTTTCGACGACGATCGGCATAGCTCTTCTGACGATCCCGTGCAGCAGCCAAACGTTGACGGATCTGTACGATTTTCTCCGAAGTTTCGTACACGAGTTCCGGACCAGTGAGCTGGCTCTCGCCCACCTCGGCCCAACAAAGTGGTGATCGGCATTTCCGTCCGTAAAGAGCCTCGAACGGAGCTGCCTTGATGCTAGAGTGATAGCTGTTGTTGTAGGAGAACTCCACTAACGGCAGGTGGATCTCCCAACTTTTGCCAAAATCGATAACACATGCCCGAAGCATGTCTTCCAAGGTTTGAATCCTCCGCTCACTCTGTCCATCAGTTTGCGGATGATAAGCCGTACTCATATCCAACTGAGTACCCAAAGCCTTGTGCAGAGCCTTCCAGAAACGCGAAGCGAAACGAGAATCACGATCAGAGATAATAGAAACAGGCACCCGTGCCGAGCAACCACCTCCTTAAGGTAAAGTTGAGCTAAACCGCTCGAGTCCATCGGTTTCCTTAATAGGTATAAAACGTGCCGATTTTGTCAGCCGGTCAACAATCACCCAAATCATATCATAACCACTAGGTGACCTTGGCAGCTTGGTGACAAAATCCATCGTGATTCGTTCCCACTTCCATTCTGGAACCTCTGGTTGTTGCAGGAGACCAGACGGCCTCTAATACTCCACCTTGACTTTAGCACAAGTCAAACATTTGCTGACGTAAGAAGCTATGTCAGCTTTCATGTTCGGCCACCAATAAAGTATCTTCAAATCCTGATACATCTTATCGGAGCCAGGGTGAATAGAATACCGGGATTTGTGAGCTTCCTCCAGAACAAGCTCGCGCAATCCACCAAACAATGGGACCCAAACACGTCCCGCAAAATAGTGTAAACCATCAGTCCTGAGCTCAAGATGCTTGTCAGCACTGTGCATAGTTTCAGCCTTAAGGTTTTCCTCCTTCAAGGCTTCCAATTGTGCAGAACGGATTCGGTCAGGCAACGACGAATGAATGGTGAGTTGTAAGGCTCGAACACGACGAGGGTTCGCAGACTCCTTCCTGCTCAAGGCGTCCGCCACAACGTTCGCCTTGCCAGGGTGGTATTTGATGGCACAGTCATAATCGTTCAGGAGTTCAACCCAGGGACGCTGCCGCATGTTCAACACCTTCTGGTCGAAAATGTGCTGAAAGACTCTTGTGATCGGTATATACTTCGCACTTGGTACCGTACAAGTAATGTCTCCAGATTTTCAACGCAAAGACTACTGCACCCAGTTCCAAGTCATGAGTAGTGTAGTTCTTCTCACGAACCTTGAGTTGACGAGAAGCATAAGCGATAACCTTCCCGCGTTGCATCAACACGCAACCGAGACCACGAATAGAAGCATCACAGTACACAACAAAGTCATCCGTACCCTCTGGCAAAGATAAGATAGGTGCAGAACAAAGTTTAAGCTTCAGCATCTGAAACGCTGATTCTTGTGGTTCATCCCAGTCGAACTTTCGGTCCTTCTGGGTAAGAGCAGTGAGGGGTTGAGCGATCTTCGAAAATCCCTCAATGAAACGACGATAATAACCCGCAAGACCTAGGAATTGCCGCACCTCAGATGGCGTCTTTGGTGCTTCCCAGTCTTTAATAGCTTCGATCTTAGCCGGATCGACATGAATTCCCAGTTCATTCACCACATGTCCTAGGAATTGAACTTCACGTAACCAGAAATCACACTTTGAGAACTTAGCGTACAACTGCTCCTGTCTCAAAAGTTCCAAGACCAACCGCAGATGTTCCTCATGATCCGCCTTGTTCTTGGAATAAATCAGAATGTCGTTAATGAACACGATGACGAACTTATCAAGGTAAGGTTTACAAACGCGGTTCATCAAATCCATGAACACCGCTGGTGCGTTAGTGAGACCAAAAGGCATGACCAAGAACTCAAAATGGCCATAACGAGTGCGAAAAGCAGTCTTCTGAATGTCAGCTTCCCTGACGCGCAACTGGTGATGACCGGACCGCAAATCAATCTTCGAATAGTAACTGGAGCCCTGAAGTTGGTCAAAGAGATCATCAATGCGAGGAAGAGGATAACGATTCTTGATGGTCACTTTGTTCAGCTCACGATAATCGATACACATGCGAAAACTTCCATCCTTCTTCTTCACAAACAAAATAGGAGCTCCCCACGCGGAAGAACTCGGTCGGATGAAACCCTTTTCCAAGAGTTCCTGTAACTGGCTGGACAGCTCTTGCATCTCGGGAGGTGCAAGACGATATGGAGCTCGGGCAATAGGAGCTGCGCCCGGAGTGAGATCAATACCAAACTCAACCTGACGATGGGGAGTAAGACCAGGTAAATCATCAGGAAACACATCAGAAAAAGTCACGAACCACCGGAATATCCTCGATCTTCTTCTCATCATCAGTGGAAACGTTAACAAGTGCCAGAATGGCCGAACAGCCCTTCCGAAGATACTTACGGGCCTTCATGCTAGACATGATACTCAGCGGAGCACCGCTTTTCTCGCCACGAACCGAAAGAATCTCTCCATCAGGGAGAGGGATCCGAATAACCTTGTCAAAACAAACGATCTCCGCGAGATACAACGATAACCAATCCATGCCAACCACGACATCAAAACTACCCAGGGGTACCGGCATAAGGTCAATGGGGAAAGACAAACCCGACAGTTCCAAGCGACATTCCCTAAGGGTGTGTGTCGCTTCGATTTTCTTACCGTCAGCCAATTCTATTAAGTACTTAGCTCTAAAGGTGTGGGTACTATATCTAGCAATCGACTAACATCCAAAGATACGAAACTCTTATCGGCACCAGAATCAAACAAGACAGAAACATAGCGATCATTAAGAAGGAACGTACCGGTAACCGTGTCTGGATCCTGCCTAGCCTCCGCAGATCCAATGACGAAAGCACGCGCAGTCCTGCCTCCGCCGCCGTTGTTCCCGTTACCGTTCCCGCCCTCCCGTTATCGCCCTGCTTCAATTTGGGACAGTCACGCTTGAAATGTCCCGTGTCACCACAGTTATAACACCCCTGCCTCCCCTGAGTCCCCTGAGCAGCAGGAGCAGGAGTAGCGCAGGAGTCTGAGTTGGGGTGAGTGCCACCTTGCAATCCTTAGCATGGTGCCCCAACTGATGGCACCGATGACAATGAGCCCTATCACAACCCCAGAATGATGAAAACTACACTTGTTACACTTGGGATGCTTCCCAACATACCCACTCGTCTTCTGCCCAGAAGAAGACCCAGATGACTCAAACTTCTTCGCCGGCTGAGCTGGCACCACACTCTTCCCCACACTCTCCCATTCCTCTTGTTCCCCTCAGCAACCTTCACAAACAGCACCCTTGGGTGGCAAAACGCCTTCTGCCACCTTCAGGTTAGTCATCCGATGAGCAGATCGGACAACTTCAGCAATAGTGGGAAGATTCCCAGCAGCCACCAACCCAGCAATCTCGGGCACTAATCCAGACACGTAGTGCTCGATCCTCCTGTACTCGGGGTGTGCAAATCAGGACACAACACCGCCAGCTCATTCCTCCTCACAGTGTACTCTTCAATTTCAGACCCAACCATCTTGTAACTCCAGACTTCATGCTCCAACTTCTGTATTCTTCTCTCGGACAGTACTCACCTCTCAAAAGTGCACAAATTCCGCCCAGGCATAGCAATAGCCTCCCCAATCCCACGTTCTGTGTGGTAGCATTCCACCACGACAGTGCAGGCCCCTCAATGTCGCAGTAGCATACTTCACCCGGTCCCAGTGGCGGACCTAGGAATTGTTTCAAGGGGTGCGAGAATATCTAAGCCTTTGGGTCGTTTATCGATCAGGTGGCCCGGTTCGGGTCGGGTCGGTGCTGCTGTGGATACAAGACAATAAAAATAGATGAATATGCCTTAACTATTTCTTTCCGTACTTCTTCATACCTTTCTGAAAAGAGAAAACATCTGTAGCTTGCACCTCGTCGCGGCAGCGAGGAAAATTCAGGTCATCTTTTTCACTTTTATATATATCGAGTTTAAATACTTCTTGTTGGGATTGAAAACACTGGTTTCAAAATCCAAGGGGGCGATTGAAAATTCCAAGGGGTGCGGACGGGATTGCGCCCGTATATAACACTAATTTTTTTTTTCCAAGGGGGGCGCCCGCCCACCTTGGGCTAGCTTTGGGTCCGCCAATGCCCGGTCCCCAACAGGACAGTTACACATAACAAACACAGATCCACCTTCTCCAGCCATCGAGCAGTCCCCACCGCTCCCCTCAGTTCCAGCGAAGTTATGGCTGACAGTCCCCGAAACTTCTTATAAGAGCACTGAGGTGGGGGTGGATTGCACCACACCTGAAAACACAGTACACGAGTAAAACACAAACGAAAGGACACGAAACCCAAGAATGAGGCAAGGTCGACAGAAATCAACTCACCACCCATGGCATTAATCCCAGCCTGGAAATTAGCCATAGCCATGTTCACTTGCTGCTGTAGCAAGT